>CM070919.1:36946475-37344475 GCA_036417435.1 Inia geoffrensis | reverse complement strand
AATTATCTGTGGATTTTCGACGGTGGGGAAGGTAGGGCCCCCTAACCCCTCTGCCCTGCATCGTTCAGGGCCCACCACGGTTTAGAGATGAGAGGGGTTGTCACATACGAGGACTGTGAGGTGCCTCATGCAGAATTATCTGCCACAGGCACAGCTGAAAAGTGGCAAGTCTTGGATCTTACTTGCCTGCCTGTTGCAAGTCTGGAGATTTCACTAAAATTCGTGGGGAGCAGGGTTTATTCATGAACACCCAAGTCCAAATTTTATATCTACCAGTCAGAAGGTCATTTCCATTGTGTGTGTGTGCGCATGTGCGTGTGAATGTGTGTGTGTGTGTGTGTGTGTGTGTGTGTAGAACGTCCATGATATTGCTCAGTCCCCCTCATGTCATACCCTGCCCTCAGCAGTTTCCTTAGCATCCGACCGCATCTCCCACTCCCTCTTAGGAGAGTGGCTTCTATATTGACTTCCTGAGCAACATTATCAGCAGGACCCTTCGTCATTCTAACTCCCAGATACAAGGACTTTCCACTAACAGTGTTATACATTACTTTTTTTTTTTTTTTCTTTTTTTTTTGCAGTACGCGGTCCTCTCACTGCTGTGGCCTATCCCATTGCGGAGCACAGGATCCGGACGCACAGGCCCAGAAGCCATGGCTCACAGGCTCAGCTGCTCCGCAGCATGTGGGATCTTTCCGGACCGGGCCATGAACCAGTGTCCCCTGCATTGGCAGGCGGACTATCAACCACAGCGCCACCATGGAAGCCCAATCAAGATGCTTTTGCACAAGACTCCTGATTAGCCGTTGGTGTACTAAGAGTATTTATTTTACGAAGGATATACTTAGAGCTTCCCTGGTGGCACAGTAGTTAAGAATCCGGCTGCCAATGCAGGGGACACGGGTTTGAGCCCTGGTCCTGGAAGATCTCACACGCCACAGAGAAAGTAAACCCTCGTGCCACAACTACTGTGTCTGCCAACCACAACTACTGAAGGCCATGCACCTAGAGCCTGTTCTCCACCACAAGAGAAGCCACGGCCATGAGAAGCCCACATACTGCAATGAAGAGTAGCCCTTGCTTGCTGCAAGTACAGAAAGTCCTTAAACAGCAATGAAGACCAAAAGCAGCCAAAAATAAATGAATAAAATAAATTTATTTTTTTAAAAAGGATACACTTAAATACCTGTATTAGTTTTCTGATGTTGATGTAACCAATTACCACAAGTTCCTTCTCTTACAGTTCTGGAGGTCAGAAATCCAAAATGGATGTGACTGTGGTAGCTTTAAAGTGTCAGCAGGTCTGTTTCTTCTGGAGGGTCTGTTGGAGGGTCTGTTCCCTGCCTTCACCAGCTTCTAGAGGCCACATGATTTCCTCGCTTTCTAGCCCCACCAGCAATCACATCACTCCCACCTCTGCCCCAGTCCTCACACCTCCTATTCTGGCTGTGACCCTCTGTCCTTCCCCTTTCATAGCTGAAGACCTTTGTGATTGCTTTGCACCCACGGAAATTATCCAGGAGAGCCTCCCCAAGTCAAGGTTCTTAATTTAATCACACACATACAAGTTCCTTTAGCTGCGTGTGGTAATATATTTGTATGTTGGGGAATTAGGCCATAGGTTTTTTGAGAAGCCATTATTCTGCTGACCACACTACCCTTTATGCACAACTTGAAAAAAAATGTTTTACACTGATGGAAGAAATTTTCACATATTAAGGTAAGGGGAAGTCATTCTGGCTTATACATGACTTGAACTCTATGCTATCCCAAACAACCTGCTTGTAGCCTATTCAACATGCACTGTAAATCTGCTATTAACCATTAAAGAAAAAATGCATTTAAAAATCAAATGGAGCAACTATGGTTTAGGCTTTCGTAATGGACCGGGTGACCACTATAGACAAGGTTTCAAACACCTTCTTTTGTTAGTGAAACTTGAGTTTTCTGACCTGTATTGTTAGCGAACACAAGTTCATGTGCCTGATGTAGAGTGAGACCAAGGTTTATTGCAGGGCCATGCAAAGGAGAATGGGAGGCTTATGCTCAAAACACCCCAAACTCCCTGAAGGGTTTCAGTTAAGCATGTATAAGGGCAATCTTAAGGAGGGGTGAGGTTGGTTGTTGGCGGAGTAATCATTTGTTCACGAAGGTCAGGTTACCATGTTCCCGTAAACCTCCAACAAAAGAAATGTTATTCTCTGCTCTGCAACTCTTTATCTTTATATGAATGGAAAACTGTTACACTCTTAAAGGTCAGAGCATTGAGAATGGGCTATGCTGTATATTTCGGCCTATAGGCAACATTTTTAACTTGAAGCAAAAACAATAGGTTATATAGGTTAAAGTAAAAAAAAAAAAAGAAAAGAAAAGAAAAAAAAAAAAACCCAAAGATCTAATATGAAGTCAGATTGTTCTTCCCTGTTACAGTATCAGACTCAAGGACACCAACAGCCATTCTCAAACCAGTATCTGCTGGCTGCTGCCACCTGCAAGCTTAAGGTCTCCAGGTCGCCCCTTGTAACTATGGAACAATTTCAAACACCAACCAATCCTTTCTTAATAGGCACCCGTAACACTTGCCAGCTCCAATTATAGTTGTTTCCTTAAATTTTTATTTTATATTGGCTTATAGTTGATTAAAAATGTTGTATTAGTTTCAGATGGAGAGCAAAGTGATTCTGTTATGCATATACATGAATCTATTCTTTTCAAACTTCTTTTCCCATTTAGCTTATTAGAGAATATTGAGCAGAGTTCCCTGTGCTACACAATAGGTCCTTGTTGGTTACCTTTTTTAAATATAGCAGTGTGTATGTGTCTATCTCAACTTCCCAATCTATACCTCACTTACCCTACCCCTCTGGTAAGCATAAGTTCACTCTCTAAGTCTGTGAGTCTGTTTCTATTTTGTAAATAAGTTTATTTGTATCATTTTTCTAGATTCTGCATACAAAGTGATATCATATGATATTTGTCTTTCTCTGTCTGACTTAACTTCACTTAGAGTGATAATCTCTAAGTTCATCCATGTTGCTGCAAGATCATTATTTTATTCTTTTTAATGGCTGAGTTGTATATATATATGTATATATGCATATATATACACATATATGTATATACGTATATATATACACACACATATACATATATATATATATATATATGTATATATATATATGTACTTATATATCATATCTTCCTTATCCATTCACCTGTCTATGGAAATTTAGGTTGCTTCCACGTCTTGGCTATGGTAAACGGCACTGCAATGAAAATTGGGGTGTATGTATCCTTTCAAACCACGTTTCCCTCTGGATATATGCCCAGGAGTGGTATTGCTAGATCATGTAGTAGCTCTATTTTTAGTTTTAAAGAAATTCCATAGTGGTCTCCATAGTGCTGTACCAATTTACATTCTCACCAACAATGTGGGAGTGTTCCCTTTTCTCCACATAGTGCTCAGTATTTATTGTTTGCAGAGTTTTCATGCAGAACATTCTGACTGGTATGAGGTGATGTCTCATTGTACATTTGATTTGCATTTTGCTAATAATTAGCCATGTTGAGCAACTTTTCATGTGCCTCTTTGCCACGTGTATCTCTTCTTTGGAGAAGTGTATATTTAGGTCTTGTGCCCATATTTTGATTGGGTTGTTCATTTGTTTGATATTGAGCCTCATGAGCTGTTTATAAATTTTGCAGATTAAGCCCTAATTGGTTGCATCATTTGCAAGTATTTTCTCCCACTCTGTGGGTTGTCTTTTCATTTTGCTTATGGTTTCCTTTGCTGTGCAAAAGCTTTTCTGTTTAATTAGTTCCCTTTTGTTTATTTTTGTTTTTATTTCCATTACACTAGGACAGAGATTGTAAAAGATATTGCTTTGATTTATGTCAAAGAGTGCTCTGCCTATATTATCCTCTAAGACATTTATAGTATCCAGTCTTACATTTAGGTCTTTAATCCATTTTTAGTTTATTTTTGTGTATAGTGTTAGACAATCCTGTAATTTCTTTTTTTTTTTTTTTACATGTAGCTGTCCAGTTTTCCCATCACCAATTTATTGAAGAGACTCTCTTTCCTTCATTGTATAATCTTGCCTCCTTTGTCATAGAATAATTGACCATAGTTGCGTGGGTTTATTTCTGGGCTTTCTATCATCTTCCATTGATCAATATTTCTGTTTTTGTGCCAGTACCATACTGTTTTGATGATTGTACCTTTGTAGTACAGACTAAAGTCAGGGAGCCTGCTTCCTCCAGCTCTGCTTTTCCTTTCTCAAGATTGCTTTGGCTATTCAAGGTCTTTTGTATTTCCATACAAATTTTAAGAGATTTTGTTCTACTTCTTTGAAAAATGCCACTGATATCTTGATAGGCATTGTATTGAAGCTATACATTGCCTTGGGTAGTAGTCATTTAACAATATTGTTTCCTCCAATCCAAGAACATGGTATATTTTTCCATCTGTTTCTGTCTCCTTCAATTTCTTTCATCAGTGTCTTATAGTTTTTAGAGTACAGGTCTTTTGTCACCTTAGGTAGGTTTATTCCTAGAAAATCCTAAAGATGCTACAAGAAAACTACTAGAGCTCATCAATCCATTCTGTAAAGTTGCAGGATACAGAATTGAAACACGGAAATCTGTTGCATTTCTATACACTAACAATGAAAGGTCAGAAAGGGAAATGAAAGAAACAAATCCGTTTACCATCACATCAAAATACATATATATATAATTCTTGACAATCAACTTATGTCATTTTGAGGTTTTTGCCTTTCTAAGCCTCCCCAATCTTGTAGTCTAGAGTAACACATTTCAGGTCCTTCTAGAATCTGTGTCTCCTGAGATTTAGTCCTCAATTTTGCTCAAATATTATTATTTTCTATTACTAGTATAGATTGATTTATTGATTTTATTGACAACACAATTAAAGAGTTTCTTTATAACAGTTCAGAATATAATGAACAGCTAAAATATGAGTTACAGATACTAAAGCCCTACTTCATTTGGCACAGGGAGGCTGCTACAAGGGCAGGGGACAGGGACGTGCACTGTGTCCACCAAAGAGGACGTCGACAGTTCTCTGCCTGTTCCAGGACCTCTGAAGCCCACTGCGCCACTATATGGGGGGTGGGGATAGCAGCTCAAGCATCATGGAGACCCTGGGGACATGACTATGAGTTGGGAGGTGTCCAGACTTGCACCCTTCAAAGACCATCTCTGTCGCTGACACTCCATGCCCTGGAACTGCAAACCTGAGGTCCTCTTCTTATGATTCAAGTGCTCATGTGACCGAGGTGCAGAAAGCCCAACTCTGACAGCAGGTGTTTTAATCAAAGTAAGGGTTTACTTATAGATTCCAGGCAAGGGAGTGGAAGACAATCCAGAGATGCACTCCAATTTGGCTTTTGAGTTAGGGGCATTTCTAAAGGAAAGAGCAGAAAGGTTACGATTATTCATCATCTTTTGACATTTCTGACATTTTTAATCCTTTAAATTAAAATCCTTAATTAAAAAAAAATGAAGTATATTTGGCTTATTGATAAAATATTGTATTACTTTCTGGTAATCTATAATTGCATTACTTTGCTGGTGTATAGCAAACTGATTCAGTTACATATATACATATGTATATATATATATATATATATATATATATATATATATATATATATATATATATACATATGTATATGATTATTTTCCATTATAAGTTATTAGAAAATATTGAATATATTGAATATCGTTTCCTGTGATATGCAGTGAATCCTGGTTAGTTACCTATTTTATGAACAGAGTTGTTTAACTGTTAAGCCCATTCTATCTGTGACATTTGTTCATCATAGCGTCCGGAGTCAGGCTATCTCTGCTTTATAACTCTCAGGTCAGGTGATCCCCGGCTCAGGTGTCTTTGAGCTCATCCTGTCCTGGAGAAACAACCTGAGTTTGGAGTGAGCGATGACATCTAAAACAGCAATTTGTACATTGATGATGTTAACAACAGAAGTGTAGTCACCTGACTCTGCTTGATGAGTGTTCCATTAGCACAGCATTGAGGTCAGAGGTGACAAAGAAAAGGAAGAAAGTTTTGGATAGAGAGATCATCTGTAAACTCAGTGAATAAACTCTGTTTTAGGGGGACTTGGATTCACCCTGCAGGACGGGGGAGGACAGGACCTCACTCCTGGTGCCCAGACCCATCAGCTCCTGGACGGACCGCTGTCCCTGAAAAGGCCCCTCTGGGGAAAGGAGGAGCTGCTGAGCCAGCGGCCTCTGAGCCCCTCTCTTCTGGCCCATTGCAGGGCTGTGAGTTCCCGGAGGAGCGGAGGCGGAGGCCCAGGTGGGAACGAGTGGCCAGAGGTTGGAAGAGGGACCAGCGCAGCAGCGGCCCGAGTGCAGGAAGCCGGGGTGGTTCTAGTCCCGTGGGGGAGGAGCCTGGGACCGGAAGGCCTTCTGCGATGAGCACGGTGTTGCCGCCCTGCCTGTGGGCGGAGACCTCTGGGCGGCTCCGGACAGGGAGGTGGGCCCTCTTTTCCCGCCACTCCTCCAGCTCCCGGCCCGGCCTCTGCAGCGGAGCTCCTTATACCTGCAACGCTTGCCACGGCCGTGGGCCCTGGGCTCCGGCCGCATCGAGGGGCTCCTCCTGGACCCGCCGGCCCAGTTGCAGGAAGAGCCGGTGGATCCACAGCCGCCTCGTCTCCAGAGGAGGTTCTCGTCTTCTCTCAGGAAGAATTCAGAGACAACAGGGAGAAGGAGAAAGCACAGCGAGGACTTCTGGGGCACAGAGGGCAGACGTGGGTGAGCAGCGACGTTGAGCCGCTTAGACAGGCTGCTTACAAGGGACGTGAAAATGAAGGGGCGGAGTATTAATTGCGGCGGGTAGGGCTTGGGGTCGCACTTCCTGATTTTCACCACAGCTCCACCTTTCTGAGTGGAGGATGGAGTTTCCCCGTTATTTAGCCTTGGTGGGAAGTGTCCGGGCCCCGGTGCATGATGGAAACTTGTCATCTGCAAGGCTAATTTTATTGTAATGAGGGTATAATGAGCAAAAGGTTACACTTAGAGTCCTGAGATTCCCGTTTTCCCACCTTCCCTTGCCTCCAGGACACTTGTCATCCCAAAATGTATCCTTTTCTGTCCGCCCAGAAGTTCCTGCTTTTCTTTGTCTGCCTACAGACCCCCGCTGTTTACAAGATGTACGGTTTCCTGCCATCTGGCCCCACCCCCTTTCTCTGCTCCCGGCTAGCTCTTTGTCTGCTGGAGCAGTCAGAGGTGCCGCCCTGGGCTCTGGGTTGGCCGGGGGCAGGGCTGCTTACAATTCTCCCTCTGCCGGCTTCCAAGCTGAGGTCAGAGAACTGGACCGGAACGCGCTGGGCCCCTGTGCTGTCTGTCCTGAGCACAGGGCTGACACTGGACAAGTCAGGAACCAACTACACGTGTCCAAGCAGGCCCTTCCTTTATTCCTTCATCTCTGGTGTGAAAGAGCCCAAATTTCCCATCCTGGACAAAAATTATTCTTTAAAAATATTTTGCAGAAAAGCGCTCTGTTCTCTGCCAATATAAGATGTCGGTTGAGTTCACATTACCAGAGTCATCTGTAGGCATTGTCTGTGAGCAGCAAGGGCAGCTCATAGCCCCAAACCCTTAAGGCGCTGGGAGCAGAACCTGGCTGTTCGACGCTACTGGGTCATTCGTTAACAGGGAACCTGGGGCCTTACTTGCAGGACTCCAAGTGAAACTGCAGAACGTGTTTCACGACTTAGTAGAGCATAGGTTATGCACACCTCCTGTGCAATGTGTTTGTTTTAGAATGCTCGTCTCTACGAAGAATCCCTTCCACTGTGGCTCTATAGATCAGGCCATAGAATCCTACAACCCATGGGCCAAATTCTGCCCCCGACCTGTGCTGTAGAACCTGCAAGCTAAAAATCATTTGTGTATTTTTAAATGTTGAAAAAATTTTAAATGATTTGCAACATATGAGAATTATATAACATTTTCATTTTAGTGTCTGTAATGTTTCATTGGAGAAGCGCTCCTTTGTTTACCCTTTATCTGTGGCCGCTTTCCTGCTACAATGATGAAGTTGATGGATAAAGCAGAGGTCATATGGCAAAGCTTAATATATTCACTCTTTGACCCTTTAGAAAAGTCTGCCAGCTCCTTCTCTAGAAAAGTAGTATTTTCTTACCACTGTGTGCTGAGGGTTACACTTGATAAGCACGTAAACTTTTGGTGAATTTTGCCAATTGAAATACACCTTCGGTAGCTGTAATATTGATGACATTATTCTCAGATACCTCATAATAAACTTAGCCACCAAATGTGCAGTTATTATTAGACTGAGAAGGGAATACATGTGGTGACCTCTTTCATCCAAGAAATCACCACAAATTAGCATAGCTGGAATACAGGTCCCATCTGAATTAGCATCAACTACAGAAACTGCCACCTATTTCCAATACTATGAATGGGGCAGAGTAAACCATAAAACTAGTTTGACCTTTGGATTGGAGACATCTCTTTTAACTGTAGCAGTGTTTGCCGAAGTTTACTGAACATGAAAATCAAAAAAAAAAAAAAATAATAATAATTTATTGATAGAAAACTATCAGGATTTAATAAGTTCTATTTACACTCAGAGGAAAGAAAGCTAGAAAAATGGTCACATTGACGACACAATTACTATATAATTTACATATGCTTATGAAAATTTTATAAAAGCAAAAATAAGTAATTAGAATCATACCATTATTTTGTCATTAAATAAAAAGCATCTTCCTGCAACGTCCGGGTATACTGTTGCATCTGTTGCACCGTTTCTTTCCTAAAATGCATTCCTGCATAACGAGAATGCACAGATAAAGAAGTTTTGTATTTTTCTTTTGTATTTATAAGTATATTTTAGTTGAAATTTATCAATAGTGTATATAACCTATAATACATTCTGGGAAATGCTGATTTATCTGGCAATATCGTGTTATTCTGGATTGTTTAGATTTATCTAAAATTAAATTAGAATAAATTAGGACCCCAATAAAATAACCGAAGTAGATATAATTTTGTCTAATATCATTTAACATGGAAACTCATTAAATCTCAAATAAAATAGTTGGTAAATGGAATTTTAAGGGGCTTGTAGAGAAAATTTTCTATACTTACAAAGCATACTGATTTTCAAAATCAATTTAGAATTCAAACAATTAAATTTAAAATTATTTTTTTTTTATAATGTAGTGAACAGCAAACCTTTCATTTAGGAAAGGAAATCTAGCTTTCCTCTCCTTACATCTTGCAGAATAGCTTTCCAAGTGTTCAGAATTCTGTAAAATATTTGTAATAACCCAATCATTCTGAAACTATATAATCTTTCAGAGTCGTATAATTGACAATGGTTTTAACATGGATTTTATTTTATCAAGTGCCAACTTATAATTGTAGACCAGTTGCAAGCATCTTATAATTGTACAATATATGAACACTTGTCAGAAACCTCTGGAGGGTAGACATATACATGGATCTCTGGGAGGCTGGGTGTTGTGTCTCTGTGAATGAGAGTCCGCGCCCCTGGTATTTGAACACATTCTGAAAATGGAACTCTTACCATGCCTGCAATCATGCTCCACCTCGTAGTCATGGAGATATCGACCTGATTTTGGAGGGAAAACAAAATAAAACAAAACAAACCCTTGGCCACAAAGTCGAAGGTAAGTGCTGAACCTATGCCTGACTCTGAATTCTTGGAATGTTCCTGTCCAGGTACACGCAGCTCTTCAGGACTAGCACTCTTGTTAAGATTAAATTAATTCTCTTTTCAGTTATAAGAAAATATTAAACAAAATTTAACAGCAATAGAATTAATCGAAGCACCAGAGTTTAATCACAAACCATGTGTTTATTCTCGTGGCCATTCATCCTTGACATGTACATACGTATTTGAACACTAATATAACAGTTAACATCATTTGTGTTCTACTTTTTAGTTACCATTCAAAGTTAGTTCCTGAATAAACCTAGTGTTTCTAAGTATATTTACAACTTCATAAAAATAGAAAGTCACTAACTGATCAATAATGACTGTATTGAAGGAAAACAGGCCCATTATTACTGAGCACAAGGTTTCATTGTTTTGAAAGACACAGGCTCTCTCAGTAGTGCTTACATATGTGCAATCGCTGATCCACCGAACTGGGGATGCTTTATTTCTTGTTACTTGTTACCAAAGCTTGCATTCAACATTTCTCAAGATACTTCACCGTCTACATATTTCTGCTGTCTATTTGTAATACACTTTCCCACAGTTTGTATTGTAGAGAATAGTTTGCCGTGGATCTCAGCACACATGTTTTTGTTTAGTCATTTGCAGTTTTTTTTTTTCCATTCTGAAATGTGCAGTGAACATCTCTGGATTGGCCTGATGTGACCAGCCGAGTGACTCTAGCAGCTCATTTAACTCCTCCGTCACTGAGGGTCCTGGACGAATGGGACCCTAAGGTCCCTTTTGTTCATTCTTCAGCATATTTTCTGAGGATTGTACACACTGGCAACACATTAGGGAACAAGACACAAGGGACCCTGCTCTCACATTGCTGGGGCGAGTACACAGACTCCTGTAAATGAAAGTCTAAGAAAAATAACTTTGAAGAGCGCTAGCAAGACAATAAAGCTGGCGATGACCGAAGCCCAGAGCGAACGGGCCGCTGCTGCGGGGACAGCAGGCCAGTCTCACCACAGCGGGGCGTTCTCTGCTGTTGACTCAGCCCCCTTCATTACAGATGGCATTTGAGATATGTCGGGAAAAGAGAAAGCTCTAATGTGCAACGGGCTGGGAAGGGGCCAGCGTTAGACGAGGGGGACCCTGAGCCTTTTCTGAGGAGCTAACATCTAAGCCTCCATCAAGGTGAGCAGAAGCCACCAGCCCTTTGAAGGTCTAGGAAAAGGGCATCGAAGGCAGAGGGAAGGGCAAGGTCAGAAAGTTGGAGATGTGTCCAAAGCCGGATGGTGAGAAAACACTGTTCCTCCATTGTCCTGAGTGAGGGGCATAAATGATGGTGTTGAAGGGGGAAGGGGAGGGTTAGGACGAGTCGGGGCCTTGTTCAGGCTGGGAGTGTGTGCTCTGAGATTTGCTGCTGCTGTGAACGCTGCTCTACGTTCCTAGTGCACATTAGATGTCCTGGGCCCACACAGGGGGAAGACACAGGGTCCAGAAGTCATATTGGGCTGGATGCAGTAGGCGAGGCACCAGCAAGATCACAGGGTCTGGAATCAGCAGGGGCTTTCGTGACATCAGTGAGCCAGTTTCTAACACAGGAGACTGAAGGCCAAGTTCAGCAGTCATGCTCAGCATGAGCGAAAATGAATTCATTTATACATTTGCAGAACTACTGTCTCAAAGAAAAAGTTCATCTTTCTGAAGGTCACATAGAAAGGGTACAAGGGAACAAGACAGTAGAAATCCTACATCTATGGAAGAAAGTCACCAGGAAATTGCTTGGAAAATTTAAGGAACGTGTAGCTTTAAAATAAAGAAACTACAGACGGAAAATTAAGAAGAGTTCAGGGGTGAAAGGTCTCATTCTAAGCCAGCAGGCTGTGTCTGGTGGTAGGCAGCCGCTCAGAGCTGCACACTCCTTCTGTTTCCAGGGTCATTCGTATTGTGCTTTATCTGCACCACTTACAAACGCAATTCAGCTGAAGTAACTCTTACTGACTCAGCTATCTCCCACTTGACGTTCTCAGCTCACGGGCATGTGGAGTCTGCAAGAACCCTCTCCTCCAGAGAAGGTCCAGGGTCTCCACCTGACACGTGTGTCCCCTGTCCCATCATTTCACCAGTGTCACGTGGCCTCCCTGCTTGCCTCTGCACAGCATGTTCTTACGGGATCCCTTTTTATGTGGGGGAATCATTCTTGTCAACCATCACCTCAGCATCAATGTCCGCTCACCTGCAATTTTACTTTTATGTCCTTTGAAAGAGGATTTCAGCAAATTCTCGATTTGACCATGTATATTTTGTATTTATTGAATTTTATGCATCCTTCAGTGTATCCTATGTGCTGGCTTCTGCCCTTAGCTTGTCGTGAAACCCCTGTCTGAGTTTATCAGACATCTAATCTCCCTTCCTGTTACCTCTTTTCCATTCTTCTCCACCCTTCTGTGACACATGGCACTACAGTCACATGCTCATTGCCATGACATTCCATCCTTCCTTTGGGTTGCTTATTATGCCTTCCTGTTTCTTTGCTGCATCGTGTTCCCGTGTGTGCTCTGCCCATCACTCCCAGCACCTTCCCGCCTCGCTTTTCTCTTTGGAGGCCCTGACTCCCAGCTCAGCCTTCATTGCTGGGCACCAACCCCCAAGGACTTATCGGGAACATGAATTCCCCTGTCCCCGTGGGCTCTGTAGCATGTTCCCCTGAATAATTACCATGCATGAAACCTCATTCCTCTCCCTCATCTTCTCCTCAGCTGCATCCCCTGTGGATGCCCCCCCTCTCTCCTGAGCCCTCAGGCTCCATGCTTCAGAATCGTTCATGATCCATTTCTCTAAACACGGGAGGTTATCTGGCCATGTTAGGCCCAACTCTAATGCAGTGAGATGAGCAATGATGGGCAGAGGGCATGGTAGAGACAGGAGGTATGTACCAGGTCGGGCTGTGATTGGGTGAGAATATAGGGCAGTGCTCAAAAGAAGAACAGATTATGCAGGGTTTCTGAAAGTAGAACAGATTGGGATTATTTTATTTTATTTATTTATTTTTCTTTTTTGTGGTACGTAGGCCTCTCACTGCTGTGGCCTCTCCCGTTGCACAGCATAGGCTCCGGACACGCAGGCTCAGGGGCCATGGATAACGTGCCCAGCCGCTCCGCGACATGTGGGAGCTTCCCGGACCGGGGCACGAATCCATGTCCCCTGCATCGGCAGGCGGACTCTCAACCACTGTGTCACCAGGGAAGTGCCTGGGAAATATTTTTAAACACAGGTTGAGAAGAGGTCTGATAGAGAGGTTACAGTTTAAAGGAAGCAGAAGTCTCATTGCTAGTTTCCTCAGAAGGATTCAGCAACTCACTATCTTTACATAGTAACATCTTATCAAGTGTTCTTTCAGTTAGAGAAAGTCCAGGTTTCACATCCCTTGGAAACTTATCCTATACATTTTCTAGCAGTGGAAAACCATAGGCCAAGGTTACGCATGGCAGCAGCGTTTGGAATAGCAAAAGATGTGTAAATATTGGTATTTATTCCCATGTGGATTGGTGAAGTGAGCTGGTGCTGTCCTTTGTGTTTTGTCTAAATCTCCTTCTGAGCCATCGCACAAAGCCCAGCAGAATGTGTGAAGCAGAGGTGCAGTGTGACACGTCTGCTTCTGTTACCGAACACCAGTTCCTGTGTTCTTTGCCCGGTGGGGCCAAGTAAAGTGGAATCTTAGAGTTTGGAACGGAGAAATGTGTATTGGAGGGCCACGCAAGGACATGGGTGGCTTGTGCCCATAAATGCCCAAACACCCCAAAGGCTTTCAGCAAAGCATTTTGAAAGACCAGTTGAGGGTGTCGAGGTTGGTTGTTGCAAACTTCTTGGCACAGGAAATTCCTTTGTCCACGAAGGTCAGGTCATGGTGTTCCTGTAAACCTCCAACAAAAGATATGTTGCTCTCTGTTCTGCAACTTTGATCTCTATATGGATAAAAACTGTTATTCCCCTTAAAGGTCAGAGACTTGAGAATGGGCTATCCTGCCTATCTCAGGCTAGAGGCAACATTCTTAACTCAAAGCGAAGGCAATAGAACACAGAGGTTAAAGTAACAAAACATCCACTGTGGAATCAAATTCGTTCTTCCCTATGATGACAATCCTTACAACGTGTCTGATCGCTGTGCAGCTGGGACAGAGTGTGCCCGAGCGTCCACCTTCCTTCCCACCACTGTGGCTGTGATGAGACCAGAGGTCTGAATGGGGAGGTAAGTAGGGACGCCTTAGTCCTCTTTTACCTCCAAGCCAAGGAGCTCTTAATCGGAGGGGATTAGGGAGCCATGCGAGACTGGGGCCTCGCTGAGGGCACGTATAAAATGTGTTTGTGCACAGGCTTTTGTTCATATAAGATTAAAGGCTCTGGGTGCAGCCTCCCCAGAGTATTTTATCAACATTTCTAGTCTTTAGTTATTCTTGTGAATTGTACCAGGACACACAGATACAGTAATTTCAACACATATTAATTGTTAACGGTACCGAGTAAAAGTAGGCTTTCGAGGATTGGGGGAGACTGGTCGTTGAAAAGGTGTAAAAACATTCTGTGAATTACTTCGAATTGAGAGCATTCGTGCCTGCACTATGAGTTTTACCAAATAGCTTAATAAGTAGTTTGTTTCTCACTTGTGAGCTGCTAGGTTAAGTATTTTGTTTGTTTCTCTGTTAGTTTGTGTTTCTACCTAAGAAAACTGAACTTATCAAGTCTGTCTGTGTGAACAGGATAACAGGGCAAAAAATTCAGGGCTGGTCCCAAGTATATTTTTAGATGGCACAGCCTGTTTCTGTGGTTAATTGTAAATGTTTCATAGACATCATTTTAGATGGCTTTGTGCTCTTATAAAACTACCCATCCAAGCTAATGTGCTTGTACTTAATGCACTAATGTATATAAATATTTATGCTTCCATGGCAAGTGTGGCCAACTGCTTAAAAACCAAACAAACTAGGCTTCCCTGGTGGCGCAGTTGTTGAGAGTCCGCCTGCCGATGCAGGGGACGCGGGTTCGTGCCCCGGTCCGGGAAGATCCCACAGGCCGCGGAGCGGCTGGACCCGTGAGCCATGGCCGCTGAGCCTGCGCTTCCGGAGCCTGTGCTCCGCAACGGGAGAGGCCACAACAGTGAGAGGCCCGCGTACAGCAAAAAAAAAAAAAAACAAACAAAAAAAAACTACGCAGTAGGGAACTGAAGGATTTGTTTTTTTTTTTTTTTTTTTTTTTTTTTTTTAATGGTCTAAAGTTGCCACTTGCTGTCCAATCTTTAGAAATGCCCATGTACATAGTCTGAACCTTGTCTACTGAGAGCCGGAGTAACCAGGATATCAGGGTAAGTTAGACTTACATGTCTTTCTAATTATACTCTATTTACACTGAGTTATGTAGTTATATTTATGCTGTTTCCCCAGAATGCAAAATCTCTGGTTGCAAGAAATAAGAAATTTGCAAATTATTTAAAATTGTGGGTGATGTAGAAAACAATATACAGTCACCCCTTGCTTTCTGTAGATCCAGATTAAGCGGGAATAAAATGCATTTAGGCACCTAGAGCGGGAATGCTCCTTGCCTCTCTCACTCTTGGTCAGGAAAGAATTCCAGGGCGCCCTGAGCTGCTTCTGCCAGCACTGGTGCCCGGCTGCTCAGCACCGCGGGGTCGTTGCCTGCTGCCCACTCCTTCTCCTTTATTTTATATGGCATTGGACCCATGGCAGCAAAAGAGAAATCTCTAAATTGGCAGAAGCCACCAGGTAAGGTATGCAAAAACGGTGTTTTTTAATGTTGGTGTGGGTTGTTTGTTTTTTCATGTAGCAATCCCTGAGATAACAGGCCCAAACAAGTTTTTATTTGTTTGTGTCTTTGTTTGTTTGTTTTTGCGGTACGCTGGCCTCTCACTGTTGTGGCCTCACCCGTTGCGGAGCACAGGCTCTGGACGCGCAGGCTCAGCGACCGTGGCTCACAGACCCAGCCGCTCCGCGGCATGTGGGATCTTCCCGGACCGGGGCACGAACCCGTGTCCCCTGCATCGGCAGGCGGACTCTCAACCACTGCACCACCAGGGAAGCCTACAAACAAGTTTTGAGACTAAAATGTCATTTTCCTCCACTGAGAGACCCTAGTAGCCAACCTAATAAACTCAACCGTCTTTTCTATGAGCCTGACATAAATTCTGACCTGCCTTGGGCAGCTAACTGATTTCCAGGCTGACTTAAGCCCAGCGAGTGCTCAAGAAATATTCTAGTGACTAGAGTAGAACACAGTGTGCAGCCAGGGTTTCATTAATTGTGCTCCGTGTGTGTTCAGTTTTTAATCCTTACATAAAGATGCATTCTCTCCCACAGCATAAACCTACCTGTTGCTTGACTCTGATATGCATTGGCTAGGCTTTACGACAAGCTAGTTTTATAACACCATATGCAGTTACTGTTGTTGTGTTTTAATACAAGCAGTGCACATTTTAGTTCAAATTTACCCTTCTTTAGGGAAATAATTCCCTTGTGGTCCCATGGTTAGGACTCGTGCTTTCACTGCCAAGGGCGCTGGGTTTGTAAGACCCCAGCGTATAGCCATGTTACAGGGCCCAACCCCCCCCCCCCCCCCAAATAACCAAACACATTTCCCTTTCATCCCTGTCAAGGTGTGTGAGGTTTATTTGTACAATTTCCCCAACCTTTAAATATTTTTTTTTTTCAAATCTACATTTACACACAAATAGTGTAGATTCATTTTCAGTTCTGTTAAATAAGTAATTCGTGTTGTTTTGTAACTTGGTTTTCTCATGTAACAGTAAGACTTTGAATTACCACCATTTTCTTGTGTTTTTTTTTTTTTTCTTTTGGTTTTTCCATTGCTGTATAATCACAGTGCAAAAAGCTTTCCAGAACCACGTAACTCTGTTGTAAGCATATCCAGGTTCATATTTTATTTCTATCCTTCACTTATTATGTTGATCACTATGTAAATAATTGTGTCTAATTTTTCATGTATAAATTTTATTTAAAGTGAATAAAACCCAGTCACCAAGCATTTTTTTGTGGTGTCTTTATACAGTCTAGACTTGTTTCAAATTCCTTACAACTTTCAGGCAAAAACTTCACTGTATAATATAGGTTAAACTCTAGTCTGTATCTGGTACACCTAATTCTTTTATTAAACTTGGTGGTGATGGGAGTTCCCTGGTGACCTAGGGGTTAGCATTCCAGGCTTCCACTGCGGTGACTGTGTTCAACCCCTAGTTGGGATCCCACAAGCCATGTAGCGTGGATAAAAATAAAATTTTTTGTGGTGATATCGAGTTTTCAGATGAATTAAATAAAAATACCCAGCACATTAATGATTAAACACAGTATTACAAATGAGTTCATAACATGGGGCTTTTGCAGACGTAGGACCAGTGGCTGCTACTCTGTGTCTGAGAATAAGGAGCCTCCCCTGCCCCCAGAAGGAGGCATCTTCTAACTGACACTATGAAGGGGTGACAGGGGATGTGGCTCAGCAGGGATGAGGGGAGAGGAAAAAGTCAGCCAGTAAACGTGCCCCTGACACTGACCCCTTCCCCGCTCAGTCCTGTTACAGATGCTCATGGACAGGGCGAACTCAGCTGAGATGGGCCCTGAACTGGCTCTAAAACTTCAGACCCTTGTTGCTTCATCTTCCCAAACAATCCCCAAGCCGTAAGGGATTTGCTAACTTTAGGACAATGCCTGTAAATGAGTAAATGTTTTCCCAAAGATTGGAGAGATTTTTTATTTAGTTAGATTACACGTCTTTTAGAACTAATATTATGGCCAATATCCTCTTTTTCCTTTGCCGCCATCCCCAACACAGCTTTTAAATCTGTTTACAGCTAATTCACAGGAAACTGAGATTGGCATTGAACACTTTACGTTGTGCACATTTGGGGGCTCGTGCGTTTTCATTGTAGGTTTTACAATACATTGGCTTTGGTCACCGGGCTCCTGAGAGGTTGGGCCCAGGCCTGAAGCCAGGTCCCAGTCCCCAGCCCTGGATGCACCCTACCTTGAGCTGCGGCCTATGTGGCTCAGCCTCTGTGGCCTGGGGGCAATTCTGCTACACAGAGCAGTATTTCTAGGAAGTCTTGCTCTTGCTGTTATTTTAAACAAAGCGTTTCTCTGAGGACCTGTTTTGGTCCCTCTGGGTTCACACATCACAATGGCCTGTTCAAGTGCTCTGAGAGGGAAGAGGACCCTCACTCCAGAAAGTGCTGGTTGATTCATAGCCTCCGAGAAACAGCCACTGGTGAAGTTGTTCCAGGCAAACCTGAAAGCAAAATAATATTTTAGAAAACAAAATCCGGTTCCAAAAATATTTTTTCAGCCTCGTAAAATCCAAGGTTTGATTTTCCATAACTATTCTAGAAACAGATTTTTTTTTTTCTTGAATACAAACACATAAGCTGAGAGTGTGGAACACTGCTACATGGAGTTGATTTCTTTTACGCTTACTCTATAGAACTCTTTTATGATGTCACTGATTTTGGCCACTCTCCCTGTGCTATCAAGAATTTGTTGCCACGGGAACCATCTCTGCTTTGCACCTATTCACATGAAGCCCATATCTGAGGAGACACTATATATATATATATATATATATATATATATATATATATATATATATATATATATATATATATATATATATATATATATATATATATATATACAGCAGGTTCTTCTTAGTTATCTATTTTATACATATTAGGGTATATATGTCAATCCCAATCTCCCAGTTCATCCCACCATCATCTCCCCAACCCTACTCTCCCTGCTTGGTGTCCATACATTTGTTCTTACACCTGTGTCTCTATTTTTGCCTTGCAAACCAGTTCGTCTGTACCATTTTTCTAGATTCCACATGTATGCATTAATATACAATATTTGCTTTTATCTTTCTGAATTATGAGTCTGTATGACAGTTTCTAAATCCATCCACATCTCTGCAAAAGACCTATTTTCATTCCTTTTTATGGCTGAGTAATGTTCCATTGTATATATGTACCACACCTTCTTTTTCCATTCGCCTGTCGACGGGCATTTAGTTTGCTTCCATGATGACCTGGCTATTGTCAATGGTGCTGCAATGAACATTGGGGGGCATGCTGAGGAGACATCTTTTGAAAACACCCCCTCTCTAACATGGACAAAACTCAGAAGTTATATTTTCAAGAGTTCAGTAACTGAGCATAGAAATTATATTTTCATCATGTGTCACTGACCCCTGATCCTTGAAACGTGGCAGAACTGAAGTAACTTCATGGAGGTCATCTCCTCTTATTTGAAAACCATGTTTAGAAGGTGCCTGACTCTGTATCAGGAAACCCCAGTGTGGTCTTTCTATCAATCCTCTGGCTCCCTCACTGAGAAAGTCTTAGTGTAACTCACGCGTATATATGAGTTAATTTTCATCGTGAAAACCTTGAGCCTTGTGGGGGTCCTGTGCTGGGGGCGTCATTGAGAACAGTAGCTGGAGCTGTCACATAACTGTGAGCCTCCAGCATCTGGACTGCCACCCAGGCTGGGCACTATGGGTTCTCCTCTTGGCCCACGAGGGCGTCCATGTTGCATCCCAAATTCCTCTCACATTGTCGCTCCCACTCCCAGGTATCACAAGTTAGTTTCTTTGAAGGCAGAAGTTCAGATGGATCTGGACAAGAAGTACTGTGTATTAAGTGTCAACCTTTGTTGCAGGGCAGGGAAGAAGCAGGATAAGGCAGACGGCAAAGTTTAGCTGTGATGCAGCCCTGGAGAAGCCCTGCCCAGACCCTAGTTTGGGGGGGTGGGGGTTCTGAAGCAGGTGTTATCCTCACAGTCGTTCCAGGACCCGCACTGCACTTGGCCAGCCTGAGTGCAATGGAGGACCAGCAGGTGAGAACCCACAGGCAGCAGACGCTGGGGTTCCTCCAGCCACCACAATACACCCAGGCCTCCAGTCTGAGTGACACAGGCTCTAATTTGTACGTTTTCCAGCTCTCAGGGTTTTGCTCATGTGTGATGCTAAAGAAGTGGCCAGTGATCAGCTGATCAGCCTACCCTGTGTTTACCTACATCAGTTGCCCATCTGGGCGCTGAAAGACCAGCCCAGGGTGGACGTGGCAGAGCTGCCACCACAGCCGCCTCCATAACATCTGACCAGCCTGGTCCCACCACTCACGCTGGGCCAGCTTCCCCACCTCACCTCTTACCATCACCATTTCAGTTAACAAAATGAGGTCTCTATTTGAATTTCTTCTGGCGTTTCTCATTGGTCTGGACGGATATACACTGACATTTACAAGGCACTTGGGCAGCTTTGACCAAGTTATGTTATTTTGCAGGTTTGTTCACATTTAGTCCCTGTTCAGCCTGCCATCTTGAAACCAAATGGCAACTACTAAATCTCACAGTCACCAATGTTCGAAAATCTGACTAAAAATGAGAAACCTCTCACTGTAAAAATGTAGACGATTCAGTGTATGGGCATAGGCGCGCCCCAATTATGTACTTAGTTAGTCCTGCTTATTCATCGTTTTGCCCGCCATGACTTCAACCAACTCACTGCCTGTACTTAAGTGAGAAACGAGTAACAACCTCCTGTCAGTGCCAGCACCCACGCTCGGGGAAATTCAGAAATGCCCTTGGCTGTCCTGCACATCCGACCATCTGGAGGGGAGGAAACTGAGAGCAGGGAAAGGCAAGAAACCCCTGGCGGAAGCTTCCTCACCCCCCCACTCCAGACGGGGCGCGCGGGGTGGGAGAGCAGGTGGGCATGCACTCCCCTCACTGAGACTGCGGTTCATGCTGGTGTTGAGAGCTCACTTCGTGCTTCACTTGAGGGATTCGGTTGTGGAGGCTCCACTGTGATTGCAGGTTGTGTCCTCTCGGCCCTCCTCCCCCTCGCATTTCAATTTGCCCTCAAGTCTTCATTTTTTTCAGGCGAACAGTGTGGCTCCGTGGGCAGAGCTGAGAACGCAGTAGGCAAAGGCTTGAGTCTCAGGTGTAATATATACTCATATTATTATATTAACTCATTTATATTTATTAATTTACTTTATTACAACTATATAAACATAATATATAAATAATATATAATGTAGCAATACTGGAATAATATTTATATTCCAATCGTATATGTTAATAATGATAATGTATAGGCTAATTTAGTCAGTGACATCACTGGCAAGAAGACTAATGAAGTCTAAAAGAATCAGAAGAGCACAGAACTTTGAAGATCTTTGAGGGAACGCCATGCCCATGATGTAAATGGAGAGAAGTATATGGAAGGCGTTGACTGGGGCTGCCTGCGCTGCTCTTTTTGACCCCTGTTACTTGGTCAAGAGTGAACCAGGGCACCCCAAGTGTGTGGGCAATGCAGGAGCCCAGAGGCCAGGGCAAATCCACCCTGGCCAAGTCCCTTCCTTCTTTCACCACATCGCAGTGCCCCAGTGCGCGCGTGCCTCACCTCCTCATTTCCACTCTTGTGAACAAATGTTGCCACTCCTACACAGTGAAGTGTACATGGTGCAGGAGAAATGGCACCTACTACATGGTGACACACATCTGAAAGCTAGGGAGAGGGAGAGGGAGAAAGAGAGAGAGAGAGAGAAACACCAGTTGTATACTATAATATAAAATATAGGAAAATACAAATTGATGTTAAAACCGTTTATAACAACTTAGCTGTTATTTTCACCTATGCCTGCACTATACAATTTAGTAGTCATCTAAGTAATGTGGTTCTAAAATCATAACGTAGGCTTTAAATTTTGAAATAATACAGTTTTCTACGTTACCAAAAATGTACCTTAGAAGCCAGTATTCAAACCTTCCAGTGTCTTCTTAGCAAAAGCAGCCGTCTTTAGCATCTTCAGAGACCCTGTCAGAATGTGCCCCGGGGGTTAGGGGGAGTTTCCTGGATCACAGGCAGCCCTTCCCCTGTTGTCAATCAGTGCGCGTGTTTATTGTAACTGATGGTTCCGAGAGAGCTCTCTGAGTGGCTCTGGCACTTACAGGCTCAGGAGCACTTTGTCACCATCAACATATCCGGCAGGCAGGTGGAGCCGCAACTTGTAAGCAGTCTTACATTCTGGCCACCCAGCAGGCCAAGCCACCCCGCTGTCCCTCGTCCCCCGCTGATTCCCTTCACTGGGATCAGAGGGCACTGGGCCCTCTTGTCCCCTCCTACCCTTCCCCACTCACAGGCACGGCCAGTCTCCTGGCTCTGGTTCTGTTTTGGGGAGGAAAAGGTACACCCCAGCCCAGGGGAAGTCCGCAGGGGTGACCCTATCTGCTCACACAGCCTGTGGACTCGCCATGGAGTTTCGGGTGTATCGTGATGGCTGGAGGAGCCTCAGCGCCTGCCACTTGCGGGTTCTCACCTGCTGAATAAAGACTCAGAATCCCTCCGGGTGCGGGTGTGGCCAAGGGGATGGTGAGACTCGGATGGGCCAAAGGTGGAGGAGAGGGTTTTCTATGTTCCACAGCACAGACAGACAAAACCCTTTCTCAGCTGGAAACATTGATGGCTCAGTACTGGCCCCACCAAGTGGAGGGATGGGTGGATGTCCTGAGCTGGGGTTTCTCAGGGAAGTGCGAGGAGATGGTGGGAGGTGGGAAGATACCGATGAGAGACTGGGACCTGACATCCACCCGAATGACCTCAGTGCGGTTGGTGCGGGTTATAAATAGGATTTTCCCCCAGTCAGAGAAGCTGCTTTCCCTGGGTCTGATGTTGACTCCTTATTAAAATAGTGAGATAGATACAGAACAAGAGACCAAGACCTGCAGCAGAGTGCCATCTAAAAATTTCATTCTCCATCTGGCATAAGTCCGCTGATACCGAGCTGTCTCCCACTGAGTTCCAGGCCTGTTCAAGACACTGAGGTGCAGCAATGGGTGATGAAAAAGAGTGAATCCCATTCTCATGCAGGTGCCACACATGTGGGGGAGAGAGAAAAAAAAAATAATAAAATGGACACAACGTCCGGTGGTGATATGTATCTTGGAGAAAAATAGGAAGGAAGGAAGGAAGGAAGGATGAGCAAATTTCTGAGTGTGTTCAGTGAGCAACTATTGAGAGGGCAGAGTGTTCCAGGCTGAGAGATCAGCAAGTGCAAAGGCCCTGAGGCCACAGTGGGCTGCATGTTGAGAGTGTTAGTTACTAGTGTGGATTCTTAGATTTCTCTTGAGTCTGCATTCTGCTTTTATTTTATTCTTCATTTCACTTTCTTAACTCATTAACATAAAAGGCTCACCACCAAACTGTTGAATTCAGCATGTTCTATTCCAGTGACTCAAAGTGAAAACTTTGATGACTTTGGGTCAACTCAGTGCATGTCTATTGAGTGGACTACCAGGGCACAGCACTGTGTGAGGAGCTAGCAGGCTGTGGAATTAACTTGAGGGGCCTCCACCTTGATGACCCCAGTTCATGAACTTCCTCTGTGTCCTCAGTCTCCTTCCACTCCACCTCCTCCCATCTCGTCTGGGTCATGAGCTCTGTTCATGACACTCTCTCACACTTTCATCTTCTATGTCCAGCTCCTTCCAGAGGTCTCTGCCCAAAGGTCCGCCAAGCTTCTAAAAGTCAGTGCAGCCCAAAACTGAGTTGCATTTATTTTTTTTGGAAGACCATGTGGTAAGGAAAGCCACTAATGTGCTCCCCAAGCTCCAGGAATGGCTTTTTCCTCACGCCACCACAGCCTCCCACACCATGATCACACTCCTGTAGGACTCCCCACCGTCCTCTCTTTCTTTTCAGTCCTGGGATGCCCACCAAACTTTCCTTCCTCGCAAAGCCCCCTCATGTGGCAGACAAATACACATGGGTCACCACATGTGGTCACTGCCAGTAAAGAGCAACGGGATCACAGAGCAGAGGACAGACAAGTCTCCCTGAGCAGGTAGAGCACAGGCCACTGCGGCAGCAAAGCCCATAATAGGAGTGAGTCAGGCATCACTCTGTAGCCTCTACCTAATCTTCCCCCAGTGCACCCTGTGTTCCCAAGCCACCATCTTGGTGGGCTGCCGTCCTTGTGTGGGGTTAGGGGGAAACCCATTTATTCCTTCATTCCCTTATTCATTCATCTTGTTTGTTTCCTGCTGAGTGCCACGATGGCGAGAGGAGAGCTCATCCTTGGAGACTCAGCTCAGATGTTGCCTCATCCATGAAGACATGCTGATGGCCACCCATTCTTGCTGCCTTTGGCCCCATGTGCAACACCCCAGGGCTGTGATCATGCTTTGAACACCTCTCCAGCCTGTCATCTCTGTGAGAACACTGGAAGAGATTCAGAGAGGAGCTCGTAAATGTGTGGTGATGGCTAAATAACAGAAGAGTTAAAGGATTAAACCCAGGCCATGTGTAAGTCAAGTTCACCGAAGGTCAGTTTCCTCCTCCTCCTCCTCCTCCTCCTCGTCCTCGTCCTCCTCCTCCTCCTCCTCCTCCTCCTCCTCCTCTCTCATTCCAAGACCAGGAGCCCGAGGGGCGTTACTCACCCTCACCTCCTCTGCCACTTAAGTAGTCTGGAGGTCTGTTATCTTTCATTTCATTTTTTTTTTTTTTAAGTTTTGAAGATATTACATGGCTGTACCTCTCAGTATTGAGAACCTTAAAGGCAGGAGCACTTCTGTGGTGCCTGAGCCAGGAGAAGACATTATGGGAGCACAGGGTGTTGAGGAGGACGTGGTCCGGTGTCTGGGCCCCTGAGCAGTGGGAAGTGGGGAAGCAGAAACTGAGGATGTTTTCTCCCCTCCCCCACCAGGACACATTCCTCCTTTTTTGCCTTTAACCAACCTGATTATGATTACCTGGGGTTCAATGTTTCTCCTTGGTAGATTTACCAGTCACCAGACCTCAGTTGTAAGCTTTCTGCATGGCCCACATCAACTCAATAGTGCCTTTGGAGCCTCTGTTCCTAACTCTAAGTAAATCTGACAGTTATGCTGGTTGAGGTGGTGCACGGCTGAATTTCTGGCGTCTCACTGTGAGATGCTCTTCTCTTGCTGTCCCCTGTCACTGCTGTCCCTGAAATCCCAGCTTGCAATACGGTGGTGGAATGTCTTCATAGAGGAATGAAAGAGTAAGTAGGAGAAGGGCAGGTGGTGTCAGGGTGGCACTGAAATACAGGGGACAGGACTTTGCTATTGGCTGGTCCTGACATTTTGCAACTCACCACACCCCCTGATTGTGCACCGTCCCCTGGGAAAACAAAAGTCCCAACCTGAGTGAGTGGTCCACAGAGGGCTGAAGGGTGTAAGAGAAGCAGCCCACTCACAGGAGCCTGGGGAGCCAGGGCTCAGAGCACACTGGGGAGTGGAGCCTGGCAGGCGGTGTGCACCTCTAGATGACATCATCATTCACCAACCCACTCTGAGGGTACGCGGGTTGTACTTGATTGGGGGACTGTGTGTTCCGGAGGATCAGGGTTTTGCCATCTCTCTCTCCTTCCGTCTCACTCTTCATTTGCCACCACTATGCCACTCCCCGCCCAGGTGTTCTCTTCTTTGACCGCAGCACGACGCACCCATTGGTGGAGACCTGGCCGGGGTGGGTGATTTGTGGGGTTGTGAGAAAAGACAACAGGACTGCGTTCATATCCGCGGCACTTGGTGGCAGCTGTAGGATGGTGGAACAAGTTGAGGATCTGTAGGAAAATGTGACATAATACCATGGACCTGTGTGCATAAAATGGTTATGATGGAATTTACATATTCTGTATGTTTCATATTTTAAAAAATGATAGAATGTGTCTGTGTACGTGTTTATATCTTAATGATCTAGAATGGCAAATTCTTATTTCTTATTTATTTATTTATTTATTTTGGGATGCATTGGCTCTTCTTTGCTGTGTGCGAGCTTTCTCTAGTTGCAGCGGGGGGGGGGGGGGCGGGCTACACTTCATTGTAATGCACGGGCTTCTCATTACATTGGCTTCTCTTGTTCCAGCACATGGGCTCTAGGCTTGCAGGCTTCAGTAGTTGTGGTTCACGGGTTCTAGAGTGCAGGCTCAGTAATTGTGGTGCATGGGCTTATGTGATCAGCACCATGTGGGATCTTCCCGGATCAGGGCTCGAACATGCGTCCTCTGCATTGGCAGGCAGATTCTTAACAACTGCTCCTCCAGGGAAACCCTAGAACGGCATCTTCTTAAGTCATACAGACGAATGAACCACAGACTAAAACATGGATGAGACACCACAACATGACACTAAGTGTGAGAAATCAAAGGTGTCCAAAATTGTGCAATTCCAATTTCATGAAGAATACGGAAGAGACAAACCCATAGGCAAAAAGCACACAGGGGGTTGCTGAAGACTAATGGGGAAGAGGGGGGAGGGGAAGCGGCTGTATAATGAGGTCTGGATTTCTTTCTGAGGTGATGGAATGTTCTCGATTAGTACTGATGACGGTTGTACAACTGTCTATGCCAACGCTAAATCACTGAATTGTACACTTATGAAAGGGTGAATTTTATGATATGTGTATCTAACTCACTTTAAAAATCATCATGAGTAAATGTGATTTTTATAAGAGAACGTCAAAAACACATGTAATCCTGAGTTGTTTGTTTATTGGTTGGTTCTCATTCTCACTCTACTAAGCTATGTTGACATGAGGAAAGACCTCCCAAGCAAGAGAAGCACTATTTGTTCAGAGCCTGCGCTACAGACTGAGGGGCACAGACCCCGCCTCTCACGTTACCCTGACCCAAGCACACGCAGAAGTGCTTTCTGGTGGGAAAAAATTGTTGTGATGTGAGGAAACTGAAGGCGGTGGACAGGAAGAAGGGAAGCCCACATGACTGTCTAAGGCAACATATTTGGCTTTCCTACATTCGGTTCTGAATGCAAAGGACGAAAAAGAAGGAAGTTGTCAGTCGCTGAGCACACACTGACACTTGGGGCCTGTTGCTGCACAGATTTGGGTCTGGCTTTCCAGGTTGCTTCCCGCATGGGGTTGGGCAGGACCTCGCGATTGGAGGGAGGAGTTCCCTGACTCCCAGACATATATTGAAAATTTTGTATTCTGGAAACCCTCTTTCAGCATCTTCAAATATTCTTGGGATAAAGAAAGTTTACTCAGTGTTTTTAAAATTAACTGCAAATAGTGGAAATAAACAAGTGTTGAGTAACAGCAACAATGGTAATTTTCATTACCAAAATCTCAGGATGTCTTATTCCATTAATGGCTACATTGTGGTGAGTCCACTGTGAGACTCACAATGAAGGAAGAAAAAAATCAATCCAATGCATATTTTTCTCATCCCCAATATCGCTGCCAAGCCATCTGGTCGACCTTGCTGCAGGAACCACCAGGTGAAGCTCCACCGGTGCGAACCTCAGCGGGAAGAGCCCGGGTCGTGCACGGGCGCAGGCGCACAGCCACCGTCCTAATTCTTGGGGTCGACCCAGGCCGCCATCCTTCGCGTTGCTCGGTCCGGGGTGGGAGACCGTGGGTCCATAGACCGTTCCCAGGATCCAGCGTGAGAGTTTATAACGTGGGGGAGACACAGACAACCTCTCCCAACTAGGATTGCGTCCGGGCTCAAGGTTCCTCAGGACCACCAGCGGACGGCCCAGGCCGCACCCCGTTTCCCAAACTTTTGTTAGGGTCTCCGCCCACCGAGACCCAGGTGGGATGGCCACCGCCGCTGGACCGTCCTTGCCCCTCGACCGCGACACTCCGTGTCATTCCAGGCGGTGAGGGGACCTGCGTGTGCTGCCGACACACAAGCGCTGCGCCGAGGCGAACAGGAGAGCGGACGACGGGAACTGCCAGTGTAGACGCAACCTGACCTGAAGGGAATCCCATCTACGGAGACCCGTGAACGCTTCACGTGCATCATGGAGAAACGAAAGTGGTCGCCGCGGAGCACCTCCACTGCCGCGACGGCTCCTGGAGGGACCCGGGCCCTTAAGGCGGTGAGGACGCACTGGCGGACGGCCTGTGGGTCGTGCGTCATGGCCCCGTGGGAATGAGGAAGGGGAGGACCGCTGTAACCATCCCAGTGCCTCCTCGTTTCGCCATCCTGCCCGGGCTCCACTCTGGCAAAAGACGTAAAAAGTTGGTGAACAATTCCGGGATCCAGCGGGGAGGCCGGGGTAGGCCAAGCGCCGTCCGAGAACATCCGTGTCGTTCCGCACTTCCCGATGACGGCAAATTTGAGAAAATAGGAACACCAGGGCGTGGAGGACCGCGTCTAGCACGGACAACGTATCCTATAAACACATTCAATCTTGCGGGCGGAAGGGTACCAGGGCGTGCTGGTAGACCCGCCAGGACCACCTCACCCACCGCCCCTAAACGCAAGGCCGGACTCACAGCACGT
The DNA here is from genome assembly GCA_036417435.1 of Inia geoffrensis. Lineage (NCBI taxonomy): Eukaryota > Metazoa > Chordata > Mammalia > Artiodactyla > Iniidae > Inia > Inia geoffrensis. Next base: position 37,316,411 of record CM070919.1, on the reverse strand, counting down.
TAACCTCTTCAGCCAATCTCCGGCTACTGCAGGAAGCGCCCACGCCTCCGCGCCACCGCGGCAGCCGCCGCCAGCATCAGCGCCTCCCGGAAGTCTGTCTCGGGCCCGGCGGCCGAGTCACAGCCCTCGCGAAAGTCGCCGAGGCTCCGGAGGGAAGGGACGACCTCAAAGCGGCCTCTATGTAGCCCGCGTTAAACGACTAGAACGGACCGGGGACGGATCCCGATCTCCGGCCGGAGAGGGTGGAGTGGGGGCCGCCGGAACGCCCGAGCTCGTCCCGGGGCCTCCGCCTCGGAGCTAGCCCCCGGCTCAGTATGACACAGCCCTACACCGGCAGCAGACAAAAAGCGGGAGGGAGCTGGGAAGATGTCGCCGGGAGTCTGCAGCGAAGGATCCCCGAGCACACGGGCCGGCCCCTGTTCCCGGGGCGGACTTAGGGATTTTGCGGGGACTGGGGCTGTGTGCAGTGAAAAACTGAAACCATGAAAGTACTCGGTGAAAACATGTCTGAATAATTTTTATTTGTGGTTTCATAGTGGAGTCCTTGTGAAGCATTTCTTTTAAAAGTTCAGAAACCATCAAAGAAATGAATGGTAAACGTGACCACAAGTTGATCTTTACATATTCCACAAGCAAAGTCAAATAACAAACGGCTGTGTGGGAACATTTGTGCAAATTATATGTAATATATAATAAGAATATTGATATCAGCATTACCTAATATACAAGCAGAGTATTTACAAACATAGCCATTAAGAGATGTAGGTAAATAAATTCTGGTTAGTTCATTCCCACAATGCATTATTATGAATTTGTGTTTGGGTTACTGATTTTTTTCTAAATAAGGTAGATCTATAGGTACTTACTTAGAAAGATGTTGATAATGGACTATTCAATGAAAATAGCCATTTGTAGAACTTCCAGCGTTGTTAAAAATAATACAGAAAGAAAGAAAAGAAAAGCCAGCACCAACAACAGGATATGCATTTATCTTTTAAAGACCCTGAGTTGGAAAGGCAAAGGAATTAGAATAGCTAAAGCAATTCTGAAAAAGAAGAATCAAGTCTTCCTTATGACCTGGTGTCTGGAGCCAGAAAGATGAGTGTCTTCAGAAACAAAGATGGGCCGCACCTCCTGCTTTTCTGCCCCATCCTACTACAGCTTCCAGGCCAGAGCTGCCATCCCAACCCATAAATGTCTCTGCTCCACCCAGGCCCAGATGCAAGTGGGGACCTTGTGTAAACTGGACTCTGCAGACCTGGCCACCTCGGCCTGTTCCCTCATCCTGGGAGCCCCTACACATTCACTCAGGTGCCCCAATCATCCCAACCGGGGGCTGCTAGCTCGATTCTTCATGGTTTCAGCCCTTCACTCCATGAGACTTGAGTTGCTTTCCCAAGGGAAAGAATTCCCCTTACACAGCAGATGCTAACCAAGGGGAAAAAACTTTGCACCTGGACTCATCATAAACACTTTGTCCTCACATCTGGTGATGAACACCTGATGAGAGTGGAGATGATAGAGGTAGCACGTCCTGACCCCAAGTTTACTATAAAACTTGTCCCGTCATGCAGAGGGGTGCACATTGCCTCAAGGCTCTCTGACTTTTTAATGACAATATTCCTGAACAAATAATAAATAACATATAATAATATATATCTTTTATTTATTGGGTTTTGTTATGTGAGAAGCACTTACCTATTAGATCATGTAATCACTCAACTCTCTCAAGAGGTTATGAAACTTATTGACAACTGAAAATTGTGAGGTTGAAAATCGGAAATAATTTGCCCAAAATCAAAGCTGGTTAGTGGTAGAACATGAATATTTCTTGCCTTGTGTTGCCTCTAGATTTAATAAAAATTGGCAGAACACAGGGTTTATGTATTAATTCCAAAGTACAAATATTATAATTACTAACCGGGAACTCAGAACTTACATCTGTCATAGAATGTTCTGGTTATTTCACACCACTTATGTGATATTCCTTAATCATGAAAACTATTGTGTATTCAGAGTGTGCACATCTCTTTGATGCATTTGAAAGACATAGGCCAAGTCAGGCCAGAGAAATATTGGACTTGATCTCAAGAAAGGTTTGAGCTTTTGATACACACAGCTACCTTTTCCCAGTGCAGTCACCCTCAACCATCACCTTTGGATGCTCTTGGGGTTGGAGAAGCCTGAACCAGAAAGTTCAGCATTTTTTTAGTAATTAGCCACCTTCAATTTGTGGCTATAAATTTCATCACAAAAGGGAGGCCTGTCAGAATCAACTCAGAGGAACCTGCACAGGGATGTGATGCTGGGGAACAACAGTCATCTGTTCTCTGAGGATGACACTGTCAGCATTTATTTATTTAATAAAAAATCATCCAGAGTAGCTTCCCCAGAGTTCACGTCGCTCCCCACCCTGACACATATACACTCATAAAAGACTTACTAAAACCTGGGCGAAATGATCTTGTTCATTTTTGTCATGACAAAAGATAGTAAAGTTCCTGATAACTGTAGTATATCTTTCTTGTAGCTCCATACCTAACACTTAGACCAATGCTGGGCACTCACTGCATGGAGGCCTTGAATGGATAAACAAATGCATTAAATACTTTCCAAAAACTATTCTGCTGTGCAAACTCCGGTGGAGTTTAACCCTACAAAGTTACACAGAACAGACAATGTCCCTTTAAAATTCAAGTCCTATGGTTGCTTTGAGTTATACTATTGATTTGTTTTTTTTTTTTTTTTTTTTTTGAAAATAAGGCTTAATCCACTTAGATTAATCAAGTTTTTAATAATTAATACAGTTTAATCAATAGAACAATTGATTCACACTGGTCAGAGTAAAGGGGAAAAATAAGGATCCTGCAGTCTGTCAAACTCCTGGGACCTAAGCATCAACAGACAGTTCCTTAACATCTGAAGCAAAGGTCAGCGCCCTTCTGCTCTGGGGAAGGACTGGTGGTGCTGCGAGAGCTCAGGACGCCCTTCTCTGTGCTGCTCTTTTCTGTTGGCCTTGCTTCTCCTCCTGACGTGAACCTGAAGACCACACGAAGATCCCAAAGCAGAACTCCAAATCCATATACACGTTTCCACAAATGCTTTTTGCCTCTACAAGAAGATGTCACTTCCCAGCTGTAGCAGGAGAAGAGGTGTGGAGGAAGAAAGAGGATTCCCAGAGTCCCAGCTCTAGGTGGTCTCCAGGCTTTTGGGATTCTTATGTGGAGAGGGGCCTGGCCAGTGAGAGAGCAGGACCTGTAATGTCAATTGCAGATTTCCTTGAAGAAGAAGTCTTCTCCCATCTTGTAAGGCCAATGCAGAAATACCACTCCAATAGTGTCCTAAACCTTTGAGCACATTAATCGCTATTCATCTGACTTTATGTATATTCCTTGGTTTCTGTTAATATTATTCATGTAGCAACATTTGTTTCAGTCTCTCCCTTTTGTTGATCTACTGTGTCTTAATCTCCCCGACATCCCACCTTCATTTTAATTTTCAGTCATTTTACTCCTAAAAATAGTATATATCTTCAATATTCTATATCATGTATCTATTTGTTGTTATATTCCTCCATTTCACATCTTTTCCTGTGTTAAAGCCAATACTTGACACATAATTACATTAGCCTTGTGAGCATTTGCAAAATTCTCCTTCCCCTAATCACTGTAACTATTTCTTTTCTCTTTTTTTCAGACATGGAAGGTGACCTTAAAAAGCGCAAAATGATACCAACACAGCATGCGTTCAAAAAGGACCCATTTATCGGCAAGTCAACGGTATGTTTCTTGGGGATGAATTCAGTCGTCACATTAGAGACCTGGTAATGGGATAAATTAGGAGTTCATGACAATCTTCTGATGGAAAAAAAAGGCTGAGAATAAATTCTGTCCCAGTAGAATATTTGGAATACTTTAAATTTTGGAATAACATTTCCCTGAAGACAAACTGTAATTTCAGTTTCAATAAAAGGGGAATTGCCTCAAGGTAGCTCATGTATATAACGTGTGAAAAATAAAGAAGAATTAAAATTTAATAGAAAGTTAGGCAGGTGAGAGGCTACAAAATAGAAAATCAGTGTGAATTCACCAAGTAACATTGCATGTGAATAGAACTAACATGGATAGCTTATTTTAAAAGGAGGCCACTAGTGATAGAGGAGACTAGAGTCAGTACGTAGAGAAATGAATACATGGACGTGCGTCGGCTTCTGTAACAGCCTCTCCTTTCCTTGCACAAAGCAGGGACTTCACTCTAGAGGAGAGTCCATGGAATGAGGAGATTTCACATGAAACAATGTGAACTCCACATGTATTAAGTCAAACAGGAGAGAGTGCCTATAAATGCTATGAATGTAGGAAAGAAATCAACTAGAGCTCTCACATTTATATACACCAAAAATTCACACAGGAGAAAAATACTAAACTTGTCACTAACCTGGAAGAGCCTTTGGCCAATATTCTTTTTTTAAGTATCAATAACATAAGGTGAATTATACTGCAGGTAAACCGTATAGATCCCATCAAGGTGGGGAAGATTTAGTCAATGCTCTAAACTTAGATGGCATGAGACAACTCACTATGGAGGGACCCCTACAAATGTTATGAAAGTGGGAAATAGCTCAGCTGGAGCTTTGCTTGTATACACATGGAAAATAACACTGGAGAGAAAACCTAAAAACATAGTGAATGTGGGAGACCCTTCATCAGAGGCCAACTTTCATTCACATATATGAGCTCAAATAGCAGAGAAGTTCTATGTGTGGAATAACTATGGAAGAGCTTTCTGTTGAAACTTTGTTACTTCAAAGACATGGACTCATTCACACTGGAGAGGAAACCTTGTGAGTGTCATCTATGTGGGAAAACATAAGGCAAAGCCATAACCTTAGACATCGTGTGAGAAGCCACATTGGGAAGAAACCCTATAAATATGATAAGTGTGGAGGAACGCTTAGATGCTGCTGTCACATTTATATGCACCAGAGAACTCAAGAAGAGACACCCTATATGTGCAATCAATGAGGTAGAGCCTTCAGCTAGAAGTTCTCATTCTTACACCACAGGGACACTCAGTGAAGAGAAAACCTACACCTGTACTCACGATCGAAGAGCCTTCAGTTGGAGCTTCAGCCTCAGCACACATAGAGAACTCAGAGTCAGCATTAATTCAATTAATCCTGTGACTTCAAATTTTAATGTATTATTTCCCTCATAAATTAAAAGGAAATTATAAATTAATTTACTCTTTAACAAGGGTGCTAGTCCTGGAGAACAGTTTGTCCCTAGACAGAAAAATTCCAGGAACTCAGAGTCAAGCTGTGGTTTATCCACTATAGTAGAATTTTGGAGCCAAAGGATTTTTCTCCCAAGAAGGGCAGATACCTATCTCGGTACTGACGAACTGGCAGGTCATTGCAGACATGGAGCATTTCATTTCAGATTGCTTTAGGACAGCAGGTTTGAATGTACTAATTCATGGAAACATAAAGCACTGCCCCTCACAGCTCCATTTGTAAGTCTGCCTGCCAAATATCTACTCTTTGCTCTAGATGAATAATCCTCAAAAAAGAAAGTGCTTGGAGGAAGATGAGCATACAGAGAAAGCCCATTTTTTAAGTTAAACCTACAAGAAAGCTAGTTAGGGAGAGGCTAGGTCCCCGTCTTTAGATCACTTGCTTTTTCTTTGTTGGCCAAAACATTCATTATACCACTGAGGTCAATTGAAGGCCAATGGGTTAAGGCATGATGTATTCAAAAGGTCTATAAAGCACAGGATGTTGGGGCAACATTTGTCGGTTTATGTGCCCCTGTGAATGCATGTGCATGTGCATGTTCACACACACAAACACACACACACGCACACACACAGAAAGAAGGGAGAGAGTCTAGAATAACCGTCTGATCCCTAAAGGGAAAATGTCACTCAGGAATCAAGGCCATAAATGTGTCATACAAGAGAAGAATCATAAATCACTTATATGTTCATGGACTCAACTTTCAATAATTAACAAATATTTACTGAGTACATCTCACATTTCAGACCTTGGACTTTTATGAGGATTTAATTGTAAATGATACATTGCCCTTCTCTTCATAAAACTGTACATTCTCATGAAGGCAATAAAAATAAACTGCCAAATAGAATATGTGCATAAGGGTTTAAACATTGGATAATTACAAAATCCTTGCCACTAGTCTACCAAGAAAAGTCGGCACTTTATAAAAGAAAATTGAGATTTAAAATATTGTCAATTCTGAAACTTTGGAAGACCATATATTTCAGAGTCTCTGCATTATTAAAAAGTATTTTACACAATTCTGAATCTTAGAAAAATCTATTCTGCAAGTCTTGGAGAAATCAAAGCTTGATTCTCCTTCCTAAGTTTCAGCTTTGTGGCCTATTGTATTATGAAATAAGTATTTTTGAATTAATCATTTGAATTCCAAAGTAGTTTTTGAAAATCAATCATCATATTTATAAATGAAGAAGATAAAGCACTGAGTGAAGAAAACAATATAAAATTTTATCTATGCCATAATTGTAGTTGAATTAAAATATAATACCTATATTATGGTAAAAAATAATAAACCATCTATAATAATATTTTAAAAGTGTTTTATTTGAGCCAAATGGAGGACCAGCTCAGAAGCCATCTTCTCAGGTTGTTACCAAAGGCAAGTTCCTTTGCTCAATGCACAGTGAGACCACAAACACTGAAGCATCCAAGTGTGGAGCAGACGAAGGTTTATGGCAGGGTCCCACAAGGAGACAGGTGGCTCATGCCCTCAGAAAACTCACACACCCCAAAGGTTTTCAGCAGAGCATTTTGTAAGCCCAGGTGAGGGAGGAGCATTGTTGGTATTGCAAGCTTCTTGGTGCAGGAATCCTTTATCCCTGTACGTCAGGTCAAAATGTTCATGTAAACCTCCAACAAAACAAATGTTATTCTCTTTTCTGCACCTTTTTTTATGGCTATATGAATGGAAAAGTGTTATACTTTTAAAGGTCAGAGTCTTGAGAATGGGCAATCCTGCGTATTTCAGTCTATGGGCAACATTCTTTTTATTTTTTGTGTGTTTTTTTTTGTTTTTGTTTTTGTTTTTGTTTTTTTGCATTATGCGGGCCTCTCATTGTTGTGGCCTCTCCCTTTGTGGAGCACAGGCTCCGGACGCGCAGGCTCAGCAGCCATGGCTCACGGGTCCAGCCGCTCCGCGGCATGTGGGATCTTCCCGGACCAGGGCACGAACCCGTGTCCCCAGCATCGGCAGGCGGACTCTCAACCACTGCGCCATCAGGGAAGCCCTATGGGCAACCTTCTTAACTCTAAACACCAGCAACCGAATAAAAAAGTTAATGTTAAAGAAACAGATCTAATATGGAGTCTGATTTGTTCTTCCCTATTACAAGATTACTCTGAGAAACTGCTATCGAGAAACATTGTTTCCAGCACAGTTTTTTATCTTCTCAGAACAAAGAACATTAAACGAGTTAGGGATGCATTTGGAGAAAAACAACAACAACAGAAAACACAGATTGGTATGTACAGAGCGAGTCAGCATGGCCCACGACCAGGGAAGGGAGTCTCATCATCAAGTGAGGAAGAGTATTGGGATCCCAGGAAGAGAGATATTTAATCTTTATTTGTATCATGAGCATTCTTTACTTTTAGCCAATGTGTCCTTTTCTGTAATCATTAAAGCCTGTGTATAGTGTATGGTTGATAGGCCACACACAGGCTATTTCAGCTGCATGAAATTTAAGTTAAATCATATACAAGCCAGGATAACATCCCGTACATCAACATGTGGACATTTATTTTATCCTTACCTACCAAAAAAAAAAAAAAAAAAAAAAAAAAAAAAAAAAGAGGGACCATTTTAACAATTAAATAGAGGAAAATTCAGATCTCATAGGAAGAGGCAGTTCTTCAAATTGACTAAATTTAACTTTATGAAAAAGCCACACTCACACGCACACGCACGTGCACGCACACACACACACACACATACACACACACACACAAACAACTTTGGCCTGAGATGGGAAATCTGGGCTCCTCACACCAGACATGAAGGATTATAAGGCGCCTGCGGACGCCTACCTTGTTGCCGCAGTGCCGGCCCTGTGGCCGCAGCCTGGAAGCCTGGGGACTTAGAGGTGGACTCGCTCCTACACCCCAACTGGCCTGGGGTCCTGGCGGCTCTGCCCCTACCCCCGGCCTTGGGAGGAGACCCTTGGTATGCGCAGATCCCTGAATTCCCCGCCCCAGGCTCGATGCAGCGCAGCCAGAACAGCCCGAGCGCTCTGGCCTCCGGCCGCACTGCTCTGGTCGCTCCTCGTCCCGCCAGGCTGCTGCGCCCAATGGAGCCGTGAGGAGCACGAAGGTAGCGACCTGAGCAACAGCTGATGATCACTGTGGCCTCGGTGTGACTTACCTTGAATGTCCCACTTACGAGAGCATCCTGTTTGTGGCCCACGGAGCAGACACTGGCCATCTGCTTTCATTGTTAAGGAAAAGGACACATTGACCACAAGTAAAGAATGTTGGTCTTAAAAATACAAAAGAAATGCCTTGGGTCCTAAGATTCCTAGGCTGGTCCTCCTTTCATGGCAGATTGCCCTTTCCAAGCGCCATGGGCATGCTGTCTCACTGGGCACCTGCTGGTCTCTGTTTTGTTTTGTTTTGTTTTGTTTTTTTCCCCGTGAAGAGCTGTGTCCCTGACTCGGTTGATGTTCTTCCTCTCAGGAGACATGCAGCTGTGCTGGAAACCCTGCATCTGAGCAGCAGATCCTCAGAGCTATCTGAGGGACTGTCTTCCAGGCTGTAGGACTCACTTTGGCTCACATACAATTCTCTTCTATGCCTGTGATAGATTGTTTATTGAGGATTTTCCTGGACACAGCTCCTCTTGCCCGCGAGCCGGCCTCTTTCTCCAGAGACGCAGACCTCTCCCAGAGCTCATGGGTCTCTGAGGCCTCACAGCTGGGACACCATTCTCGCCACACTGAAGGCAATGGACCGCGGGCGGCAGCTCCAGGATCCTCGGGGACAGTGGGGGAGGGGGTTGCATGCACCTGCAAAGCAGCAGCTGCACACACTGTAGCAGGGACGGCTCCCGCCCCAGAATGCCTCCACATGCGCAGCCCCAGCTACCGGTTCTGGGGGAGACTAATCCCCTGACATTGAGGAAGCCCCCATGGCCAGCGTGCCCTCAGCCTTCTCACACAGAAAGCTGGAGGCTGCCTGGCGCTAGGCATTGAGAGCCTGGAGCCACCTATCCTTCTGTACCTTCCTACCCCCACCCCCCGAACTTCAGGGTACCCTGGCTCTCACCTCAGGAACTGAAACCCACCCAGCCTATGGCCCCTCAGAACGTCCAGAAGCCAGAAGCCAGAATCCAGAGCTGCCAACCGCCCCGCCCCCGGGGCTGCCTGTGGAGTCTTCAGAGTCTGGGGGTGTTCTGAGTGGTGGACGGGACACCATCTAAGAAGGGTAGCCAGATGTCACCAGCTCCGGCCCTTGTGTCCCTGCTCCCTCTCCTTGTCCCGTCCCTGCCTCCAGGCCCTAAAATGAAAGCAGCTCTCTTGCTCTTAACACCTTTGTTTCCATATCCGCCTCCTTCACACCAGTGTCCAGGATTTCCCTCCTTGGTCCCAAAAAGCTGCTGTGTTTTGCGTTGAATGGACTCTAAATGGGGACGCCAGGGTGAGACTAGGTTTAAAAGAGAGTGGGGTACTTGCACAAATAACTGATGTCAGCAGCCTCAGCATCTCAGGGGCACCCACAGCCACAGCGGCACCCTGCCCACCCAGCCGCCACCCTAATGTCTTGGGTTCCTCCTGCCAAAACCCCCCAGCATGCTTAGCTGTGCATTGGATTCTGTGGCTGTGTTTCCCAGGATCACTTTCTCGCTCATCCCTGGGTGTGCACACCTGACCTGGCCTCCCCATCCAGTCCTCCACGAAGCTTCCCTGACACGCTGTCACAATATAGTGTGCACTCCTTGCTTCTTGAAGGTGATAAATTAACAAAGCATTATTCTGTATCCATATATTTTGATGCACGCTGATTACGCCCATTGTTTGATTATCTGTAACTCATAATTTACTACTTAGTTGTATTCTAAAGTGTTGTGAAGAATATTTTCAATTATGTGAAATAATGTCCTTTCAAGTGATGCAGAAGGGTATTGTGGCCACTCGAAACATGGCCCCTCAAGTTGTCCTGGCCCTAATCCCCAGTATGAAGATGTGAAGTCACTTGGCAAAAGGGACTTGTGTAGGGTGATTAAGTTAAGGGTCTTGAGCTGGAGAGACCCTGCTAGGTTATTTGCAGTGGTGCAATGTGATCACATAGGTCCTCGCAAGTGAAAGACAGAGTTAAGAGGGTAACAGGTGGAGAAGACGGGAGAACGTGACTGAGGCGGGAGTGAAGTGCATGCTGGGGCCACAAGAAAGGAGTCTGGCAGCTTCTAGAAGCTGATCAAGTAACAGACCTTCCCCCAGAGCCTCCAAAACCACACAGTGCCATCCACAGCTGATGTCCGCGCAGTGAGACCCATTTGCGACTTCTGATTCCAGGACTGTAAGAGAAAGAACTTGTGTAATTTGTTATATCAGCATTAGGAAACAAATACAGGCAGGGAAGTGAATTTTTTTTTCAGCAGGATTTTTATAACACTGGTAAGTGAAATTACCTTGTATTGCGAGTTACAATGAGGAGGGGTGACAGTGAAAATGTTTCCTCAAAGAGTTCATTTCCGAAGCCTCTCTCCTGAGAGGAAGGAATGGATCATGATCAGGGGATCCTCAGGGCACCAAGGGGAGCAACTGTGTGCCCAGCACCTGACTGAACAGGTCTGAGAGCCTCTGAGTGGGAGAGGGAGATGCTGATATGCTTTCTGAGGTCTCTGCATCTGCACCTAACCAGCATCTGAGCACAAGGCATCCAGATGGAAGCAGGGACGATGCCTCACTGTCCTTACTTCTAAAACAGAGATGACAATACTATCACGTCATAAAGCTGTGTGGAGAATTACATGAAGTAATGTGTGTATTATCACATATCTCAGGGCATGCAGCAATCCCCGGTAAACCCTATGAATGATGCGAGATACTTATGTGTTACTTGTCTAAATGGGCCACAGGGTGGTCAGTCTTAGCGTTGGATTCTGGTCCTGCTTTGGACCTTTCTCCTTGCTCCTGACTTGTTTCTACTTCTCCATTCCCCTTGATCCACACCGACCTAATGCCTTCCAGCTGAAACTCCACTTTCCTATGTATGTGGTTGGAGGGTGGGCAGGAAGCAACCTTCTTCTGTACCCACCTGAACCGTAAATTTCAGGATATTATTTAATCCTCGGAACAAATCACTGCGACAACACAAATATTTTCCTGATTTTCGAGAACACAGAATTGAATTTTGGTGCTTTAGTAACTTGGCCAGGATCACAGAGTGAACCAGGGAGTGACCAAGATTTAAATCCGAGCAAGTTTGATTCCTGGGTCCTCACAACCACAGGAAGTTCACCTCCTGTGCTACTCAGAGGTCAGTGATTTTACTAGTGTTTCTTTTGAAGTAGTCTTCAAATTTTGGTAAGAGATTTCTCTTATTACCAAAATAATTTATATTTATTGTAGCAACCTTTAAAAATATTGAGAATCACGAAACGAGATATTTAAATTCACCTGTAACTCACAACCTCAAAAATCTACCCTTACGAGAGGATCTCTCTGGTTTTATTTCCTTTCCATTTTAAATATTTGCCTAATATAGAATGTACTAGATTTGTTTCCCCAAATTCTTATTGCTGAGCATTTCAGATTATTTGTCATCTTAGAGTATGCATTTGATAGTTAAAGTATTATACTCAATTATTTATCTAAGTTTTCAGAAATGACAATAGAAATTTCTAGGTCAAATTGAAACCTTTTTAAAGGCTTTTGATTTCCATGTACCGCAAAATTGGCAAGCAGAATAAAATTGAAGAGCATTCAGATCTTCATGGATGAAAGCTAGAGTCTCTTTTAGCAGATAAGATATTATATAAAAATATTGTTTTCTCTTCATAGAAAGGAAAATATTATTTCACTGTAAATTTACACAGATAGGTTGATATCCTTTCCTATTTTCTAGTGACCATTTGTATTTCTTCATTTGAATTTTCCCACTTATGTATCATACCAATTTTGTTTTTGTTTTTGTTTTTTTCTGTGGTACGCGGGCCTCTCACTGTTGTGGCCTCTCCCGTTGCGGAGCACAGGCTCCGGACGCGCAGGCTCAGTAGCCATGGCTCATGGGCCCAGCTGCTCCGCAGCATATCATAACAATTTTTCTGCTACAATGTTTATACTATTATATATTTGTAGGAATTATTTATCAGGAATATCAGACCTCGGTGAACCATGTTATAAATAACATTTTGACTTTGTAGTTTTTCTCTTATTTCTTGACCTATAAAACTTTAATAATGTTGTGTATTAAAACCCTTTAAGATTTCTCTATGTGGCTTGGCAATCAGGATAATGCTTATGTATCATTTTCTTGAAGTTCCCATATCAGATACCACAGCCTGCTGGAGACGATGGCACTTAAACAACAGAAATTTATTTCCTCACAGTTCTGGAGGCTGGAAGTCCAAGGTCAAAATATCATGCATTGTTGCTTGTTCTGAAGCCTCTTTCCTGGCTTTGCAGATGGTGGCCTCCGCAGTGTGGCCTCACATTATCTTCCCGCTCTGCACACAGCCCTGTGTTTCTGTTAGGCTGAATTTCCTCTTCTTACAGGGACGCAGTCTGATTGGATTAGGGTCATACTAACAGCCTCATTTTACGTGGCTTACTTCTTTAAAGGCCCATCTGTAAGTCCATCCACATTCTGACATACAGAGGGTTAGAACTTCAACCTATGAATTTGGGGGACACAATTCAGCTCATAACAGTTTATAAAGGTCTTCCATGCCTCAAGATCATACAAATATTTTTATTTCCTACTTGAATTTTACTATATCAAATTTTGTATATAACTGCTACTTGTAATTTATTTTGTCATGTGATATATTCTTTATTGAGAAATATGTAAAGAAACTGCATAGGTAATATAAGTGTATAGCAAAAAACCTACTCATATTCTCCTCACCCACCTTCATAAATAAAACATTCTAATTCTTCTGTGCCTCTCAACTCTCTGACATTCCCTGGCTTTCATTAGAGAGTCCCACATGTCTATGAATTCCTAAACGACACGTTGGATTTTCCTCCTTTAGTCCTTTATATAAGTAAAATCACATAGTGATTATCTGTTTGAGATGTAATTTTTATTTTGTTTCCAGTATTATTTTCTGAGTTTTATCCGTGTTGCTGCACGCACGTGATTTATTTGTGCTATTTAACAGTCTATACTTTAAATATACCAAAATCTATCTAATCTGTTTGGAATGAATATTTGAATATTTCCTAACATTACTATTATGGAAGTGGTTCACATGTGTCTGCTCTGTGTCTTGCGTATCAATTGATAAGACCTCAGAAATGTACTCAACTAGCTGTACAATATAATCACAGCTGATATTCCTATTAAACTAGAATGACAGTTCCTGTTATGCCGCATGTGAGACAATGTTTTTATTGCCATTTATAAACTTTTGCCAAACTGTGGAAAGTGGAAAACTGTTTAACTGTGATTTTAATTTGCATTTAATTTATTACCAATGAGAGTGACCATCTCTGAAAATCTTCACTGGACATCCATATTTTACCTTTTATGAAATGTCTGTCAATGTCTTTTTGACATCATTCATTGATTTTTGAAAGTTGTTTCTAATGATTGTACCTATCGCTTAATTCATGTCTTCCTTCTTTTTATGCTGGCTTTTAACGATCAGTTCTTAATCATAACATGATAGTATTTATCATTCTTCTTCTTTAATGTTTTCCACTTTGTGTGAATTTTTAAGAAGTTCTTTGTTTCCCTGATATCATAAGGACATTCCTCATGTAGGTGCCTAAAGATTTTGTTTTTTGTCTTTCACTTTGAATTTCAATTTACCTGGAGTCGATATATCTGCATTGTTTCTGAAGGAAAGTAGCTTGTCCTGCAGCGAAGCCTGTGGGGAGAAGATGCCACCCCAGCCTCTCTTCCCATCTCCCTTCACCCACAGCCCACACTTGGAATTAAGATCCCATCTCTGGAGGATGTAGGAGTTACAATAAAAAGTAGAACAGGACAAGGGGACAGAGAGACTGGGACTGATATTTTCCGTGGGTAGTGTGGAATCTTTCTCTAAGGAGGGGACATTTGAGTAAAGGCCATGAAGACAGAGAAGGAATGAGCCATTTATTGCTGGAGTAGTAGCAAGTTTCACCGAGCCACAGGAAAAAAAAATGGAAAATTCTCTGGGTCAGATGGTCCTCAGAGGTTTCTAAGATGGTGCGGCCGCCGGTGTGGTCAGAGCGTGTGCATGTGCATGAGGAGGAGAGGAACAACAGGATCCTTATTCATTTTCACAAGCTCTGCACTTCAGGTTAGCACCATCCCCTACTTGATGGGGAACCTTCCTGTTTTTTAGGATAAATTTGGACTGTCTTAGTGACTCCTACAAAAAGCAGGTGACCTCCACTGCATTGTGATGGTCCTTTACTTTCTATCACACTATGAAAGGATGAGTTTCTTACAGAGAAAATTTGGGAGGAGGGGATGGTTGTTGGTTGGTTGGTTTGGTTTGGTTTGATATTCTTAGTGATAAGAATAGTCAGTACTTAGTAAATATTGAATAATGAACAAATGAGTAAAAAGGGGTGATGGCAACAATTTCTTCTGACCTCACCTTGGCCCGGTAGGAACCCAGTGTAGTAGGTTTAGAGCTGCTGCTAAACAGAGTCTAGTAATGGCTACTTCTGCTTTTTACCATAACGAAGGGTCTGGGAAATGAATCTCAGGCCACAGCCTCCTGCCGTGTTCTCTTAGTGAGAATTGGTTCCCTAGAGGCCCAGGATCCTGAGAGCAGACAAGAACTCAGGAGAAGCACAGCATTCAGTGCATTTGGAAAGAAAATGTGAACTTTGGGTCATGAGTGGGAACCAAAGGCAGCGAGGACACCACAAGAGGAAAGCAAGTGAAGAAAGAGCAGCAACAGGGAGAATGGGCGGAGTAGAGACCACCTGGGGGGGTGGTGGTGGAAGGAGTCACAGCAGAAGAAGTGAGAAGTGGAGAGGACTGGAGAGGACGGGAGAGGGCACCTCGGACAGCAGAGGTCAGGCCAGGGTCCCGCAGGTGACGCCACAGTCTCAGCCCACCTGCAGCCCGCCAGTCACGGAAGGGAGAGCACTTGTGCAGCAGGAGAGCATATAACTTAGTAATACTATAGCCCTTGTTAATCAAATCCTCAACTAATGCCATTACTTCAAAATTCTCACATAAATACTTACTTTTGCTTTTGACTTTTTTTTTTTTTTATATAAAGAACTGAGTTTTCACTGACTTCGTGCTCCACCTGATAACTCAGCTTAGAATTACAGACAGACCTGGGGTGCCTTTCATCTCTGCCTCGTGGGAGCTGTGATACAGTGCATGTCCCTCACACCCCACCTCCCCTTAAGCCTCAGTGACCTTATGTGTAAATTGGACATGATAATATTGTGTAGATGATTAAATAAGAAATTACCTGTAAAAGTCCACAGTGTCTTGGCCATGATAGGCATACAGTGTCATCTTATTATGTATTTTATATTTCCAGTGTGAAATTAGAGACACTTTGCAAAGGGCATCCTGATGACTGGATTGAGCACAGAGATGGATTTTCTTTACATCAAGGGAAGGATACCTACAACAATTAGCTTCACTGGGTCTTCATTTTTCTCCATCTTGGCCTGCAATTTTGGTCCCGCTTAGTTCCCCTCTCCTTCCCTCTTTCAAATGTTATCAATGTTAATCTCTCTCCAGCGTTGAGTTTTGTCTCCAGTTGTGGCCAGAGTGAAATGGCGGTCATCCACCAGGGGAACACCTGACCAAGATGAAAGTAGATGGGTGCTAGCTGTCTTGTAAACAGGGAGGTTTCAAAGCTCACTTGTGGTTGATGACATGTCTAAGACCATTTGAAAAGCAATATGGAGTAACTATGCTTCAGGCATCCATATAGAGTTGAGTGGCCATTGTCCATGTGGTTTTACATACGTCCCTGCATCACTGAGAACTTGAAATTTTGGAGCTGTACCAAACTCAAGACCACCACTAGTCATTTTCCAAATAATGTCTGCCAGGAGCTGCCAGTTGCAACCCTGGAATTTCAAAATCACCCTCTGCCCAAACTATATATTTATTTTGAAACCAAACCAATCCTTGCTTAACAAACCTCTTACTTCTTGCCAACTTCAATGCTACTTCTTGACAAAGAATTTATGTAACCTTGCAGGTTTTTGGATTTATACACTTTCCCAATTCTGTAGTCTGAGGGAACACAGTTCAAGTGCTCCTTGGATGTGTGTCTTCTGGGCTGCAGTCTTAAGAAACCTCAAATAAATCCCTCTTTGTTTCAAACAGGACTCTGTTCTGGGAGTTTGCGGTCAACACAGGGTTGCTTTTCTCTGTTTCCTGCGTCTTTGTCATCATTCCCCACGAGGCCAAATTTCACACTCCGTTTCTTCCCAGGACCTGTGCTGACCCTTCATTGATGAAAACGTACCTCAGCAGATCAATTTACCCTTAACATGTAGTATTTTACAGATCTTTTCTTACACATATTGATACTTATGTACCTTGATGCTCTATATCTTGGCAAATCAGTTGACAAATTTTCAAAATGTTAAGAAACAAAAGTCAACTGAGTAAATGTTAAACATCCTATTGTCTTTATTCAGTGATTCTTGAATCTGGCACCATCTGGTCTAGCAGACATAAAGGAGCTCCAAGAGCTAAAGAAGACAAGAGGTTTTACAGGTGGAAGGGAGCAGAGACAAGAAAGTTACACTAGGCAGCTGGGTGGATCCTAATTGCAAGGTTCCTTTCCTTTATCGGATGGGAGGGAGCGATCTTGTGGGCAGATGACCGAACTGGTGCTGATCAGGAGATTTCTAATTGGATGGTTCAAGCTTCCATTTCTGGGAGATAAAAAAATCTCTTCCTGGTTGACCTATAAGTCACATCATTGATACACATACTCTCTCTCTCTCTCTCTTCTCATTGCAGTGCAGTGTCCCTGCTTCCATCCATAAGCTCTCTGAAATTGGTGATCTCTACCCATTTAGCAGCGTGAGTGACATGCCTAGCTTAAGCCCACCTCTTGCACAACAGCCAGACATTTGCAGGAAGAATGCATATTCTCACCATAGAGATCAGAAGAAAAAGCTCATCCGCTTACTGATGGTGAAACCTTGGTAGTCTCACCCTTAGCTAAATCTGCTTACTATTGTTGATCTTGCACATTTGTGCTTCCTGGTTTAAAGTGATCTCTTCTTTGCTGAATTGATTATTAAGTGTTCCATATACCTCACCATGTGCAGGATTTTCACTTTGGTTTTGTCCTAATGATCAAGAGATGAGAAGACTAAACAAGCCTGCCTGATTTATTAAAGATAGATTCTATACAAGTTTTCTCATTAAATCTTTGCCACATAACAGAAAGCAAACATGGTGGAATAAAACCACAGCTCTGGCATTACTGTTCTTGTAGTTCTATACTTAAAAATAAATCTTGTCACCAGAGTTTACTTGCAGCCAATAGCTGTCGTAATTGGAATGTTTATTACCATGGTGATGGGCTGCTTTGGCTGTTTATACCAGAAGGGTCATGGCTGGAGGCTGGTCTTTTTGAGCACAGTCTCAAAAGACACCCATGTTATCCTGCAAAATTGTATCCCATCTGTCCCTGGAAATATCTAATTTCCCTCGGTGACTAGGTTTATACACCATTTGTATGGGTATGGTTTAACATCAACATCCTAATAATAAATAAATCCATTTTTGTGTGATGTCAAATTAGGTTGCTCTAAGTTGTGAAACTGATTAATCCCACGATCAATTCCCAAAGTAATGCTTTCCACCCTGTAAGTCCTCTAGGGACGTGACCTGATCCATTGTTGGTTGAGGGTGTTTTTACATAACATGGAAGGCAACACACAATTGAAGAGATAACCTTGTGAAAGCAACTTTGTAGTTGCTTACATCCCTCAGATATTGCAGTTATGAGAAGCCAAACTCATAAAAAATAGAGAAAAGAATGGTGGTTTCCAGGATGGGGTAAACAGGGAGGGAGTGGTTAAAGGGAATAAGCAATCAACTATAAGATGGATAAGTCTGAGGATCTAATGTAAACCCCGGTGACTACGGTTGATAACACTCTTTTTGTAACTGAAATTTGCTAAGAGGTTGAAACCTAAATGTTCTCTTACACACACACAAAGATAAATATGTGAGGAGATGGATGTGTTAATTCACTAAGGGGGGGGGGGCATCTTTTCCCATTTATACATATTTTCGATCAACATGAGGTGCAGTTTGAATATCTTACAATTATATGTCAATTCTACTTCAATAAATCTGATTTTTTTAAAAATTTTTATTTTATTATTATTATTTTTTTTGGTACACGGACCTCTCAGTGCTGTGGCCTCTCCCGTTGCGGACTACAGGCAGGCTCCGGACGCGCAGGCTCAGCGGCCATGGCTCACGGGCCTAGCCGCTCCGCGGCATGTGGGATCTTCCCGGACTGGGGCACGAACCTGCGTCCCCTGCGTCGGCAGGCCGACTCTCAACCACTGTGCCACAAGGGAAACCCTAAATCTGAAATTTTAAAACAGATATTGTTGCCGAACTAGATTCACTTGCCTGATTCACAGCAAGCCAAACACTGAGACGCTAAGTTTGCAGCAGAAAAGTGTTTATTCATGAAGCAGCCAAGTGAGGAGATAGGAGAACAAATCTCAGATCCACCTCCCCGAAGGTGAGGGCCCCAGGATATTTAGATGATACAGAAGCAAGACTACCTTAGGCATGAAGAAACGTGATTGGCGGTGGGAGAAAGGTGAGGTCATCAGTGTTCTTCCCAGGTGTATCTGGATCACAGACTTCTATGAGATGCATGTTCATAAATGGAGGCAGTCAGCATGCTCTGAGATTGGAGGTTTAGGCCCTCTGGCATCAAATGGTCACTCATCAGACCCCTGGGTAGACCCACTTTTAGGGGTGGTGGGTCCCAACCAGTCTATTTTGGATTGCACTGAAGAGGAACCAACTCGAAGTTCCTGGAAATCAACTTAAACCTCCCTGTAACTATAATGATCCATAGTCGAAGGCGTTATCTACAGGGGTGGTTAAAGTGTTTTGTTGTATATTACCTAGGTTACGTGAAGCTGGAGTGTATGGAATTAAAGAAAGACACGGAAAAAATAACTAAAGTGAGTTCAATAAGCTGAGGCAGTTCTTCAACACGCTATTCCCTTATCTGCTGCTCTGTGACACAAGCTCAAGGATTTCTCTTAGTCACTACTTTCTGTTAACCCAGAAAGGGACATGGTTTCAGTAGCACATCCAGGAAAAATGGAAGGTTGATAGTGTCTAGCTCCATAGCACTTAGGATTATAGGAACTCAGTCAAACATCACACGATACAAAAAGTCCACCTGACTGACAGTATCTGAGCAAGCTTTAGGTATTTCTCATTTCTGAATTACGATGTTTACCTGCATTGTTGGCTTAATGCATGATTTACAAAGAGCTGCACACTGGAAACTTCCTAGAGTGTTTGATCCTATTCTCCCAAAGTAAAATGCTGCATTTGTAGATTACCCTTTGTGGGGACTCCTTTGATTTTTTATGTATTAGATTTTAAACAGGCATAGAGAGGTATCATGAAATAATTTTCTCTATTTTTCTTTTAATTATTTTCTTCAATATGACCCTCTCTTTAGCCAGTAAGAGGCATCTACGTTTCCTGAAAAAGGATTAGGTTTTTATCACAAGAATGCAAAGAGAAAGAATGGTCTGATGTTCTGCTTTTATATTTTCAAAATAAGCCATTTAAGTCCAGACTGGAAATAATTGTTTTGAAAAGCAATCCCTTTCATTTGGAAGAGGTGAAATTCACTGAATGAAGTCAAGGCCCTAGAAAATAAGAATGAGGGCACTCTGATAGAAGAGCAGCACAGTGATAACCTTCCCAGCAATAGGAGGAAAGAGGAAGAGAATGACACAGACCACCCTGCCCAGGAGAGGAGACAAGATTCATTCTGGCTGAGAGAGAAGAAGGTGGACAGAGGGCTGATCTTGGAGGGTTTGTGGCTTCAGGGATGAGGGAACCTGGCTGGGTTTACTGATGGGGGATGAGAATCATCGTGGAGAGAAATCATCCCTCATCAGCAGTGTGAGGGCATCAGGAATCCCCACTTAGACCGTAGACCGTCTGCTGCCAATGAGTGAGCACCGGCCACCACCGCTCAGGGGCACATTGGCTGTCCTGGTCTTTGAGGTTTCTGGTGGTCCTGGGTAACTGCTGTGCTCGTGTCTCCTTGACCATCCAGCAGAAGCCCTGACCATCCCTTCCCTGATTCTCTTTGAACCCTAACTGAAAATTCTCCCTTTTCCATGACCTGGAGTGTTATAAACATTCCAATGGTTTGCAAAGTCAGACACAAGATGGAAGAAGAAGGAAGAAACTGGAATAAAGTATCATTAACAATTTTTTGAACTCAAATTGTTTCAAAGAACTGAATCTGTTTTCTGAGGGGACGGGAAGTCCACTGTGGCAGGTGAAGCACCATGGTGGCTGGGGACTCAGCAGAAAGACTCTCTGAAGGACAGCCTGGGATCCATATGAAGGCTGGAAAGAGAGACCATGGCTGACGTTGGGAAGTGACTGTGAGAAGTGAGAGCTGCTGGGACAGGATGGGGCTCTGCTCCTCTCTGGGCACCTCTTCCCTTCCAGGCAGCTGCTGAGCACAGACAGCGAGGCTTGTCAGGGGTGGGATCCCACGGGTTTGTCCTTGCATTAGTGGCGGCTGCTCGTGTCCTAAGCCTGTCAGGTCCCCTGTGGTGCTTCTGCTGGAGGGACGTTCTGCCTGAGCTGACGGCTGAGTCCTGAGCTCTCTTATGGAGACAGGGGAGAGGGCTGGTCTGTGTTGGGAAGAAGCAGACCCTTCGGGGAAACTAAGAAAACTGGGGACGGGCGGGTGTGAATAAATGCTCCTGTGCCACACCCTTTGGTAAGGGGAGAGGGTCACCTAAGGGACAGAATGCATCTGGATGGACTCACAAGTTTACTCGGGAAGGATGTCATGAGAACAATTTTTATGTTTAGTTTTTAAACTAAACGGGGGCGTCTGGGTTTTTGGGCCTGTGATGGAGCCCCAGATATGAGTCACGTGGGGTCCACGTTTGTGCTTGAGACGCTGCTAAGCCGTGGGGATCGCCCTGTGTAGACAATCCCTTATTAACCAGGTACAACACCTGCAATGTCCCTGCAAACAGGCGGGGTTACAGTTGACAATCAGGAGACATCAGGTTAATGAAGGAAGAGCCCCCAGTGCCTGTCTTTGGCTGAGAGAGGATGGTGCTGACACTCATCGAAGTGCAAATACGTACCTCCTGTGACACTGTACTTTGGTGTCACCTCTCTGTACTGTACTCTATCTTAACTCCTTTCTTTAGATTTCATTTTTTGTTTAAAAACTTATGGAGATTGAGGAAATATCAGGGATAAGTGGGATATGTACACTTGGCCCATGCTCCAGTTTCTGAAAAAAGAAATCAAACTAGGCCAGTGCCTGAGATGACATTTGAAATACCTGCTATAACCACCATTAAATATCTAGCTTCCATGAAATGAAAGGGACCTCTATCCCACATGTACACGTTACAGCAGGTGGACTGGCTCGTGTGGGACCCAGGTAACGGCAATGGGAAGAGCAGGCATGGAATCATGAGAGTGGATGACCACGTGGGTCTTTTTGTTCCAACTCCATGAACTTCCGAGGACTTTGAATAGGTTCCACTTTAACTGCCATTGCTGGCCTAAGAGATAGTGTGAACTGTAGTTTATGGATGGGTGAGTGGACATGTGAAGTTCAAGGGCAACTCTAACAGAAGTATCATTTATGTACAGATCCAGGAGAGAAACCAGACATTTGAGGCTCGTTCAGAAGCCTGTATTATCCACTCCCAGATACCT
This sequence comes from Inia geoffrensis, assembly GCA_036417435.1. NCBI lineage: Eukaryota > Metazoa > Chordata > Mammalia > Artiodactyla > Iniidae > Inia > Inia geoffrensis. Next base: position 37,294,252 of record CM070919.1, on the reverse strand, counting down.
GATATGTTAACGCTGCTCCCCTGACTTTAAACCCAGCCTCACCCACCCTCATATCTTGGCATTTATAAGTTAGGAGGTGGTGAGAGGCATGTGGATGGTGACTTCAATTGTTATTTAGATAGCGCCCTCTATGGCTGCCATGATTAGGTGCAGCTACGCAGTACAGATCCTTTTTCTTCCTAATATGTCTTCTGATTCCTTTTTACTATACTGGTTTCCACAAGCCTACTCTTTGGCGGCATACGGTGTTTTACCACAAGCTTCCAAAGATCACCTCCTTCAGAGGGACCTCCTGTTTCTGCACCACTGCTGCTGCTCTGGGACTGTCCCCTGACCCATGGCCCTTTCCAAGCCCTTTCCTTTTGGCACTTTCACATCTAATGCTCAGACCTGCAAATGTCACTTTTTCTCACTCTCTCATGGCTAATTCTCTGACCATCACATATGAGACCTCTTCTCACTATTTCCCACTCATGGCAGCCTACAGCTGCTGAGTGGGGAGCCCTCTGATAGAGTCTTCCAATAACCACAACCAGCACCCAGCACCCAGCACCCAGCACACTGGCTTCCTTTCCTTCTGGTCTCTGTCTGACACTCAGATCTGCTGGGGGCTCCGGGGCTGACTCTTACATGGATGTCGAGCAGGGAGGTACACTGTTTGTGCATAGACTCTGGGAGGGTATATGCTTCACTTTTGGACTTAAAAAAATGTAATATGGAGAGATTCTAATTCAAGTAGCCACTATAAATCTTCATATACAGAATTGCAGACTTCTTCAATGTAAATCAACATCAGTGGTACAGCCTAATCCAAAAGGAAACTTAAGAGGTATCCGTCTCCAATCCACTCCCAGATTAAAGATGTTTTGATCAAAATCAAGAGAAGAACACTCTTGTTCCTTTACCAAACAATGTTTGTGCGTCTGATGCACAGCAAAGCAAACCCTGAGACACTGGTGTTTGCAGCAATGAAAGGCTTAGTTCACTAGACAGCCAAGAGAGGCAACGAGAGAACAAGTCTCAGATCCCCCTCCTTGAAGGCCAGGGGCTTGAGATATTTGCGGGATAAAGGAGCTGGGTGGCTTTAGGTCTGGAGAAAGTGACTGGAAGTAGGGAAAAGTGAGGTAATTAGTGTTCTGCAGAGACATATCTGAGCAACGTGCTTCTTCGTGGGATGTACGTTCAAAAGTGGAGGCATTTAGCATGGTCTGAGGGTGGAATTTCTGGTCTTCTGACCTGAAATGGTCATTCATGGGACACCTGCATAGGCCCAGGTTTGGGGGCAGTGGTCCGAAGAAGTCTTATCCAGCTCAAACTTGAGTTAGACAAAGCTGATTCCAAGTTCCTGAAAATAACTGGGGCCACATCTTTAGTCTGGGTGTGCATCATGGAGGATATGCAAATTGCCACAAAATAGTTAAAGTGAGCTTTCTCAGTGAAGGCAGGCTACAAGCAGAGGGGTGTTTAACAAGCTTTGACACAAGATCAAGAAATCTGCTGGTCGCCAGTTTCTGTTAACCCCACAGGGCTCAGTTTCAATCCTTTTCTAGCAAGTGAAGACAAACTATAATAAGCTCATCATGGTGTGATTCCCATTACTTGGATTGCATCCCTTTCAATCTTTTGTTTTCCCCGATCCTTGGCGTCACTCAGGGCTGACATGATGAACACGATCACTGCACCTAAAACTCCTGGCCATATCGTGAGAGGGGCAGAAGACAGGTGTGATTGTGTGGACAGCCTAGGCCATCCTGGTGGCTAAGGGGAGACACGATTGCTTCCCTAGCTTCATCTCTGTGCACTCGTTGCCTCAGAGCACTGTGATATATGGGGACACGTTCTAAGGTGAGCATAATGTAAAGGGACCCAGGGACAGGTCACTTGATCTTTCACACACGCTTGAAGGCAGAGAGGAGACAGGAGCCTGGTAGCTTTTCTGCTCAGTTAGGCAGATTCTCCCAGGGTGGACATTTCCCTGGAATTCATGGTAATGGCAAGTGTCTGAATCACAGATTTAAAAATTTGAATTCTTCCCTTTCTTGAATGGTGAATATTGGTTGGAAGTAAGACAATATGAAATATAATTTTACACAGCCCTGGATATCACACAGATCCCCAAAGTAAAATTTATTGCTGAGCCTAAAAGTGGACTGAAGCAAAACTAGACTCATTAATCATGATCACCCTTTCCATTGCTCTGTCATAGTTTTCCTGCTTCAGGCTCTCTCCTAGCAGGAGCAGTAGTGATATAATTATCTAAATGATGTAGTTTCACACACATGGACTTTTCTGCTCTAGAATAAACAATCATGTTTTAACCTATTCATAACCAAATTTGCTCTGAAGAGGAATTAGCACTGGTCAGTTTTGTGTATATTTAAACCTTTACTTATAAGCCTCCTGTGACAGGAAGACTCTTGGCTCCGCAATGTTAGCAGCCATGTGGCTCATGCCCCCACTGCACTACGCGCTCTTTGCAGGCACATAGATATGTATCATCTTTGCATTCCTCAGGGTATCTGGATTGGGACCTGACAATATTCACAAACACGAAGAGGAATTTCTAAGGCCAGTTCAGCTGAGAGATGAAGATAAGAAATATTGGATCATGCACCGACCTGCATCACTGGAATCAGAAAAGTGGTTTAAGGAGATGGCATGGAAGGAGAGAAAGAGGATTTGGAGAATGACCCAAACCCTCCTGAGGGCAGGAAGGTCAGTGAGCTAAATCCCTTTTGTGGGCAACCTTTACATGCTCCTGGGACAAGTGATCTGTGGAAAGGGACCATGAAAGGTCACTCACAGAGCTGGTGAATGGTCACTTACCAGATGGGTAAACAAGAAAGTCAATATTTATTGCCCACACTGGACATTTTCAATAAATAAAGCTGTGTATTTTGCTTGAGTGGCAGTGTTTTAACAAGGCAGAGCTGTAAGGCATATAAGAATATCATTTTTGAGGTATTTTTACTTCACTTATACTGTTTGTTACATAATAATAGTAGCTACCCAGGTTATTGTACTATGACAGGCTATCTGGTCACCCCCAGCTCTGATTCTCACTTGCTCTGGGACACAGAACACATTAACTTAACCTCTCAAAGTCTGAATTTCCTCATTTATAAAGCAATGGTGATGTGACCTAATCCATAGGGCTATAGAGAAGATTAGAGGAGATCATGGATATGAGATATTTACCATGTGGCTTAGAAGGGTAATTTCTCTACACAAACCGACCACTATCACTGTATAAAAAAACATTAGGAAGAGATAAAATGGTGGAATTTTGCAGAGATAGTGTCAGACCTGGATTCTAGGACCACAGTTAATTCTTATGAATTTCTCCTTCAAAATATCACTTGATTCCCTCCTGCAAAACTGCATTAATTTTCCTAATAATATTCCAACACACTCATAAGCACCCTGCATTCTTCCTCTCTGTCCTGATTCAATCTACCCCTCACATGGTTATGAACCTGTTCTTCTAAACCACGAGGCTGGTCATACTGCCCCACTATTGGAGACACTGAGACCCAGAGAACAGTCTGATGCTCACTGGCTGTCTAGGGCTCCCTGTCTCACAGGCTTATCATGGCCACCCTGCTTACCTGAGGACTCACTCTGACCAATTATTTCATTGTGCAGAATTCTTTCCAGAATGACTCTCAAGAGGTTCCTTCTGCCTTTCACACTCTCTCCATTTCTCTACAGTGTCCCTTACTCATCCAGTCTCAATTAAACTGTCGTTTCTATTCTTCTTTAAACTATCACTTCTTTCAACGCTTTCGTCACCTCTCTGATCATTGACAAAATTAATAACTGCCCTCTGTGCTTCATTTCATAGCCTATTCTACATTGCGTTACTGGTATTAGTCTTTCCCCTACTAGGGTGTGAATTCTGTCAGATTCAAAACGATTTTATATTATATTTACTTTTGAATTTCTCAGTGACTAACATAAAAATCTTGCTTACGCTCAGGCAAAAATTTGTTGAATTGAAACTTAACCTCCGTGGACTTCAGGATTTTGTTTTCCCCGACCATAAAGTGAGGATGTTGATCTACTTTCACTTTGAAAGTAAAAGATATTCTAAATAATTAAATTTCCAAACATTATAATTTGTGAAATGATTTTAGTGGTTAAAAAAAAAAAAAAAAAAAAAAAAAGGCAAAGTAAAAGAACTCAAAACTAGTTACTGTAGATGTAGCAGGATGCTCTCCAGGGGACACTGGCTCTCAGGTGGGGTGAATGGCCGCTCTGGCTTAAGTGTTGCCTACACCCCACGTCCTAGCCCTGTGTCCACAGTGATGATACAGACTGTCATTGCATAATTGATGACTTTGTAGACAGGAAGTGATCAAAAGAAGCATGGCTACTGAGACTCTGAGAGAGTCCCCCATAGGAAGTGAGTGTGACCTCATGGAACAGTCCTGGGAACAAGGCCAAAGCCCAGAGAGGTTCAGTGACTCTAGACAAACCTGCTGGTTGTAACTTGACATGACACTGACCCAAAGAGTGCAAATGTCAAGTGGGAATAAAGCTATCAGTAATGCCGGGGGACCCTCTAATAGCGGCAAATAGGGTAAGAGAAAAATATTTTCAGTTCAGCAGGAAAAGGAAACTCCTGGGGGCTTTTCATTTTGTGAGGCACGACACAGTGGAACGTCGTGGACCTAGTGACAATGTGGAAGTGAGCGTGATGTTCAAATAAGAGCCGGGAAGAAACTAGGGAGCGATTTAGAGGCAGCGGTGGCCCGTGTGGTCAGTGAAGAAACTGGAGTTCCAGATAGAGATGATGTCGGTGGTAAATGAAGCAGCAGGAGCTGAACCGGCGGCCCTGAGCAGCCTCCCTGTATGACAGGCTCACCCGCCTCAGAGGCACGTGAGGCACCAGGAGGAATTGCTGGGGACGTGGGCCTGGAGCAGTGAGACAGAAGCAGTGAGAACAAGGTCCGGAGGGGAGAGGGGGGCTCACGGGTCAGGGCAGAGTTCAGCCCCCAGGCAGGGTTCCCTGGAAGATTGCTTCGGATTGGAGCAGCATGGCGCTGACCAAGCAGAAATGAGCATCGGCCAAGGCTGGAGGGGCAATCAAGTCAGAGCAGGTCATGAGCAGACAATGAAAGTGGTTAAGGTGTTGTGTAAGAGCCCGTCTCCAAGAATCCTAAGGGATGCTGGCGAGGGTAAGGGTCCAGGGACCATCAGATCTGAGAGCCTCTGCTGGGCATGGCCAGTGCACTTGAGAGCTGGGAGGATCAGTACAAACTTACATTACTATTACTTTATTATTACAGAGATAAGGCCCAGACAACCTTCAGATTACATTCATAAACTCAAAATATTTTTGAATAAAATTTGTCTAGTTTTACACATTTCCTCAGGGTAATTCAACTAACGCCTCAAAAATAAATATACTTATTAAAGTTTATTTTTTTCTCATACAATTGGCACTAAAACATGCAAACTGATCTTTTTTGTTTTAGCCAGCGTCTCCAAGGTGTTCTTTCAGTTAGGGGCAACAATGTGTATTTTGTGTGTCTTTATTAAAATGTTCGAAAAAACATCTTAAAAAGTACTTAGTATTTAAGCTCCACCAGTTTAGACTTTCTTCCAATGCAGAGGCAAGGGCTGTGGCTCTCAGCTCGATGTGCAATTAAACAATCTCAGGCAAATTTTTAAATATGCGGCCATCCAGTTCCACTGCCGCATATTCTGTTCTACTTTCTGTGTCTGTGGGCTGAAGTCGTCTGTGACGTATTTTTTTCAGGTCCCTGGGTGATTCTAATGTGAAGACAAAGATAATTATCACTAAGCTTGGGGCCAGAGGGAAAGAAAAGTGCACAGGATCTCAATTTTAGAAACTACATTTCTCACCTGTGCTCTGCCCATTCCCATCTGCTAAACATAAACACACAGGTGCACACATCTCCCTGGTCCCCACCAAGAATCCTTTCTCCAGACTTTACTGTATTTGAGCATCTACATTCCAAAAACAATGCTGGATTCCGAAGGTCTTCTCTAACTTCTCTCTCCTCTCATCCTCAGCTTGCTTCCTCCCCTGGTGTTACCTCCCGATTTCTACCAGAGCCCAGGGCTGCGGCCACTCTACTCGGGATCCCACTCCGTGTCTAACATGTGATCTACCCAGACAAAATCTTAAATACTAGTTGAATTGAGGCTATTTGTGGTATCTTACTAGCAGCTTTTTCTGCATGCTGGGAGGGCAAGGTTCTCATTTTCTGATTCACTCTTTCGCCAGCCCCCCGGGATTCAGGCTCGAAGTACTGTGTTCTCTTGTATATGGGTAGGTATATTTTCCTTATTCTTTTCCTTAATTTTGTTTCTCTGTCTCTCTCTTTTAGCAATAGAAAATAAGCGTTTAAACAGACACATGAGGGTAATATCATGAAAATTAGAGGTCGCATTATCCACAGATCCCTGATAACACCCCGCCATATGGGGCTCCTGCCCATCTCTGCCGCCCCACTTGTGACCCTCTCCCATTCGCTCCCTGCATATGATGATGCCAACCTCCTCTCAGACCCTAGAACACACCGGGCTCTTTCCAACCTCTGCTCCTGTCCTTTGTGCCTGTAATACTCTTCATCTTGCTCATCACCTGCATATCCTTCCAGTCTCACACTCATCTCATCCCCTCAAGGGGACTTGCCCGGCACCCTTTCATGGGGAAGAGAGGCTAATTACCTGAGGACAGGAGTCAGGAAGGGCTCTCTGCAGATCCTCCCTCCTTCCCAGTGCCTGACAAGGTTTTGATTCAAAATTTATATTATTTGAATGGATAAAATAAAAGACTTATGCGCTTTGTTCATGATATTAGTCCTTACAGACATAGAGGCAAACATGAACCCAGTGAAAATGTAAGGCTTTCTTTAGTGTTATCCTAGTGTTCTAAAAATCTCAACCATCAGGGGCTTTGCTAATCCTCAACCTAATCCTCAGTTGTATCAGTAAGCAAAGGGATATAAGAAAAATAAAGGTTATCAGTGTTTTGGAATAAAGATAAGTAAGCGAGTGATCTGTGCTCTGTTATTTCTTAATACTAATTAAAAATACTCCCATTGGGAACACTGATTGTCAAGATGAGGAACTGAAATTTCATTAACTTATTGTAAATGTTTTGGTTATCCTCATTTGGAGATAATGATACCCAGAAGATAATTAGGATTTTGTAATGTTAAAAGGTTAAATATTTAATGGTTACTTTATGAATTAGCTAATAAATAATTTAGTTGTTGTGTGTATTTATATTAGTTGAATATTAATAAGCATTATTTGTAATAATTTCCTGAGAAATCTTATAAATGAGTTGATGTGCTTTCAGTAAACTTCTATCAAAGAATAGAAAAGTGTATGATAGAAAAAAAAAACGGTTGGAAAAATAAAAATACACAACTGAAGTCAAGGTTGTTGATAAAGAATTTAGACAGAAACCAAACAAATCAGTAAGTATATAGAAGATCTGAGTGACGCTATTACTCTGATGTAACAGATATTTACAAAGTACTCCATCTTCTGCATAACTATTGCAGACAAAATGGCATGTTTTTCTAGTAAACATGGAAAATTCACCAGTATATCCTAGGCCACAAAAGAGGCTCAATAAATATCAAAATCATGAAGTATTATGAATTATGTTCTCTGTCCACATTTGAATTTAAATTAAAAGTCAAAGATAATAATATTTGAAAATTAAACAGTAAACTCCTTAAAAGCCTATGACTGGGAAAGAAATACTAGGTAACATTAAATATTTCAAACAAAATAGTAATAAAAAGACAACATATCAAACTTGGTGAGAAGCAGTGAAAACATGCATAACGAGGAATGGATAGCTTTAAATGGTTTTATTAGAAGAGGGGAAAAGGTTAAAATCTTTTTATCTAAATTTCCTTTTAAATAGCTAAAAAAACGAAACAAAACAAACAAAAAACCCCACCAAGTATAAAGTCAAGTAGGTGAATGAAAGTAATTAAAAAGAACAACAGTCAATTAAATAGGAAATAGGTAAATCACAAAGAAAATTAACAAGCTACCAGTTGGTTTTTGAAAAGATTCGAGCACCTGAGCCTGCCTAGCAGCAGTGGAGCATGCAGGGCTGGTCAGATGGATGGATGGCTGCTGTAGTGGATGCCGCAGGGGAGCACGTGTATGCAACTCCTGTCTCTGAGGGTGTTCCCGTTCTGACAGCCTTTCCTGCTCTCACAGCCCCTCTGAATGGGCTGAGACAGGTGAATGAATGATTCTGGGGAAGTGGCGTTTTCCTCCTCCAGTTTTCGTGTTGACTTTCAAGAGAGCACCTTGTACAAGCCATCTCCTCACTGCCACTGCCGTCCGTTTCTCCCTGCAGAATGAGGAGTGAGAATGCTGAGGGCAGGCTGCCGTCCTCTGGCCTCTCGGCTGCGGTTGGTGACAGCCTCAACTCTTAAGGGACCCGTGCCCTTGTGTCCCTGCTTCAGTCCGACCAGCCTGCTGTGCTGTCCTCCTAACTCTGTCAGCTTCTCTGAAGGCTTCACAGCCCACGACCCTCTAGTCAGCTGTGAGTGAGGGATGAGTCTGTCCACTTCAGTGTGGAAATAGCAGAAGGTCCCCACTCCAGCACTAGGACAGTCAGCGCTCTACATGTTAGCTTTACCAGAAACAGCATGGACACTTTGATCATCCTCTGCCTTTGTCCCTAAGTCTCATTTGAGTTGGACTCCAAGCTGGAGAAGGAGTGAGTGTCTGTCACTGTGAGCCCAAGAGGAGCCATCTCCAGGAGCTCTGTACTGGGACATGGGGACCCTCGTTAGTGTCTTTTGAGCACATGGACTTGAAATTCAAATCAATACATATTGGAAAAGCCCAGCTGAAATAAATTAGATTTAAAACATAAGTTAAGAATTGAGTTGGCATAGATGTATAAGTACAGAAACAATTAGGAACTTTATTCCAAGTGTATATTCATAAAGATTCCCTATAGTAAGTCTTAGAGAGAGGCAGGAAGTGTGTGTATCTGCCTGGAGAGAGAAGGCTGAAGACTGGCAGAGACGCTGTGGCATAGAAATGGAAAGGCTAGTCCCGTGAAGAAGAGCAGGGATCTTGCTCCAGCCACTTACTAGGCTCGGATACGCGCCCTGCCCTTGAGATCTGTGAGATACCCATGTATCCATGTAACACATTTCCATATGTATTCTATCAGTTCAATCGAGTTTCCTACTTACAAAGGAATCATCACTGTTCAAGAGAGCCAATGCCTCCAGTTCCTAAATCCATGAAGCAGAATGCTTGCAATCACCATGGATTCCAGGGTCATGCCCACCCTGGCAGACTCTGCCCAAGTGAGCAGAATGAGCTCCGAGGCTCCTGTCTCCTGTGTGCCTTAACGTCCGCATGAAAGACCAACTGGACAGCCTCCCTGGCCCCTCCCTTGTAAGCAGCTCATGGACCTTGTCCCCATATGTCCCAGTGCTCTGGGAACAAAACTGCACAAAAGGAGGATGTTGAGCAGACAAGCCAGCCTCCTCTGAGCCCAGACTGGCCTCAGCTGTCCGCCGAGCTCTCTCTCTATGTGGGTCCCATCAGAGTCTGGCTGAGATTTCTAGGTGAATGGACCCTACATAAGAGAAGGCAGCACTGGGTGTCACCAAGGACCAGAGAAAACAAAAGATAGTCAAGAGAAAAAAATCACAATGAATGTGGTCATCCCTGAGATAGGCTTATTATGGTCTGGCTTCTGCTAGAATAGGAGAAACAGTGTTTCTTGTCTTAATTTTTACTAAAGTCCCTTTTATCTGGGGGTGGAGTGAAGCAGGGAAGTTTTAAAATTCCCTATAGATTAGACTCTGCCACTAACATCTGCCTACTTTGAAGTAGTCTACGAGATTTATAAGTGAAGAAATATAGTAACTGGTTCAATTCGATTCTTTCCATGTTATGTTTCTCTTTTTTTTAAGTTCCAAGAGGGAAGCATATAACCTCCTAATAGCCCCGGTCTTCAAAGTCTACTACCCAGCTACCATCCATGTGAGGGTCAGCCCCAGAGTCCGCAACAGCCCTGAGTGCCAGGCAGGTGTTGCAGAGAAAGGAGTCAAATGTGCTGGATCCTGCTGGTGGTTATATATAGACAGACACCATCAGAGAGGATTCACTCCCACAAGTAGTAGGGTCTCCCTGAGTGGGACATAGTGAAAAGTCCCTGATGTGGTGGGCAGAGAATTAGCTGTGAGAGCGTCAGAAGAAAGGGCTTGGAAAGGGCCAGGGGGCAGGGAGCAGCCTCAGGTGGCACCAATGCTGAGGCAGCAGGAGGCCGCTTGAAGGAGAGGGGACCTTTGCAGCTGGTGGTAAAGGCACAGGCTGAAGCTGCTGAGGCCTGTGACGACCAAGATAATCATGAGGAAGCAGAAGACAGAGCAGGAAGGAAAGGGAGATGTGTGTTGTGGAGCTGTACGTCCCCGTGGCAGCAGTAAGGGCGTTCTCTAAATAAGCATCCAACTCATCAGGCAAATGCCTCTCCTCCACATCCCCACATATGAGGCCAGCAGATATTGGGGGAGAGGCTGGGTTGAAAGTCTAGGTTCTGGTGCTAACGTACCAGGCATCCCAGTGGTTAATACCTGATTTTGAAAGAGCCAGCAATGATCTGCTTTCTCTTTCTGGATCTGTCAACAGCCAATGATACTTCTGTGTACTGTTGACCTTGGATTCATCTTTCACATGTCTATTCACCCATCAATGAAGCACAGTTCACATTGTGTCTCAGGCCAGCAATGACACTTAAAGTGTAACCCACTGACAAAATTCCCGGAGAGTCATTGCCTTGAAACAAGAAATTCCACCTGGTCATCCACCCTCATCATTCCATCCCTGCTCTTCCCGCCACCGTTATGTAGGTCACACAAGAGCCAGTTCACTTGTCTTAATTTGCACACGTGGGATGGAGGTCACTTTCAACAGGGAAATTATATTTAATGGCAGTTATGAGAGGTGTTAAAATTTCGTCTAAACCGTTGGCCAAGATGGAACTTTGGATTTCAGAAAGGAAGTGGAGCAGGTCCAAGAGGTGCCCGCTCACTTATGCCTGATTTTCTTTGGTGATATGCAGTTTTTACCAAGAATGACATCTATAGAAAGAAGTTAAGATAGAGTGCAGGGCTTCCCTGGTGGCTCAGTGGTTAAATATCCGCCTGCCAATGCAGGGGATACAGGTTCGAGCCCTGGTCTGGGAAGATCCCTCATGCCGCGGAACAACTAAGACCCTGTGCCACGTCTACTGAGCCTGCGCTCTAGAGTCCACGCGCCACAACTACTGAAGCCCGTGTGCCACAACTACTGAAGCCCACACGCCTAGAGTCCATGCTCCACAACAAATGAAGCCACTGCAATGAGAAGCCTGCACACTACAATGAAGAGTAGCCCTTGCTCGTCGCAACAAGACAAAAGCCCATGTGCAGAAATGAAGACCCAAAAAGCGGCCAAAAAAAAAGATAGAGTGCAGCACAGTGAAGGGACACCAAAGAACAATGTATCCACCCAATGTCATAGACTTTTGGCATCTGCCCTTGGAGGAGTGTCACCACTGTCACCTCTCAGCTAAAGGCAGGCGTTAGAGGCACTTTGTCAATAACACGGGGCTTCCTGTGAAGAGCTCCCACTCCTTGCTTCAGCTGCGGGTTCTCATTCACCACTGATGTGGGTCCGAGGACCTTACTCAGAGTAGCTCCACAAGTAAGTTCTAAGACACCACAGCCCTCATTAGCCAGTGCAAGACCTCCCTTCCCTTCTGGAACCAGGTACAGTTCCTTAAAAATATTGAGTTCAAAAAATATTTTTAAATTATTTTTTATTGGAGTATAGTTGATTTACAATGTTTTGTTACTTTCAAGTGTACAGTAAAGTGAATCAGTTATACATACACATATCTCTCTCTTTTTTAGATTCTTTTCCCATATAGCTCATTACAGAGTATTGAGTAGAGTCCCTGTGCTATATAGTAGGTCCTTATTAGTTATCTATTTTATATACAGTAGTATGTGTATGTCAATCCCAATCTCCCAATTTATCTCTCCCCCCTTCCCCCTTGGTAAGCATAAATTTGTTTTCTACATCTGTGGCTCTATTTCTGTTTTGTAAATGCATATATTTGCTGATTTTTTTTTTTTTTCTGGTTCCACATTTAAGGGATATCATATGATATTTGTCTTTCTTTGTCTGACTTACCTCACTCAGTATGACAATCTGCAGGTCCATCCATGGGTATGCAAATGGCATTATTTCATTCTTTTCTTATGGTTGAGACATATTCTATCGTGTCTATGTACCACATCTTCCTTATCCATTCCTCCATTGACGGACATTTAGGTTGCTTCCATGTCTTGGCTATTGTGAATAGTGCTGTAATGAACATTGGAGTACATGTATCTTTTGGAATTATGGTTTTCTCCCACATATGTCCAGGATTGGGATTCCTGGATCATATTGTAGCTCTCTTTTAGTTTTTTTAAGGAAGCTTCATACTGTTTCCATAATGGCTGTACCAATTTACATTCCCAAAATTGTAGGAGGGTTCCCTTTTCTCCACACCCTCTCCAGTGCTTATCTTTGGAGATTTTTTGATGATAGCCATTGTGACCCATGTGAGCTGATACCTCCTTGTAGTTTTGATTTACATTTCTCTAATAATTAGTGATGTTGAGCCACATTTTTGCATGTGCCTCTTGGCCATCTGTATGTCTTCTTTGGAGAAATGTCTATTTAGGTCTTCTGCCCATTTTTTGATTAGAGTTAATATTTTAAAATGATTTTTTCCATTTAACTTAAAAAAATTCTTCTTCTAACAACCTTGTGTCAGACTCTGTGAGACTTTTGAAATGTTTACAGCACTCCAGTTCATGGAAAATAGGGAGAATCCAGTTAGGACTCATAGAGTCTCAAGGAACAGGTGGACATCACTTCTGATAGGCAGACCCTGGAGACATAAGGGAAGCATTTAACCATGGGAACTATAAAAAAAAAGAAGAGAGCAAGTAATGCACTCCTGAGCAGCAATGCCAGCTTCTCTGTAATCAGCAGCAGGTCATCTGCAGGACTTGACGGGCTTCCTGATGCCCCTACCATGATGCTGAGTGATGCTGCATCTCCACTCTGTTTCTGATCCACCCTCAGCAAGCCCAGGCCCGGTCTGCTCATCCCTGACCCTATAAGTACCTCCAAGATCAGCTGTCAGTCTAGCTTCTTCTCCTCTCTCAGCCAGAATGAATCTCGTCTCCTCTCATGGGACAGGATGGTCTGTGTCATTCTCTGTCCTCTTTCCTCCTACTGCTGGGCAGGTTATCACTGTGCTACTCTTCTGTCAGAGTCTTTCTCATTTGTATTTTCTAGGGCCTTGTCTTCATTCAGTAGATTTCATCCTTCTCAAGTTAAAGAGATTCCTTTTCAAAATGACCACTTGTAATTTGGGATAAAATGTCTACTTTGAAAGTACAAAAACGTGGAACTTTAGACCGTTTCTCTGCATTCTTGCCACAATTCTAATTCTATTCAAGGCAACACGAATACTTCTTACTGACTGGAAGAAAGGTCATATTGAAGGAAATTTAAAAACCCAGAAAATTATTGCATGGTATCTCTGTTCACAATCCATTGTATGAGAAGTCAAAGGAGTTCACACAGAAGGTAATCTCCAAATACCAAATACTGGGAGAATGGGATCAAATCCATTAGAAATTTTCCAGTGTGCAGCTCTTTGTATATCTTACATTAAGTCATCTGATAAACATGATAATTCAGAAATGACTCATAGGTAAACCTTGTCCACATTCTGTCAGCTAGGGGAACTTTCTGGCTCATGGAATATTTTACCCAGTTTCTGGGACCTAATGTTATAAATTTGGGCACAATCGACCTTCCATTATTCGTGGATTTATATTTTTTTAAATTAATCTTCCTAAGGTATAGTTTACATAAAAAAAATATAGAATATTTAAGGTGTACATCACGGTCGTTTGATATATATTGTGAAAGGATTCCCACCATGTAGTCACTAAACACATCTATCATCTCAAATATTTATCTCTCTTTTTTTTTTTTTTTGGTGAAAACATTTCATTTGTAGCCTCTTAGCAAATTTCAATTATACAAAGCAGTATTATTCACCATGTAACCATATTCACCATGTTTTACATTAGATCCTCAGACCTTATTCATCTTATACCTGAACGTGTGTTCCCTTTACCGACCTTTCCCTATTTCCCTCACCCCAATGTCCCCCCAGCTACTGTTCTACTCTCTGTAACTATGAATTCAAATTTCTCATGGATATAGTATCTGAGGGAATCCTAAAATTTCCCCTAATGACAAAGATGGTTTCTAAACGTCATCAGTCCAATTGTGTGTTATTTTCCACGTTATAGAAAAATGCCCTCAGCCAACAATATGTCCGAAGAAGCAGGCCATGACCCAAGAGTAGTTACTGGGGCGCCTCAAAGAATATTTAGAATTGGTCACGTGACTGATGCCTTTCACACAGAGAGAACAGCTTAATTTGGCAGCACACACAAAACGGATCTATTTATAGGTAGAAATCTGACATTGAAATACAGCCATGAAACTGATATATCAAGCCAGAAACTAAGGGCCGTTACGTATTTCCAGGAACACAGGGAACACACATTCGTCAATGTGTGTTCTCGGGTTCAGCATTCATGGGTTCAACCAAATGTAGATGGGGACCTTGGATACAGAGGGCTGACTGTAAGAGGCCTGAGCATCCATGTATTTTGGTATCTGCAGGGCCCTGGAATCAATCCCTCGCAGAAATCAAGGGATGAGTGTACCATGCATTTCTTTTGAGCCTGGAGATTTCTCTCTGTTTTCCAAAAGACCAGTCTCTCAGGCTGCCCCACTGGCATGAATATCCAACCAGCCAATCAACATGACAACAAATATTCTATCTGTGAACTGTGCCCAAAAGTAAGCTCAGGTCACAAGATTTATTTTAAAAGTATAAAAATATACAGAACAGGGGCTTCACTTGTGGCACATGGTTGAGAATCTGCCTGCTAATGTAAGGGACACGGGTTCAAGCCCTGGTCTGGGAGGATCACACATGCCGAGGCTCAACTAAGCCCATGAGCCACAACTACTGAGTCTGATCATCTGGAGACTATGCTCCACAAAAAGAGAGGCCGCAATAGTGAGAGGCCCGTGCACAGCGATGAAGAGTGGCCCTTGCTTGCCACAACTAAAGAAAGCCCTCGCACACAATGAAGACCCAACACAGCAAAAATAAATTAATTAATTAATAAACTTCTACCCCCAACATCTTCTTAAAAAAAAAAAAAAAAAAGAAAAAGAAAAACAGAATAGTGCTGTCAGAGCTGTGGTTTTATTTTTCATACTTTTGACTTTAGTTATGTAGCTGAAATTTAATATCAAAAATGTACTGAGTTAATCTGTGACAAATTAGGCAGGCTCCTTTTATCTTCTCATTACCTATAATTGCACAAGACCAAAGCAGAGGCCTGGTCTTTGTGGAGTACAGTTGATGGAACACTACATAGTGCCTGCATCACAGAAGAAAACACCTTGAACTGGTGAGCAGAGATGTGCAAGATGGAAAATAATGAGCAGCTCCGGCCAAGAAGGGCTTTGTTCACATCTCTCAAGGACTCGCTGGAAATAATTGCAGGAGGTTTTTCTCTGGCCTAGATTGTGAGGGTGTGATTAGCTCACCAAAGTCATGCTCTTTGCAAGGTGTGGGGATCATCTAAGCATGTCACTCACTCTCTTGGGTGGGTGGATGTAGCAGATCTCAGACAGTGTGCAGAGGACAAAGGAGGGGCTGCCCTGTGGTGACAGAGTGGGGGTGTCAACAGGGGGACCTTCAGGTCAACCAGGGCAAAATTATAATGTACCGAACCTTGGTTCAATTATTTCTTCTGCCATTGAGTCACCAAGTTTACACGCTTACATTCTGAATGATAATTTCGGAAATTTTAATAACTGTATCTCCTGTTTAGAACCATTTGTTAAAAAGAGGACAGCAGGCCCAAAATGCAGTTGTTCATGTTAAGCTGCATGTAGCTTAATTATAGTTTCAGCTTCCCCAGCAATGGAATATTAAACCAGTCAATCAGGAGCTCCTGGTCAGCACACGTTACGTCATCTGCCTGAGAGACACTGGCCTCAACAGAAGGAGAGTAACTTCGAAATAACCAGCTAGCTTCCTGCTTCTATAACTTCCGTGTCCCTGCTCTCTTCTGCCTGTAAAACCTCCTGCCTTGTTTAGGTCCTTAGTGCACCTTTCTATCTGCTGGATTAGACGCTGCCTGGTTCATGAATCTCTGAATGAAGTCAATGAGATCATTAAGGTTTACTCAGTTGTATTTTGTCTTTTAACACTTCCAAAGAAATTCAATGAAGTTCATCAGGTTACATAAGTCTATGTGAGAAAAATCCATAAAATTGCTTTGTGTTAGATGTTAAATCCATCTGTGGAAGGACGTTCAGGTTTTGCAAGAAAGGAGGCTTACTCAGGTCCTGCGAAAACATGGAGTGTGAAATTTTGCCTCCTGGAGAATGATGACAGGGCTACAAGCAGCAGACAGAAAAGCAGCCTTGAAATGTGCTGAACCTTCCTTTGCACAAGAAGTTGAGTCCTCTGCTGTTGTGAATCTTGGTCAGATGCTCCCATTGCCGGGTGACTGACATGTCACACTGGTCACAACTGAAGACAAAACTCAACACTGGACAGAGTCCAACACTGACGTCAGAGGCAGGAAAGAAGGAGGAGAGGGGAACAAGAAAGGCCCAAGAGTCCAGGCCAAGGTGGAGAAGAAGACGCATGGACGGAGGGTGCTTGGTGCAGGGATTCATCCCAGTGAAGAAAATCCAGTTATGTGTCCAGTCCAGCCAACAGGATGCCGTTTGCACAGGGTCCCACACTTCACACTGAACATACCAAGTGAATACTAAGTATGACGACATCGCATGCCTCTCATGTCCCAGGCACTGCAGGATTTTACATGCAATTATTAATTTAACCTTCAAGCCCATATCATCATGTCTGGTTTTACTAATAAGGAAACAGGCTTAGATGGGGTGAGGGGCATGGCCTGGGTCACAGCTCCCACGAGCAGAGCTGAGAGGCACCCCAGGGCTGTTTGTATTTTTAAGCTGTGTTACCAGGTGGATCACGAAGTCAGTCAATGTTCAGGTCTTTATACCAATTAGAAACTACCTCAACGTAATTAAAATGCTTATATGGGACTTTCTGCAGAAGAAGTTGAGGATTTAATTAACCAGAGCTGTAGAATTACTAAGTTATATGCTGGCCTGCTGCACAAGTGCTTTCCCCTCTGTGACTGGCGTGCAGCAGTCGGGCTGAGGCTGCGGCGTTCCCTGTGGGACCGTGACATGATCTCTGCTGCCCGGGGGCTCGTCTCCCGTCCTCTCCACTTCTCTCCTATTCTTCTGTGACTCCTTACATGCCCTTCCCACCCCGATGCTGTGTGCTCCGTCCCTTCTGCCTGTCGCTTCTCTTTCCTTCACTCGCTTTCCTCTTGTGGTGCTGTCGCTGCCTTTTGTTCCCACTCATGACCGAGTTTTCATATTTGCTCTCCAAATGCTTTGAAGACTTTGCTTCTCCAGGGCTTCTGTCTGCTCTCAGGAATCCTGAACCTCTGGGAAACCCACTTACCCTGCACCCCTGGTCCCACTGTGTGACACGTGTCTGGTTGCCGGCATGGTTGCCATTCTGCCAGCCCTGAGTCCACGGCAGGGCGGACAGGACCCTGGCCACCACTGTGGCCTTACACAGGTGCTGGCCTCGTAACTCACAGCACCAGGGTTTCTCAGGTTCCGGGGCTTCAATGCAAGGTAGAGAATCATTTCAGCTCTTTTTCTTTACTGGATGGGCCACTGGGAATCAGGGACAGCCATGGAGGGAGTGCAAGGAAATCCGAGCCAGGCGAGCGCTCAGCCCCTGAGCCGCAGACCTCAGCTGCTCTTGGAAAGAACACACTGAAGGAGGGCCTGGCCACTCACTCACTGTCACCGGGAAGCTCTGACCCTGAGGCTCATCCCTCAGACCCTCCCACGTGGTGAAAAGCAGAAGTGACCATTTCCACACTCTGTTTAGCCGTGACTCTGGGCTCCTCCATTACCTGCTTCCCACTGAACGGAGGTGAAGGCAGAAGAATATGTTACCTTCACTCATTTGCATTCTTTTGTTTGTTTGTTCAATATTTATTGAGCAGTGAGTCTTCTTATCATTAGGGACACAAAAAGGAAAAAGACAAAATCTGTCTCTTTAAGAATCCCCTCTTCTAGTGGGAAAGCAAAGTAGAGAGCATCCTGAGGCAGCGGAGTGTCTGCTCTGACTGGACTCAGAGGAGGACCTGACAGTTTGCCCAGTGGGGGACATTCGGGAGACGGGGGCTAATCTGCAGGCAGAAATTTGCGAACACCAACCAGCATCCTGGCGGCCCCCTCCTGCTCGTGCACACGCACGTGATCCAGGCACACTGGCCCCTTGGCTGCTCGGAAATCTTCGAGGACCCACCTGCCACACAGTGTTTCCATTTCCCTGGGGCTTTCCTGACATATGCTACTCCTCCAGAGACAAGAGGCTAGTCCCTTTACCTTCCTCAAGGGCTCCTCTCACGTGGCCCTTGTTGGTGAGAGAGCTTCCACAACATCATGGAAAACAGCAGCCCCACTC
The DNA here is from genome assembly GCA_036417435.1 of Inia geoffrensis. Lineage (NCBI taxonomy): Eukaryota > Metazoa > Chordata > Mammalia > Artiodactyla > Iniidae > Inia > Inia geoffrensis. The sequence continues at coordinate 37,275,537 of CM070919.1, read as the reverse complement.
TTCCCTGACCCCTTGTCTTATTCTATCTTTCCTGTAGCCCCTCTAGCCTCCAGAGATGGATTCTGAGCCCAAGAGGGAGCTGTGGGAGATGTAAGGGAGCACAGAGATGTGAGAAGGGGGTGGCATCTTCTTCCCACAAGCTCGGCTGGAAGGAGACCTGCTGATTTTCAGAGAAAATGCGTAAGTATCAATTTCAGGTAGATTGATGCTTAAAGTTGAAACAAAAAACATGAAACCTATAGAAGCATACATAAGAGAATGTTCTTATAACATCAGGAGAATGAGGAACTTTCCGCAAAAAAAAAAAAAAAAAAAAAAAAAATCACAAAATGTATAAATCATATAGGAAAGCCTGGTAAATACCATAATTATCCAGTATAATTAACAATATTACAATTTAAAACGTCTGCTCACCAAAAGACATCCTAAAAAGAAAGCAAAGAGCAGCCATGAAGTGGGAGGTGATATGTGTAATCAGTGCAAAGAACTTTCAACATAAAGATGAAAAGAAGTCAGAAAGACCTAAACAGGCATTGCATGGAGGATGAAATACAGATGCTCAATGAACACTTCAAAAGATCCGCCCTGTCATTAGTAATACATTAAATGCAAATAAAAACCACAATAAAATACCATTACTCACCTCACCATCCGGGAAACTTGTAAGAAAGGCAGTAAAAAGGTTGCTTGCGATTGGGAACAGCAGGAATTGTCACTCCCTGCTCACAGGAATATCAGCTGCTGTCATTACACTGTGTGGCTGGGAGAGCACACCCCTAGCATCACACGCAAGGCCTAGAGCTGAGGCGTGTGAGCCGTTTCCACAGTAGTAAAGGGCCAGAAACACTCGAATATTTATTAACAACAGATTGGATGGATTTAGGGATATTGAATGTGTTCAACAGAATTCAGGGAGTACACTTGGAGATCTTTTGGTTTTATTGCCGCATTCATCATGAAGCGGTCAGCATTCTTTCTAGCAGACAGAAAGCAGCTCTGAGAAATTGTACAAATGAAAAACGTTGGTAGGCAGGAAAGAGCAGGAACCAGCTACACAGGCTCAAAAGCTGGAAAGTTAGTGCAGGTTAATCTCCTTTAGGTGAGGCGGAGTTCTGTCAGGCAGATAACCTAACCAGTGCTGGTCGGGAGATCCCTGATTAACTAGTGCAAGGTTTCCTTTTGGGAGAGCTGAAATTACTTCCGTTAGATCTCAGTTTGGTGACGTGGGGCTTAGCATGATTGATCCTATGGGGGCTGTTGCCTTGCTTTTTACAACCATATGAGCTACTAAAGTGCAGTAAATTAAATTGACTACGTGCATCAATGCGGAAGGATCTCAGAATCCAATGTTGAATATAAAGTAACCACTACACCACAAAAGGAACATCAGTGTGATTCTGCTCGTGTAAAGGACCCAAAGGGGAAAAGCCAACGTATTGTTTAGGAATTCATATACATGTGGAAATCTCTAATGAAAGCAAGGGAACATCAGATTGTTGACATGCACAGAGGATTTAGAAGGTCCTATTTCTTAAGGTGTGTGATGAGAAGATAGCAACTGTTTTTGCTATTATTCTGTAAAGTATACATTTATGTCACCTGTGCACCTATCTTTCAATAAAAAGCATGCCACACATCAAAATAAGGTCCAAATATCATTTAACTATAAAATTGGATATCATAAACTTCCAGAAGAAAATAGAGCTATTTCTATAATCTGAGGTGGGGAGGACGTTTCTCAGCTGTTAAGTTGTGAATTATGCCCCTGAATCCATATGTTGAAGCCCTAATCTCCAGCAACCCAGAATGTGACCATATTTGGAAATAAGGCATTGAAAGAGGCAAATCAATTAAAAAGAGGGTTTTATGTGGTCCTAATCTGATCTGGCTGGTGTCCTTCTAAGAAGAGGAAATCTGGGCACACAGAGAAACACTAGGGATGTGCACATACAGCACACAGCATGCAGGCTGCCATCTGCAAGGCAAGGAGACAGATCTCAGGAGAAACCACACGTTATCACATCTTGAGCTTGGACTTCCAGCCCCTGGAATTTTGAGAAAATAAATTTCTGTCATTTAAGGCCCCACCCCCGACTGTGGTATTTTATTATATCCACCCCAGCAAACTAATACCAAAGCATTATCCTGAATGCCAAAACACATACAAGAACCTTAATGGATTTTAGTACACAACACTGTTAAACATTTAAACGTCAAAAAGTGAAAGGAGAACTACAAACTCAGAATTCTATTTTTACCATATGTGACAGAAGCCTGCTATTCCTAATAAATAGCTCCTAAAAATATATAATTAAGCGAACATTCCGGCACAAAAAATACTGGCAAGAAACGTAAGTTTGAACGTTCATATAAATAAATATAAATGGTTACTAGGAAATAGAAAAAAGTCAACCTGTCTGTAAAAGCTAGATTGAGATATTACTTTCTTTTCTATTGAGACAAGAGTCTTCATATAATATCTTGCCCACTAACAGAAAGTGTAGCTTTCATCCACTGCAGATCTATAAACTCTATAACCTTTCTTGCTTGGCCCTTTTGCAGTACATACACTTTAAAAAGCTTTAGAAACGATTTCTGTTTTGATTCACAATTTTGATTTCTCATTTCCTGGAGTTTATACCACAATAAAATAAAATAAAATAAAATAAAATAAAATAAAATAAAATAAAATAACTTAGTTGCAATATTTTAACTATCAGAATGTTTATTATAAAATAAGAAATAATCTTATCTGCTCAACAATAACGATTTGGGGCAACAAAGCACAATTCCTTTTACATCAGGCAAATGTATAAAATGGAAAGGAAATAAACCAACATATGAAGAGAGATCTTCTCTAAAAGGTAGATTGTCTAGGTGGTGGGATTAGAGGTGAATTTATATGTCTTCTTTCATGTTTATCAATATTTTCAAAGTTTGCTACAATAAATATACAGTATTTTGGTAATAAGAGAAATGTATAAAAGCTACTTCCAAGGAAACATGAATACACTCGCTGAGTTCTGAGCCGACTTCTGTGAGAAGCGAACTGTGGGTGTGAAGGTCCAGGATTCATGTTGCCTCAGTTAGACTTTTGGTCCCTCACTCACTTACCTTGTGATCTTGGCCAAGTAGCTAAAAGATTCAAGTCTCAGTTTTGCCATCGGGAAAACCAGGAGGTGGTGCTACTGCTTCACAGACTTGTTTCCTGAAAGTAAAGGGCTCAGAGTGTGTGCAGGGGAGGCTGCTTCACATTCACCCTGCAGCCACAGTGAAGAGTGGAGGTTCAGCAGGAAGGCTCAGGTCAGGGTGGATCAAGGAGAAGAAAGGAGCGCTGAGAGATAAAAACATACTCAGCAGGTCCAGAATCGGCACTAAGAGAGATCACCCCTGTGCTTTGGGCAAGCAGATAATAATTCTCACCAACTATTCACTGAGATTCTTGGGCATTACTACTTGCCCTTGCATGTGTGCTGATACACACATTGTCTGCGGAATTGTCCACACAGCTCTATGACACAGTGGTACTGTCACCTCTGCTTCAGAAGCAGGGAAACAAAGAGTTAGAGACAGTAGGTGCCCTGTCCAACATCACATAGAAAGGAAGCTGGGCTCTAGGATTGAGGTGTCTGTGTCATTCAGGGCCAGCTTGTGTCTTTCCTATGGGCACCCGCATGTCGACATGGATGAGCCCCCTCTAACACAAGCACAGTTCAATTCAGCCTTGGGGAATTGTGAAAGGTATTGGTCTCCCACTTATAAGTTTAATCTTAATTTTGTGAAATAAAACAAATTATAAATCTTTATTTAAGTACTAAATCAAATATTGCTTTCACTTTCCACTAGGTATAATAAGAAAGACAAGGAAGCAAAGTGAGTTTACATAAAGCACATTGGGGTATAAGGGAATCCTTTCTCTGGTTAACCTCTTCTCTTCTGCCTGTGGGCCAGCTGCCTGCTTCTGGATGCGCACCTTCGGGTGTTACGACGAGCTGCCGGGTGAGACGCAGAGGCACACACCTCTGGAGGCTGCTTCGGCATCTCCTTCTCTGAACTCAGATGGTCTAGAAGCTCTAAAGCATCCGCCCAGTCACTGCTCCCTCTCTGTCCTCTCAACAGAGGGGCCTCGGAATTGACTTTCTGGGGAAACATTGTGAGTGTGAACCCTCCTCTTTCTAACTCCTTGACCCAAGAGAACTTCAGTCTCCAGCGTTATAATAAATCTCTCCTTTGATAAAAGATACACTCCCCTACCTGTGTTAGTCTCTTATTGCTGATATAACGTATTACCACAAGTTCCTTCTCTTACATTCCTGGAGCCAGAAGTCCCAAATGGGTCTCACTGTGCGGACATCAGGTGTGAACGGCGCTGTGTTCCTTCTTGAGGCTCTGGGGGAAGGTCTGTTCCTTCACCAGCTTCTAGAGGCCGCCACACTCCTTGCTTGTGACCCCAACACCCTCTGCACTTCCGCCTCGGTCACGTCCTCATATCTCCTCCACCTGTGACCCTCTTAGCTCTCTTGTTGACGTCCGAGGACCTATGTGATCACAGTGCACCCTCAGAAATAACCCAGGAGGGATTCCCCAGATTAAGATCTTTAGTTTTTTTTTGTTGTTGTTTTTTGTTTTTTGTTTTTTTTTTTTAAAACGTTTATTGCACTATAGTTGGTTCACAATGTTGTGCTAGTTTCTGGAGTGAAGTGCTCCATATATATGTATGTATGTGTGTATATATAAATATATATTCAGGTTCTTTTCCACTGTAAGTTATTGCAAGATATTGAATATAGTTCCCTGTGCAATACAGTAGGTCATTGCTATTTATCTATCTGATATACAGTACTGCATATATGTTAATCCCAAACCTCTCATTCCTCTGTCCCCCATCTTTCCAGAAAGAGGTAGCCGGGAGTTTGTTTTCTATGTCTGTGAGTCTATTTCTGCTTTGTAAATGAGTTCCTTTGTATCATTTTTTAGATTTCATATATAAGTGTCTTTCTCTGCCTGACTTACTTCACTACGTATGATAATCTCTAGGTCCAACCATGTTGCTGCAAATGGTATTATTTCATGCTATTTTATGGCTGAGCCATATTCCACTGTATATATCTACCACATCTTTTTTATCCATTCCTCTATTGGATATTTAATTGGCTTAAATGTCTTGGCTATTGTAAATAGGGCTGCAATAAAAATATGGTGCATGTATCTTGAATTATCGTTTTCTCTGGATATACGCCCAACACTGGGATTGCTGTATCATATAGGAGTTCTATATTTAGTTTTTTAAAGAACCTCCCTACAGTTCTCCATAATGCTTGTACCAATTTACATTCATACCAACAGTGCAGGAGGGTCCCATTTTCTCCACACCCTCTCCAGCATTTATTATTTGTAGACTTTCTCATGATGACCATTCTGACTGCAGTGACGTGATACATCATTGTAGTTTTGATTTGCATTTTTAAAAATAATTAGTGAAGTTGAACATATTTTCACATGCCTATTAGCCATGTGTATGTCTTCTTTGGGGAAATGCAAGATCTTTACTTAATCCTTAATGACAGTTACAAAGTCCCTTTGTCATGTTACATAACATAGTCACAGGCTCTGGGTATTAGAACAGTTATATTTGGGGGGGGGGTATTATTCTGTCAGCCCCACTGCGCTTTCTGCACAACCTCAAAGCACATTATCTTACGCAATCAAATAGCATTTTGACAACAGTTGAGAATGTAATCAACGACTAAAATATGAGTTACAAATAATAAAAGAGTGGGATCAGTGTGGGTCACAATAGACTGGCCTAGAACAATGTTTTCTTAATTTTCAGTGGCAAAAAAAAAGGGGAGCATTCTGTGTGGATACCGTCCTACCAGGGCAGAGAGGTTTCTTGGAGGACAAGGTGGGATCTGCACAGCCAGGGATGAGCCAGGAGGGGAGCACGGGAAACACAGGCACAGAATCCAATGGACAGCTAGGTCAAACTACATAGAATAACCTTAAAGGGTTTTACCACCCAACACTGCTCAAGTCTTATAGGTCAAGAAATAAGAGGAGAACTACAAAGTCAAAATGTTATTTATAACATGGTTCACGGATGTCTGTTATTACTAATAAATAATTACAACTAATATATAATACTATAAACATTATAGCAGAAAAATTAGCAAGATACATAAGTGGGAATATACAAATGAGGAAATACAAATGGTTACTAGAAAAAAGCAAAGGAAATCAACCCATCTGTATAAATTTAGACTGAAATATTTTCCTTTACGTGAAGAGAAATGAATCTTTTTATATAATATCTTACCCATAACAAAGACTCTAGCTTTCATCTATGAAGATCTGCATGCTCTTCAAGTTGTTTCTGCTTGGCCCTTTTGCGGTACATACAAGTCAAAAGCCTTTAAAAGGTTTTCTGTTTGGCCTAGAAATTTCTGTTGTCATTTCTGGGAAACTATATCAAATAAATAATTAGGTATAATATTTTAACTATCAGAATGCTTACTCTAAAACGAGAAATAATCTTAAGTGCTCAGCAATAAGAATTTGGGGAAACAAATCTAGTACCTTCTATGTCAGGCAAATATTTAAATGAAAAAGAAATAAAACAAGAGAGATTCTCCCATACAGGAAGATTTTTGAGGGTGTGAGTTACAGGTGAATTTAAATATCTCCTTTCATGTTTATCAGTATTTTTAAAGCTTGCTACAATAAATATAATGTACTTTGGTAATAAGAGATATCTGTTACAGGAATTTGAAGACTACTTCAAAAAAAACACCAGTACAATCACTGAGCTCTGAGTAGCACAAGAGGTGAACTTCCTGTGGTTGTGAGGGCCCAGGAATCAGACTTTCCTGGGCTTAAATCTTGGTCACTCACTCGTTCACTCTGTGATCCTGGCCAAGTTACTAAAGCAGAAAATTTCAGTTCTGTGTTCTCGAAAATCAGGAGAATATTTGTGTTGCCTCAGGGCTTTGTTACAGGTATTAAATAAGATCCTGAAATTTAGTGCTCAGGTGGGCACAGAAGAAGGCTGCTTCCGGCCCACCCTCCAACCACATACAAGGGAAAGTGGAGTTTCCGCTGGAAGACATTAGGTCCGTGTGCATCAAGGGGGATGGAGAAGTAGAAACAAGTCAGGGGAGAGAAGATGGGTTCAAATCAGGAACAGAATCCAATGCTAAGACTGACCACCTGTGGCCCGTTTAGACAAGTAACACATAATTATATTATATCATTCATAGGGCTTATCGGGGATTGCTACGTGCCCTGATATATGTGCTAATACACACATTACTTCATGTAATTCTCCACACAGCTTTATGACGTGATAGAATTGTCATCTCTGCTTTAGAAGTAAGGACAGTGAAACATCGTCCCTGCTTCCATCTGGACGCCCGGTGCCCAGCTGCTGGTTAGGTGCAGATGCAGAGACCTCAGAAAGCCTCTCATCATCTCCCTCTCCCACTCAGGCCGTCAAACATCCTCAGTCAGCTGCTGGGCACACAGCTGCGCCTTGTTGCCCTGAGGCTCCCCTGGTCATGATCCACACTTTCCTCTCAGGAGAGGGCTTTCTGAAATTATTTTTTTGAGGAAACATTATCAGTGTCACCCCTCATCATTCTAACTTTCAATACAAGGAAATTTCACTTACCAGTGTTATAATAAACCTGCTTAAAAACAATACACTTCCCTACTTGTATTTGGTACCTATTGCTGCTATAACAAATAACACAAGTTGCTTCTTTTACAGTCCTGGATCTAGAAACCCATAATGGGTCTCACTGTGCGGGCATCAGGTGTGAACGGCGCTGTGTGTCTTCTCAAGGCTCTGGGGGAAGGTCTTTTCCTTCACCAGTTTCTAGAAGACGCCAGCACACACTTCACTCCCGCCTCGTCACGTCCTCCCGTCTCCTCCGCCTGTGACCCTCTTAACTCTGTCTTTCACTTCCAAGGACCTATGTGATCCCAGTGCACCACTGTAAATAACCCAAGAGGGTCTCCCCAGCTCAAGACCCTTAACTTAATCACCCTACACAAGTCCCTTTTTCCAGGTGACTTTACATCTCCATACTGGGGATTAAGGCCTGGACAACTTGAGGGGCCATGTTTCTGCTGGCCACACTACCCTTCTGCATCACTTGAAAGACATTAGTTTACATAATTTAAAGTTTTCTTCACAACACTTTAGAATACAACTAAGTAGTAAAGTATGTGTTACAGATAATCAAACAATGGGGGTAATCAGCGTGCATCAAAATATATGGATACAGAATAATGCTTTGTTTATCACCAGCAAGAAGAAAGGTGTGCAAACTATATGGTGACAGGCTGTCAGTGCAGCTTCATGGAGGATGAGGTGGGAAGGCCAGATGTGGTGTTCACAGCCAGGGGTGGGCCAGGAGGTTCCGCGAGAAATGGAGACACAGAATCGAATGGACTTCTAGTCCTGATTTGGGGTCTAGGCAGGAGGCGCCCAAGACATTAGGGTGATGTCTGGGTGGGCAGGGTGAAACTGTGGGTGTGGGTGCCTCTGAGATGCTGACTCTCCTGACATCAGTTATGACCAAAGAGGGAAATCCTGGCCAATGGTGTGAGGGAGAAGGATATGGAAACAAAGATGTTAAGAGCAGGAAAGCTGCTTTCATTTTAAGGCCAGGAGGCTGGGACGAGGGGAGGGAGCAGGGAGACAAGGGCCGGCTCTGGTGACATCTGGCGGCCCTTCTTCGATGGTGTCCCCTCCAGCACCAGGAACACCCCCAGACTCGGAAGAATCCACAGGTAGCCCCAGGGGCAGGGGTGTCTGCAGCTCTGTATTCTAGTTTCTGAAGGTGCTGAGGGGCAGAGGCTGGTGGATTTGAGTTCCTGGAGTGAGAGTCAGGGTGCCCTAATGTTCGGGGGATTGGGGGAGGAATGTACAGAAGGAGAGGAGTGTCCAGGCTCACAGGCCCCACGGCCAGGCGACCTCCAGATTTCTGTGTGAGAAGGAGGAGGACACGCTGACCATGGGGGCTTCCTCTAAGTCGGGGTGTTAGTCTTTCCCGGAGCCTGGAGCTGGGGCTGTGCATGCAGAGGCATCCTGGGGCGGGAGGTGTCCCTGCGATGGTGGGTGCAGCTGCTGATTTGCAGGTGCCTGACGCCCCCTCCCCCACTGTCCCCGAGGACCCTGGAGCTGCTGCCCGCGGTCCACTGTCTTCAGTGTGGTGAGGATGGTGTCCCCGGTGTGAGTCCCCTGAGACCCATGAGCGTTGGGACAGGTCCGCGTCCCTGGAGAAAGAGGCCGGCTCGCGGGCAAGAGGAGCTGTGTCCAGGAAAATCCTCAATAAACAGTCTATCACAGGCATAGAAGAGAATTGTATGTGAGCCAAAGTGAGTCCTACAGCCTGGAAGACAGCCCCTCAGATAGCTCTGAGGGTCTGCTGCTCAGATGCAGGGTTTCCAGCACAGCTATATGTCTCCTGAGAGGAAGAACATCAACCGAGTCAGGGACACAGCCCTTCACGGGGAAAAAAACAAAACAAAACAAAACAAAACAGAGACCAGCAGGTGCCCAGCGAGACAGCATGCCCATGGCTCCTGGAAAGGGCAATCTGCCATGAAAGGAGGACCAGCCTAAGAATCTTAGCACCCGGGGCATTTCATTTTTATTTTTAAAACCAACATTCTTTACTTGTGGTCAATGAGTCCTTTTCCTTAACAATGAAAGCAGATGCTTAGTGTCTGTTCTGTTGGCCACAAACAGGCTGCTCTCGTGAGCGTGACATAAAAGGTAAGTCACACAGAGGCCACATTGACCATCAGCTGTTGCACAGGTTGCTGCCTTCGTGCTCCTCAGGGCTCACTCGGGGGCGTCTGCCGGGCAGTAGGAGGAGCGACCAGAGCAGCACTGCCAGAGACCAGGGCGCCTGGGCAGATCTGGCCACACTGTGTGGAGCCTGATGATGGGCTTCAGGGTTCCGCCCGCACCGAGGGGTTCCTTCCAGGGCCGGCAGTGGGGGCATAGCCGCCAGGGACCACGGCCGGTTGGGGCACAGAAGAGAGTCCACCTCTAGGTCCCCCGGCTTCCTGGCTGCGGCCACAGGGCTGGCACTGCGGCAACAAGATAGGAGCCCGCAGGTGCCTCCTAATCCTTCATGTCTGGTGTAAGGAGCCCAGATTTTCCATCTCGGACCAAAGTTGTTCGTGTATGTGTGTGTGTGTGTGTGTGTGTGTGTGTGCGCGCATGGGTGCGTGTGTGTGTGGCTTTTTCATAAAGTAAAATTTAGTCAATTTGAAGAAATGCCTCTTCCTATGAGATCTGAACTTTCCTCTATTTAATTGTTAAAATGCTCCATCTTTTTTTTTTTTTTTTTTTTTTTTTTTGGTAGGTAATGATAAAAGAAATTTCTACATGTTGAGGTATGGGATGTTATTCTGGCTTATACATGAGTTAACTTAAATTTCATGCAGCTGAAGTAGCCTGTGTGAGGCCTATCAAACATACATTATACACCTGCTTTAATTATTACAGAAAAGGACACATTGACGAAAAGTAAAGAATGAGCATGTTAAAAATAAAGATTAAATATCTCTCTTCCTGGAACACCAATGCTCGTCCTCATTTGATGATGAGACTCTCTTCCCTGGTGGTGGGTCATGCTGACTCACTCTGTACATGCCGATCTGTGTTTTCTGTTGCTGTTTTTCTCCAAATGCATCCCTAACTTGTTTAATGTTCTTTGTGCTGAGAAGATATAAAACTCTGCTGGAAACAATGTTTCTCGAGAGCAGTTTCTCAGAATAATCTTGTAATAGGGAAGAACAAATCTGACCCCATATTTGTTCTGTTTCGTTAACTTTAACCTTTATATTTGGTTGCTGGTACTTAGAGTTAAGAATGTTGTCCATAGCTTGAAATAGACAGGATTGCCCATTCTCAAGACTCTGACCTTTAAGAGTATAACACTTTTCCATTCATATAGCAATAAAAAGGTTGCAGAAAAGAGAATAACATTTGTTTTGTTGGAGGTTTACAGGAACATCGTGACCTGACGTATATGGACAAAGGATTCCTGCACCAAGAAGCTTGTAATACCAACTATGCTCCTCCCTCACCTGGCCTTTCAATATGCTTTGCTGAACCCCTTGAGTTTTCTGGGGGCATGAGCCACCTGTCTCCTTGTGTGGCCCTGCTATAAACCTTCGTCTGCTCCACACTTGGATGTTTCAGTGTTTGCGGTCTCACTGTGCATTGAGCAAAGGAACTTGTCTTTGGTAACAACCTGAGAAGAGGGCTTCTGAGCTCGTCTTCAGTTTGGCTCAAATAAAACACGTTTAAAATCTTATGATAGATTGTTTAGTGATTATTTTTATAGTTTTATAGGCATTATATTTTAATTCAACTACAATTATGTCATAGATATAATTTTATATCCTGTTTTCTTCACTCAGTGCTTTATCTTCTTTATAAATATGATGATTGATTTTCAAAAACTACTTTGGAATTCAAATAATTAATTCAAAAATAATTATTTCATAATGTAATAGGCAACAAAGCTGAACCTTAGGAAGGAAAATCAAGCTTTGCTTTCTCCAAGTCTTGAAGACTAGATTTTTCTAATGTTCAGAATTGTGTAAAATACTTTTTCATACTGCAGAGACTCTGAGATATATGGTCTTCCAAAGTTCCAGAATTGACGATATTTTAAATCTCAATTTTCTTTTATAAAGTGCCAACTTTTCTTGGTAGACTAGTGGCAAGGATTCTGTAATTATACAATGTGTAAACCCTTATGCACATATTCTATTTGGCAGTGTATCTTTATTGCCTGCATTAGAATGTACAGCTATATGAAGAGAAGGGCAATGTATCATTTACAATTAAATCCTCATAAAAGTCCAAGGTCTGAAATGTGAGATGTACTCAGTAAATATTTGTTAATTATTGAAAGTTGAGTCCATGAACATATAAGTGATTTATGATTCTTCTCTTGTATGACACATTTATGGCCTTGATTCCTGAGTGACATTTTCCCTTTACGGATCAGACGGATACTCTACTCTCTCTCCCTTCTTTCTCTCTCTCTCTCTCTCTCTCTCTGTCTCTCTCTGTCTCTCTCTCTCTCTCTCTCTCTCTCTCTCTCTCTGTCTGTCTGTCTCTCTCTCTCTCTCTCTCTCTCTCTCTCTCTCTCTCTCTCCCTCTGTGTGTGTGTGTTTGTGTGTGTGTGAACATGCACACGCACATGTATTCACAGGAGCACATAAACCGACAAGTGTTGCCCCAACATCCTGTGCTTTATAGACCCTTTAAATACATCATGCCTTTAACGCATTGGTCTTCAATTGACCTCAGTGGTATAATGAATGTTTTGGCCAAAAAAGAAAAAGCAAGTGATCTAAAGACGGGGACCTAGCCTCTCCCTAACCAGCTTTATTGCAGGTTTAACTTAAAAAATGGGCTTTCTCTGTATGCTCATCTTCCTCCAGGCAGTTTCGTTTTTGAGGATTATTCATCTAGAGCAAAGAGTAAATCTTTGGCGCGCAGACTTACAAATGGAGCTCTGAGGGGCAGTGCTTTATGTTTCCATGAATTAGCACATTCAAACCTCCTGTTCAAAAACAATCTGGAAATGGAATTCTCCATGTCTCCAATGATCCACCAGTTTCTCAGTACTGAGAGAGGTATCTGCCCTTCTTGGGAGAAAAATATTTTGGATCCAAAATTCTGATATAGTGGATAAACCACAGCCTGACTCTGAGTTCCTGGAATTTTTCTGTCTAGGGACAAACTGTTCTCAAGGACTAGCACCCTTGTTAAAGAGTAAATTAATTTATAATTTCCTTTTAATTTATGAGGGAAATAATACATTAAAATTTGAAGTCACAGGATTAATTGAATTAATGCTGACTCTGAGTTCTCTGTGTGTGCTGAGGCTGGAGCTCCAACTGAAGGCTCTTCCAACCATGAGTACAGGTGTAGAGTTTCTCTTCACTTGAGTGTCCCTGTTTAAGAAAGAGAACTTCTAGCTGAAGGCTCTACCTCATTGATTGCACATATAGGGTGTCTCTTGAGTTCTCTGGTACATATAAATGTGACAGCAGCATCTAAGCGTTCTTCCACACTTATCATATTTATAGGGTTTCTTCCCAATGTGACTTCTCACACCATGTCTAAGGTTATGGCTTTGTCTTATGTTTTCCCACATAGATGACACTCACAAGGTTTCCTCTCCAGTGTGAATGAGTCCATGTCTTTGAAGTAACAAAGTTTCAACAGAAAGCTCTTCCATAGTTATTCCACACATAGAACTTCTCTGCTATTTGAGCTCATATATGTGAATGAAAGTTGGCTTCTGATGAAGGGTCTCCCATATTCACTACGTTTTTAGGGTTTCTCTCCAGTGTGATTTTTCATGTGTATAAAGACAAAACTCCTGCTGAGCTTTATCCCACTTTCATAACATTTTAGGAGTCCCTCCATAGTGAGTTGTCTCATGCCATCTAAGTTTAGAGCATGGACCAAAACTTTCCGACATTGATGGGATCTATATTGTTTCACTTCAGTATAATTCACCTTATGTTATTGATGCTTAAAAAAGGAACATTGGTCAAACTCTCTTCCAGATTAGTGACAAGCTTAAGATTTTTCTCCTGTGTGAATTTTTGGTGTATATAAACGTGAGGGCTCTAGGTGAATTCTTTCCCACATTCATAGCATTTATAGGTATTCTCTCCTGTTTGACTTAATACATGTGGAGTTCACATTGTTACATGTGAAATCTCCTCATTCGATGGACCCTCCTCCAGAGTGAAATCTCTGCTATGTGCAAGGAAAGGAGAGGCTGTTACAGAAGCCGACGCACGTCCATGTATTCATTTCTCTACGTACTGACTCTAGTCTCCTCTATCACTAGTGGCCTCCTTTTAAAATAAGCTATCCATGTTAGTTCTATTCACATGCAATGTTACTTGGTGAATTCACACTGATTTTCTATTTTGTAGCCTCTCACCTGCCTAACTTTCTATTAAATTTTAATTCTTCTTTACTTTTCACACGTTATATACATGAGCTACCTTGAGGCAATTCCCCTTTTATTGAAACTGAAATTACAGTTTGTCTTCAGGGAAATGTTATTCCAAAATTTAAAGTATTCCAAATATTCTACTGGGACAGAATTTATTCTCAGCCTTTTTTTTCCATCAGAAGATTGTCATGAACTCCTAATTTATCCCATTACCAGGTCTCTAATGTGACGACTGAATTCATCCCCAAGAAACATACCGTTGACTTGCCGATAAATGGGTCCTTTTTGAACGCATGCTGTGTTGGTATAATTTCGCGCTTTTTAAGGTCACCTTCCATGTCTGAAAAAAAGAGAAAAGAAATAGTTACAGTGATTAGGGGAAGGAGAATTTTGCAAATGCTCACAAGGCTAATGCAATTATGTGTCAAGTATTGGCTTTAACACAGGAAAAGATGTGAAATGGAGGAATATAACAACAAATAGATACATGATATAGAATATTGACGATATATACTATTTTTAGGAGTAAAATGACTGAAAATTAAAATGAAGGTGGGATGTCGGGGAGATTAAGACACAGTAGATCAACAAAAGGGAGAGACTGAAACAAATGTTGCTACATGAATAATATTAACAGAAACCAAGGAATATACATAAAGTTAGATGAATAGCGATTAATGTGCCCAAAGGTTTAGGACACTATTGGAGTGGTATTTCTGCATTGGCCTTACAAGATGGGAGAAGACTTCTTCTTCAAGGAAATCTGCAATTGACATTACGGGTCCTGCTCTCTCACTGGCCAGGCCCCTCTCCACATAAGAATCCCAAAAGCCTGGAGACCACCTAGAGCTGGGACTCTGGGAATCCTCTTTCTTCCTCCACACCTCTTCTCCTGCTACAGCTGGGAAGTGACATCTACTTGTAGAGGCAAAAACCACTTGTGGAAACGTGTATATGGATTTGGAGTTCTGCTTTGGGATCTTCGTGTGGTCTTCAGGTTCACGTCAGGAGGAGAAGCAAGGCCAACAGAAAAGAGCAGCACAGAGAAGGGCGTCCTGAGCTCTCGCAGCACCACCAGTCCTTCCCCAGAGCAGAAGGGCGCTGACCATTGCCTCAGATGTTAAGGAATGCTCTGTTCATGCTTAGGTCCCAAGACTTTGACAGACTGCAGGATCCATTTTTTTCCCCTTTGCTCTGACCAGTGTGAATCAATTGTTCTATAGTGGATTGAACTTTATTTTCAAAAAAAAAAAAAAAAAATCCAATAGTATAACTCAATGCAACAGTATGACTGGAATTTTATAGGGACAATGTCTCTTCTGTGTAACTTTGTAGGGTTAAACTCCACCGGAGTTTGCACAGCAGAATGGTTTCTGGAAAATATTTAATTCATTTATTTATCCATTTGAGGCCTCCATGCAGTGAGTTCCGAGCACTGATCTGAGTATTAGATATGGAGCCCCAAGAAAGACATACTGCAGTTATCGGAAATCCTACTATCTTTTATCACGACAAAGATGAAGTAAACAAATGAAAATGATCATTTCGTCTAGGTTTTAGTAAGTGTTTTACGAGTGTATATGTCTCCGGGTTGGGAGGGGAGTCAAGTCTGGGGAAGCTACTCTGGATAAATTTTTAATAAATATATAAATGCTGACAGTGTCACTCACAGAGAACAGATGACTGTTGTTCTCCAGCATCACATCGCTCTGAAGTTTCCTCTGAGATGGTTCTGACAGGACTCCCCTTATTTATTTTATTTTATTTTTTTGTGGTATGCTGTCCTCTCACTCTTGTGGCCTCTCCCGTTGCAGAGCACAGGCTCTGGATGCGCAGGCTCAGGGGCCAATGCTCACGGGCCCCGCCGCTCCACGGCATCTGGTATCTTCCCGGACAAGAGCACGAACCCGGGTCCCCTGCATCGGCACTTGGAATGTCACCAACTGAGCCACGAGGGAAGCCCAGGCCTCCGATTTCTGATGAAGATTATAGCCACAACATGAAGGTGGCTAATTCCTAAAAACATGATTGACTTTCTGGTTCAGGCTTCTCCATCCTCAGGATTATCCAGAGGTCCTGGTTGAGGGTGACTGCACTGGGAAAAGGCAGCTGTGTGTATCAAAAGCTCAAACCCTTATTGAGTTCAAGTCCAATATTTCTCTGGGCTGACTTGGCATATGTCTTTCAAATGTATCACAGAGTTGTGCACACTCTGAATACACAATAGTTTCCACGATTAAGGAATATCACATAAGTGGTGTGAAATAACCAGCACATTCTATGACAGAATGTAAGCTCTGAGTTCCGGGTTAGCAATTAAAATATTTGTACTTGGGAATTAATAAAGAAACCCTGTGTTCCGCCGAATTTTATTAATTCTACAGGCAACACAAGGCAAGAAATATCCATGTTCTGCCACTAATCAGCTTTGATTGTGGGCAAATTATTTCTCATTTTGAACTTCACAATTTTCAGGTGTGAATAAGTTTCATAACGTCTTGAGAGGGTTGAGTGATTACATGATCTAATAGGTAAGTGCTTCTCACATAGTAAAAGCCAATAAAAAAAGCTGTATATTATTATATGTTATTTATTATTTGTTCAGGAATATTGTCATTAAAAATTAAGACAGCCTTGAGGCAATGTCCACACCTCTGCATTACTGGACAAGTTCGTAGTAAACTTGGGGTCAGGAGGTGCTGCCTGTATCATCTCCACTTTCATTAGTGTTCATCACCAGATGTGAGGATAAAGTGTGTGTGATGAGCCCAAGTGCAAATTTCAGTTGTCTCCTGGGTTCGCATCTGCTGTGTAAGGGGAATTTTTCCCTTGGGAAAGCTACACAAGCCTCATGGAGTGAAAGGCTGAAACCATGTAGAATCGAGACAGCAGCCACTTGTGTGGATGACTGGGGCGTCTGAGTGAATGTCTAGGGGTTCCCAGGATGAGGGAACAGGCCGAGGTGGCCAGGTCTGCAGAGTCCAGCTTACACAAGGTCCCCACTTGCATCTGGGCCTGGGTGGAGCAGAGACATTTACGGGCTGGGATGCCAGCTCCTGCCTGGAAGCTGTAGCAGGTTGGGGCAGAAAAGCAGGAGGTGCGGCCCATCTTTGTTTCTGAAGACACTCATCTTTCTGGCTCCAGACACCAGGCTATAAGTAAGATTTGATTCTTGTTTTTCAGAAATGTTTTAGCTATTCTAATTCCTTTGCCTTTCCAACTCAGAGTCTTTAAAAGATAAATGCATATACTGTTTTTGGTGCTGGCTTTTCTTTTCTTTATTATTATTATTTATTAACATTCCTGGAAGTGCTACAAATGGCTATTTTCATTGAATAGTTCATTATCAACATCTTTCTAAGTCCGTACCTATAGATCTAGCTCACTTAAAAAAAATATCAGTAACCCAAACACAAATTGATAATAATGCATTGTGGGGATGCGTTTACCAGAATTTATTTACCTAAATTCTCTTAATGTCTATGTTTTTGAAATACTGTTTTTATATTAAGTAATGCTGATATCAATATTCTTATTACACATGTAATTTGCACACATGTTCCCCACACAGTCGTTATTTGACTTCGCTTGTGGAATATGTAAAGATCAATTTGTGGTCAAGTTTACCATTCATTTCTTTGATGGCTTCTGGACTTTTTAAAGAAATGTTTCACGAGGACTCCACTATGAAACCACAAATAAAAATTATTCATACATGTTTTCACCGAGTACTTTCATGGTTTCAGTTTTTCACTCCACACAGCCCGAGTCCCCGCAATATCCCTAAGTCCGCCATGGGAGCAGGGACCCGCCTCTGTGCTCGGGAATCCTCCGCTGCAGCTTCCCGGCGACATCTTCCCAGCTCCCTCACCCTTTCTGTCTCGTGCCAGCGTCGGGCCGCGTCGTACCGAGCCGGGGGCTAGCTCCGAGGCTGATGCCCCGGGACGAGCTCGGGCGTTTGGGCGTCCTGCGCTGCACCCTCGCCGGCCGGCGATCGGGATCCGTCCCGGGTCCGTTCTAGTAGTTTGCCGGGCGCTACCTAGCGGCTGCTTTGAGATCGTCCCTTCCCTCCGGAGCTTCGGCGACTTCTGTGAGGGCTGTGACTCGGCCGCCGGGCCCGACGCAGACTTCCGGGAGGCGCTAATGCTGACGGCGCCTGCCCCCGTGGCGCCGACTCTTCGGTGCTTCCTGCTGTAGCCAGAGATTGTCTGAGCAGATTTGTGTGGTGTGAGGCCAGCCTTGCGCTTCGGGGCGGGGTTTGGAGTGGTCCTGGTGGGTCTACCAGCACGCCCTGGTACACCGCCGCCCACAAGACTGAGCGTTGTTATACGACACGGCGTCCGTATCTGACGACGTCCTCCACGCCCTGGTGGCCGTAATTTCTCAATTTTTCTGAGTCATCTGGAGATGCGGAACGACACGGAAGTACTCGTATGGCGCTTGGCCCAATTTTTTGCATCCCCCGACGTAGAGGAGCCCGGCCCGAATAGAGAAATGAGGAGGTACTCGGAGGGCGACAGCGGGCCTCACTTTCCTCCTTACCACGGACCAGGATGCCCAGACCGACCGCACGTCCGGCGGTGCGTCTTCGCCTCCTTGGTGACCCGAGTCCGTCCAGGTGCAATCGCGGCAGTGGAGCTGCTCCCCGGCGACCACTTTCGTTACTCCATGTTCCACGCGAAACGCTCACGGGGCTACGTACATGGTATTCCCTTGAGGTCACGATGTGTCTACACTGGCTGTGCCCCTCGTCCCGTCTCCTGTTCGGCTCGGCGCAGGGCTTGTGTGTCGACAACACACGCCGGTCCCTTCACCGCGAGGGACGACACGGAGTGTCGCAGGTGAGCGGGGAGGACGCTCCAGGCGCGGCTGCCTTTCCACCAGGGTCTCGGTAGTTGGAGCCCCTAACAAACGTTTGGGAAACAGGGTGCGGCCTGGGTGGTCCGCTGGTGATCCTGAGGAGCCCTGTTCCCGGGCGCAAAACTGGTTGGGAGCTGTTGTCTGAGGCTCCCCCACGGAATATGCTCTCTACCTGTATACTGGGAACGGTCTCAGGACCCGCAGTCGCCGAAACTGGACCAAGCAACGCGACAGATGGCGGCCTGAGTCGACCCCAAGAGTTAGGTCGATGGCTGTGCGCCTGCGCCCTTGCACGACCCGGGCTCTTCCCGCTGAGGCTTGCACCAGTGGAGCTTCACCTGGTGTCTCCTGCAGCAAGGTTGACCAGTTGGCTTGGCAGCGATATTGGGGGAGAAAGAAATATGTATTGGATTATTTTTTTATTTTTATCTCACAGTAGACTCACCACAATGTGGGCATTAATGAAGTAAGAAATCGTAAGATTTTGGTAATGAAAATTACCATTGCTTTTGTTACTCAACACTAGTGTAATTATTACCATTGTTTGCAGTTAAATTTAAGAACACTGACTAAAGTTTCTTTATCCCCAAAGTATTTGAAGACGTTGAGAGAGGGTTTCCAGAATATAGAATTTTCTATATACACCTGGGAGTCAGGGAACTCCTCCCTCTAATCACGAGGTCCTGCCCCACGCCCTGCAGGAAGCAACCTGAAAAGCCAGACCCAAATCTGTGCAGCAACAGACCCCAAGGTTCAGTGCTTGCTCAGCGACTGACAGTTTCCTCATTTTCATCCTTTGCATTCAGAGCCGAATGTAGGAAAGCCAACTATGTTGCCCCAGGCAATCATGTGGGCTTCCCTTCTTCCTGTCCGCCACCTCCAGTTTCCTCACATCACAACCTTTCTTTTGCCACCAGAAAGCACTTCTGCGTGTGCTTGGGTCAGTGTAACGTGAGAGGCGGGGTCTGTGTCCCTCAGTCTGTAGCGCTGGCTCTGAGCAAATAGTGCTTGCCTCGCTTGGGAGGTCTTACGTCATGTCTACAGAGCTTAGTAGAGTGAGAGTGAGAACCAACCAATAAACAAACAACTCAGGATTATATGTGTTTTTGATGTTCTCTTATAAAATTCACATTTACTCATGATAATTTTTAAAGTGAGATAGATACACATATCATAAAATTCACCCTTTCCTAAGTGCACAATTCAGTGATTTAGAGTCAACATAGAAAGTTGTACAACCGCCATCAGTACTAATCGAGAACATTCCATCACCTCAGAAAGAAATCCAGACCTCATTATACAGCCACTTCCCCTCCCCCCTCATCCCCATTAATCTTCAGCAATCCCCTGTGTGCTTTTCGTCTATGGATTTGTCTGTTCTGTATATTTCAAGTAATTGGAATTGCACAATTCTGGACATCTTTGCCTGGCTTCTCACACTTAGTGTCATGTTGTGGAGGCTCATCGATGTTTTTGCCTGTGGTTCATTCGTCTGTTTCACTTATGAATTTGCCATTCTAGGGCTTCCCTCGTGGAGCAATTGTTAAGAATTCGCCTGCCAATTCAGAGGACACATGTTCAAGCTCTGGTCAGGGTAGATCCCACATCGTGCTGAACACCTAAGCCCATGTGCCACAATTACTGAGCCTGCACTCTAGAACCCGCGAACCGCAACTACTGAAGCCTGCAAGCCTAGATCCCATGCTCTGGAACAACAGAAACCAGCGCAATGAGAAGCCCGCGCATCACAATGAAGAGTAGGCCCCGCTAACCACAACTAGAGAAAGCTCGCACACAACAATGAAGAGCCAACGTAGCCAAAAATAAATAAATAAATAAGAAATAAGAATTTGCCATTCTAGATCATTAAGATATACACTTGTACACAGAAACTTTCTATCTTTTTTTTTTAAATGTGAAAGATAGAGAATATATAAATTCCATCATAACAATTTTATGCACACAGCTCCATGGTATTACGTCATGTTTTCTTGCAGATCCTCGACTTGTTCCACCAACGTACAGCTGCCCCCAAGCACCGTGGACGTGAGCGCAGTCCTGTTGTCTTTTCTCACAACCCCACAAATCACCCAACCCGACCAGAACTCCACCAATGGGTGCCACGTGCTGGCGGCCAAAGAAGAGAACACCTGTGCAGGGAGTGAGGTAACGGTGCCAAATGGAGAAAGAGAGGGAAGGAGACACGTGTGGCAAAACTCTGATACCCCGGAACCCATAGTCTCCCAATGAAGTACAATCCATGTATCCTCAGAGTGGTGAGGCCGACGATGATGGCATCCAGGGTAGCACGCTGTCAGCCGGGATCCATTCCCCACTTGCTCTAAGCCCTGGGCTTCCCGGGCTCCTGTGAGTGGGCTGCTTCTGTCACAGCCTTCAGCCATCTGTGGACCACACGCTCAGGCTGAGACTTTTGATTTCCCAGGAGACTGTGCACTCTCAGGGGATGTGGTGAGTTGCAAAAGGTCAGGACCAGCCAATAGCAAAGTCCTGTCCCCTATATTTTCGTGCCACCCTGACAACACCTGTCCTTCTCCTACTCACTCTTTCATTCTTTGATGAAGACATTCCACCACCATATTTCAAGCTGGGGTTTTGGGGACAGCAGTGACAGGGGACAGCAAGAGCTGAGCATCTCACAGTGAGATGCCAGAAATTCAGCCGTGCACCACCTCAACCAGTATAACTGTCAGATTTACTTAGAGTTAGGAACAGAGGCTCCAAAGGCACTATTGAGTTGATGTGGGCCATGCCGAAAGCTTACAACTGAGGCCTTGTGGCTGGTAAATCTACCAAGGAGAAACATTGAACTCCAGGTAATCATAATCAGGTTGGTGAAAGGCAAAGAGGGAGGAATGTGTCCTGGTGGGGGAGGGGTGAAAACGTCCTCTGTTTCTGCTTCCCCACTTCCCACTGCCCAGGGGCCCAGACAGGGTCACGTCCTCCTCAACACCCTGTGCTCCCATAATGTCTTCTCCTGGCTCAGGCACCACAGAAGCGCTCTTACCTTTAAGGTTCTCAATACTGAGAGGTAGAGCCATCAAATGTCTTCAAAGTGTAAACAAATTGAAATGAAATATAACAGACCTCCAGACTACTGAAATGGCAGAGGATGCATCCAGGAATGGAGCCTGGGACCTACCTTCAGGCCTGGGCCCAACCTCTCAGGAACCCCGTGACCAAAGCCAATGTATTGTAAAACCTACAATGAAAACGCACAAGCCCCCAAATGTACACAAGGTAACTTTTTCAATGCCAACTTCCGTTTCCTGTGAATTATTTGTGAACTGAGTTAAAAGCTGTGTTGGGGATGGCAGCAAAGGAAAAAGAGGATATTGGCCATAATATTAGTTCTAAAAGACGTGTAATCTAACTAAATAAAAAATCTCTCCAATAGTTTGGAAAACATTTACTCATTTACAAGCATTGCCCTAAAGTTAGCAAATCACTTAGGGCTTGTGGATTGTTTGGGAAGATGAAGCAACAAAGTTCTAAAGCTTTAAGAACCCGTTCAGCGCCCATGTAAGCTGAGTTCACCCTGCCTGTGAGCGTCTGGGACAGGACTGAGCGAGGAATGGGTCAGTTTCAGGAGCACGTTTACTGGCTGACTTGGTTTTCTCCCCTCACCCCTGCTGAGCCACAGCCCCTGTCACCCCTTCGTGGTGCCAGTTAGAAGATGCCTCCTTCTGGGGGGATGGGATGCTCCTTGTTCTCAGACACAGAGCAGCAGCCACTGGTCCTACGTCTGCAAAAGCCCCAAGTTATGAACTCATTCGTAATACTGTGTTTTATCATTAATGTGCTGGGTATTTTTATTTAATTCATCTGAAAACTGGTTATCACCACAAAAATTTTATTTTTGGCCACGCTGCATGGCTTGTGGGATCCCAACCAGGGGTTGAACCCAGTCACCGCAGTGAAAGCCTGGAATCCTAATCCCTAGGCCACCAGGGAACTCCCATCACCACCAAGTTTAATAAAAGAATTAGGTGTACCAGATACAGACTAGAGTTTAACCTATATTATACAGTGAAGTTTTTGCCTGAAAGTTGTAAGGAATTTGAAACAAGTCTAGACTGTATAAAGACACCACAAAAAAATGCTTGGTGACTGGGTTTTATTCACTTTAAATAAAATTTATACATGAAAAATTAGACACAATTATTTACATAGTGATCAACATAATAAGTGAAGGATAGAAATAAAATATGAACCTGGATATGCTTACAACAGAGTTACGTGGTTCTGGAAAGCTTTTTGCACTGTGATTATACAGCAATGGAAAAACCAAAAGAAAAAAAAAAAAAACACAAGAAAATGGTGGTAATTCAAAGTCTTACTGTTACATGAGAAAACCAAGTTACAAAACAACACGAATTACTTATTTAACAGAACTGAAAATGAATCTACACTATTTGTGTGTAAATGTAGATTTGAAGAAAGGTTTGTAAATATTGGGGAAATTATACAAATAAACATCACACACATTTACAGAGATGAAAAGGACAGGTGTTTGGTTTTTGTTTGGGGATTTTGGGGCCCTGCAACATGGCTGTAGGCTGGTGTCTTATTCCCCCAGCACCCTTGGCAGTGAAGGCATGAGTTCTAACCACGGGACCACAAATGAATTACTTCCCTAAATTAGTGTAAATTTGAAATAAAATGTGCACTGCTTATATTAAAAACCAACAACAACAGTAACTGTGCATGTGGTGTTATAATACTAGCTTGTCATAAAGCCTAGCCAATGCACTTTGGAGTCAAGCAACAGGTAGATTTATTCTGTGTGAGAGAATGGATCTTTATTTAAGGATTAAAAGCAGAACACACACAAAGCACAATTAATGAAACCCTGGCTGCACACTGTGTTCTACTCTAGTCACTAGAATATTTCTTGAGGACTCTCTGGGCTTAAGTCAGCCGGGAAATCAGTTACTTGCCCAAGGCAAGTCAGAATTTATGTCAGACAAAGAGAAAAGATGGATGAGTTTATTGGTTTGACTACTACTCTCTGTCAGTGAAATAAAAGGTACATTTTAGTCTCAAAAGTCTTTTGGGCCTGTTCTGTCAGGGATTGCTACATGAAAAACAAACAACCCAAAACAACATTAAAAAACACCGTTTTTGCCTACCTGGTGGCTTCTTCCAATTTAGAGATTTCTCTTTTAGTGCCATTTGTCCAATGCCATATAAAATAAAGGAGGTGGAGTGGGCAGCAGGCAACGCCCCGGCGGTGCTGAGCAGCCGGGCATCAGTGTTGGTAGCAGCAACTCTGTGCGCCCTGGGGTTCGGTCTTGACGAAGAGTGAGAGAGACAAGGAGCATTTCTGCTCCGGATGCCTAGAGGCATTTTATTCCTGGATAATCTGGATCTACAGAAAGCACGGGATGGCCTGATACTGTTTTCTGCATCTCCCACAATTTTAAATAATTTGAAAATTACTTATTTTCTGCAACCATAGATTTGGAATTCTGGAGAAACATTACAAATATAACTACATAACTCATTGTAAATAGAGTATAATTAGAAAGACGTGTGAGTCTAACTTACCTTGATATCCTAGTTAGTGTGGCTCTCAGTAGAGAAGGCTCAGACTATATACACTGGGCATTTCTACAGATTGGACAGCACGGAGCAATGTTAGTCCATTATAAAAATAAGTAAATAAATAACCTTCAGTTCCCTGGGGTTTTGTTTGTTTGGTGTTGAAGCAATTTACCACTTAAGCTAAGTATTTATATGCATTAGTGCACTAAGTAAAAGCATATTAGGTTGCAGGGTTAGTCTCAGAAGAGCAGAAAGCAATCTAAAATGATGTCTGTGAAACATTTACAATTAACCACAGAAACGAGCTGTGCCATCTAAAAATATACTTGGGACCAGCCCTGAATTTTTTGTCCTGTTACCCTGTGCAGACAAACAGACTTGATAAGTTAAGTTTTCTTAGGTAGAAACACAAACTAACAGAGAAACCAACAAATTACTTAACTTAGCGGCACACAAGTGGGAAACAAACTACTATTTATTAAACTATTTGGTAACACTCATAGTGCAGGTTCAAATGCTCTCAATTCGAAGTACTTCACAGAATGTTTTTACACCTTTTCAAAGACCAGTCTCCCCCAATCCTCAGAAGCTTATTTTTACTCGGTACAGTTAACAATCAATATGTGCTGAAATTACTGTAGCTGTGTGTCCTGGTACAATTCACAAGAATAACTGAAGACTAGAAACGTTGATACAATATTCTGGAGAGGCTGCACTCAGAGCCTTTAATCTTATATGAACAAAAGCCTGTGCACAAACACATTTTATACGTGCTCTCAGCGAGGCCCCAGTCTCGCACGGCTCCCTAATCCCCTCAGATTAAGAGCTCCTTGGCTTGGAGGTAAAAGAGGACTAAGGCGTCCCTACTTACCTCCCCATTCAGACCTCTGGTTCCATCACAGCCACACTGGTGGGAATCAAGGTGGACGCTCGAGCACACTCTGTCCCAGCTGCACAGCGATCAGACACGTTGTAAGGAGTGTCATCATAGGGAAGAACGAATTTGATTCCACAGTGGATGTTTTGTTACTTTAACCTCTGTGTTCTATTGTCTTCGCTTTGAGTTAAGAATGTTGCCTCTAGCCTGAGATAGGCAGGATAGCCCATTCTCAAGTCTCTGAGCTTTAAGGGGATAACAGTTTTTATCCATATAGAGATCAAAGTTGCAGAACAGAGAGCAACATATCTTTTGTTGGAGGTTTACAGGAACACCATGACCTGACCTTCGTGGGCGAAGGATATTCCTGTGGAAAGAAGTTTGCAACAACCAACCTCGACCCCCTCACCTGGCCTTTCAAAATGTTTTGCTGAAAGCCTCTGGGCAGTTTGGGCTTTTATGGGCACAAGCCAACCATCTCCATGTGTGGCCCTGCAATACACCTTTCCCTGCTCCAAACTCTAAGATTCCACTTTACTTGGCCCCACTGGACAAAGGACACAGGATCTGGTGTTCGGTAACAGGAGCAGACGTGTCACACTGCACCTCTGCTTCACACATTCTGCTGGGCTTTGTGCGATGGCTCAGAAGGAGATTTAGACAAAACACAAAGAACAGCACCAGCTCACTTCACCAATCCACATGGGAATAAACACCAATATTTACAGATCTTTTGCTATTCCAAACAACGCTGCCATGTGTAACCTTGGTCTATGGTTTTCCACTGCTAGAAAATGTATAGGATAAGTTTCCAAGGGATGTGAAACCTGGACTTTCTCTAACTGAAAGAACACTTGATAAGATGTTACTATGTAAAGATAGTGAGTTGCTGAATCCTTCTGAGGAAACTAGCAATGAGACTTCTGCTTTCTTTAAACTGTAACCTCTCTATCAGACCTCTTCTCAACCTGTGTTTAAAAATATTTCCCAAGCACTTCCCTGGTGACGCAGTGGTTGAGAGTCAGCCTGCAAATGCAGGGGAAATGAATTCGTGCCCCGGTCCGGGAAGCTCCCGCATGCCGCGGAGCGGCTGGAACCGTGATACATGGCCCCTGAGCATGCATGTCCGGAGATTATGCTGTGCAACGGGCGAGGCCACAACAGTGAGAGGCCCGCGTACCGCAAAAAAAAAAAGAAAAAAAAATCTCAATTTGTTCTACTTTCAGAAGCCCTGCATAATCTATTCTTCTTTTGAGCACTGCCCTATATTCTCACCCAATCACAGCCTGACCTGGTACATACCTCCTCTCTCTACCTTGCCCTCTGCCCATCATTGCTCATCTCACTCCATTAGAGCTGGACCTAACATGGCCAGATAACCTCCCGTGTTTAGAGAAATGGATCATGAATGATTCTGAAGCATGGAGCCTGAGGGCTCAGGAGGGGGGGGGGCGTCATCCACAGGGGATGCAGCTGAGGAGAAGATGAGGGAGAGGAATGAGGTTTCATGCATGGTAATTATTCAGGGGAACATGCTACAGAGCCCACGGGGACAGGGGAATTCATGTTCCCGATAAGTCCTTGGGGGTTGGTGCCCAGCAATGAAGGCTGAGCTGGGAGTCAGGGCCTCCAAAGAGAAAAGCGAGGCGGGAAGGTGCTGGGAGTGATGGGCAGAGCACACACGGGAACACGATGCAGCAAAGAAACAGGAAGGCATAATAAGCAACCCAAAGGAAGGATGGAATGTCATGGCAATGAGCATGTGACTGTAGTGCCATGTGTCACAGAAGGGTGGAGAAGAATGGAAAAGAGGTAACAGGAAGGGAGATTAGATGTCTGATAAACTCAGACAGGGGTTTCACGACAAGCTAAGGGCAGAAGCCAGCACATAGGATACACTGAAGGATGCATAAAATTCAATAAATACAAAATATACATGGTCAAATCGAGAATTTGCTGAAATCCTCTTTCAAAGGACATAAAAGTAAAATTGCAGGTGAGCGGACATTGATGCTGAGGTGATGGTTGACAAGAATGATTCCCCCACATAAAAAGGGATCCCGTAAGAACATGCTGTGCAGAGGCAAGCAGGGAGGCCACGTGACACTGGTGAAATGATGGGACAGGGGACACACGTGTCAGGTGGAGACCCTGGACCTTCTCTGGAGGAGAGGGTTCTTGCAGACTCCACATGCCCGTGAGCTGAGAACGTCAAGTGGGAGATAGCTGAGTCAGTAAGAGTTACTTCAGCTGAATTGCGTTTGTAAGTGGTGCAGATAAAGCACAATACGAATGACCCTGGAAACAGAAGGAGTGTGCAGCTCTGAGCGGCTGCCTACCACCAGACACAGCCTGCTGGCTTAGAATGAGACCTTTCACCCCTGAACTCTTCTTATTTTTCCGTCTGTACTTTCTTTATTTTAAAGCTACACATTCCTTAAATTTTCCAAGCAATTTCCTGGTGACTTTCTTCCACAGTTGTAGGATTTCTACTGTCCAGTTCTCTTGTCCCCTTCTTATGTGACCTTCAGAAAGGTGAACATTTTCTTTGAAACAATAGTTCTGCAAATGTATAAATGAATTCATTTTCGCTCATGCTGAGCATGACTGCTGAACTTGGCCTTCAGTCTCCTGTGTTAGAAATTGCCTCACTGATGTCACGAAAGCCCCTGCTGATTCCAGACCCTGTGATCTTGCTGGTTCCTCGCCTACTTCATCCAGCCCAATATGACTTCTGGACCCTGTGTCTTCCCCCTGTGTGGGCCCAGGACATCTAATGTGCACTAGGAACGTAGAGCAGCGTTCACAGCAGCAGCAAATCTCAGACCACACACTCCCAGCCTGAACAAGGCCCCGACTCGTCCCAACCCTCTCCTACCCCCTTCTACACCATCATTTATGTCCCTCACTCAGGACAATGGAGCCACAGTGTTTTCTCACCATCCGGCTTTGGACACATCTCCAAATTTCTGACCTTGCTCTTCCCTCTGCCTTGGTTGACCTTTTCCTAGACCTTCAAAGGGCTGGTGGCTTCTGCTCACCTTGATGGAGGCTTAGATGTTAGCTCCTCAGAAAAGCCTCAGGGCCACCCTCGTCTAACGCTGGCCCCTCCCCAGCCCGTTGCGCATTAGAGTTTTCTCTTTCCTGGACACATCTCAAATGTCATCTGTAATGAAGGAGGCTGAGTCAGCAGCAGAGAATGCCCCGCTGTGGTGAGACTGGCCTGCTCTACAGGCAGCAGCGGCCCGGGCGCTCTGGGCATCGATCATCGCCAGCATTTTTGTCTTGCTAGCGCTCTTCAAAGTTATTTTTCTTAGGCTTTTATTTACAAGAGTCTGTGTACTCCCCCCAGCAATGTGAGAGCAGGGTCCCTTGTGTCTCGTTTCCTCATGTGTCCCCAGTGTGTACAATCCTCAGGAAATATGCTGAAGAATGAACACAAGGGACCTTAGAGCCCCATTCGTCCAGGGCCCTCAGTGACAGAGGAGTTAAGTGAGTTGCTAGAGCCACTCGGCTGGTCACATCAGACCAATCCAGAGATGCTCACTGCACACTTCAGAACAGAAAAAAAAAAAAAAAAAGAAAAAAAAAACTGCTAATGGCTAAACAAAAACATGTGTGCTGAGATCAAGGAAAAACTATTCTCTACAATACAAACTGTGGGAAAGTGTATTACAAATAGACAGCAGAAATATGTAGACAGTGAAATATCTTGAGAAATATTGAATGCAAACTTTGGTAACAAGTAACAAGAAATAAAGCATCCCCAGTTCAGTGGATCAGCACTTGCACATATGTAAGCACTACTGAGAGAGCCTGTGTCTTTCAAAACAAAGAAACCTTGTGCTCGGTAAGAATGGGCCTGTTTTCCTTCAATACAGTCATTATTGATCAGTTAGTGACTTTCTATTTTTATGAAGTTGTAAATATACTTAGAAACACTAGGGTTATTCAGGAACTAACTTTGTGAATGGTAATTAAAAAGTAGAACACAAATGATATTAACTGTTATATTAGTGTTCAAATACGTATGCACATGTCAAGGATGAATGGCCACAAGAATAAAAACATGATTTGTGATTAAACTCTGGTGCTTCGATTAACTCTATTGCTGTTAAATTTTGTTTAATATTTTCTTATAACTGTAAAGAGAATTAATTTAATCTTAACAAGAGTGCTAGTCCTGAAGAGCTGCGTGTACCTGGACAGGAACATTCCAAGAATTCAGAGTCAGGCATAGGGTCAGCACTTACCTTCGACTTTGTGGCCAAGGTTTTGTTTTGTTTTGTTTTGTTTTCCCTCCAAAATCAGGTCGATATCTCCATGACTACGAGGTAGAGGATGATTGCAGACATAGTAAGTGTTCCATTTTCAGAATGTTTTCAAATACCAGGGGCGCAGACTCTCATTCACAGAGACACAACACCCAGCCACCCAGAGATCCAAGTATATGTTACTTACTTGTGTTACCTTACTATTCAAGGTAATCTACAGCTTCAATACAATCCCTATCAATTTATCAGTGGTATTTTTCACAGAACTAGAGCAAAAAATCTTAAAATTTGTACAGAAATAGAAAAGACCCTAAATAGCCAAAGCAATCTTGAGAAAGAGAAACAGAGCTCGAGGAATCAGGCTCCCTGATTTCACTCTATACTACAAAGCTACACTCATCAAAGCAGTATGGTACTGGAACAAAAACAGAAAGATAGATCAGTGGAACAGGATAGAAAGCCCAGAAATAAATTCACCCACCTGTGGTCAATTAATCTATGACAAAGGAGGCAAGACTATACAATGAAGGAAAGACAGTCTCTTTAATAAATTGGTGCTGGGAAAACTGAATAGCTACATGTAAAAAATATGAAATTAGAACGTTCTCTAACACCATACACAAAAATAATTTAAAGTGGATTAAAGACTTAAATGCAAGATTGGATACTATAAAACTCTTAGAAGAAAATATAGACAGAACACTGTTTGACATAAATCAAAGCAATATCTTTTACTATCCATCTCCCAGTGTAATGGAAATAAAAACATAAATAAACAAAAGGGAACTAATTAAACAGAAAAGCTTTTGCACAGAAAAGGAAACCATAAAGAAAATGAAAAGACAACCCACAGAATGGGAGAAAATATTTGCAAATGATGCAACTGACTAGGGATTAGCCTCCAAAATTTATAAACAACTCATGTGGCTCAATATCAAAAAAACACAAACAAACCACATAATGAAAAGATAGGCAGAACACCTAAATAGACATTTCTCCAAAGAAGACATACAGATGGCAAAGGGGCACATGAAAAGATGTTCAACATGGCTAATTATTAGTGAAATGTAAATGAAAACTGCAATGAGACATCCCCTCACACCAGTCAGAATGACCAGCATCAAAAATTGTGCAAACAATAAATACTGGAGACTGTGTGGAGAAAAGGGAATCCTCCTACACGGTTGGTGGGAATGTAAATTGGTAAAGCCAAAAGTGATACAAATAAATTTATTAACAAAGCAGAAACAGACTCACAGAGTTAGAAAATGATCTTATGGTTACCAGAGGGGAAGCGTTGGGGGGTATATATTGGGAAGTTGAGATAGACACATATACACTGCTATATTTTAAAAAAAGATCGCCAACCAGGACCTACAGTATAGCACAGGGAACTCTGCTCAATATTCTGTAATAAGCTAAATGGGGAAAGAAATTTGAAAAAAAAATAGATACATGTGTATGCATAACAGAATCCTTTGCTGTCCATCTGAAACTAATACATTTTTAATCAACTATAAGCCAATATAAAATAAAAATTTAAGGAAACAACTATAATTGGAGCTGGCAAGTGTTACGGGTGCCTATTAAGAAAGGATTGGTTGATGTCTGAAATTGTTCCATAGTTACAAGGAGCGACCTGGAGACCTTAAGTTGCAGGTGGCAGCAGCCAGCAGATACTGTTTTGAGAATGGCTGTTGGCGTCTTTGAGTCTGATACTGTAACAGGGAAGAACAATCTGCCTTCATATTAGATCTTTGGGTTTTTTTGTTTTTTGTTTTTTGTTTTTTTTTTACTTTAACCTATATAACCTATTGTATTTGCTGCAAGTTAAAAATGTTGCCTGTAGCCTGAAATATACAGCATAGCCCATTCTCAATGCTCTGACCTTTAAGAGTGTAACACTTTTCCATTCATATAAAGATAAAGAGCAGAGAATAACATTTCTTTTGTTGGAGGTTTACGAGAACATCTTAACCTGACCTTCGTGGACAAAGGATTCCTCCGCCAACAACCAACCTCACCCCTCCTTAAGATTGCCCTTACACATGCTTAACTGAAACCCTTCAGGGAGTTTGGGGTGTTTTGAGCATGAACCTCCCCTTCTCCTTTGCATGGCTCTGCAATAAACCTTGGTCTCACTCTGCATCAGGCACATGAACTTGTGTTCGCTAACAATACAAGTCAGAAAACTCAAGTTTCACTAATAAAATAAGGTGTTTGAAACCTTGTCTATAGTGGCCACCAAGTCCATTACGAAAGCCTAAACCATAGTTGCTCCATTTGATTTTTAAATGCATTTTTTTCTTTAATGGTTAATAGCAGATTTACAGTGCATGTTGAATAGGCTACGAAGAGGCTGTTTGGGATAGCCTAGAGTTCAAGTTACGTATAAGCCAGAATGACTTCTCCATACCTTAATATGTGAAAATTTCTTCCATCAGTGTAAAACAATTTTTTTTTTCAAGTTGTGAAGAAAGGGTAGTGTGGTCAACAGAATAATGGCTCCTCAAAAATCCTATGGCCTAATTCCCCAACATACAAATATATTACCACACACGGCTAAAGGAACTTGTGTGAGTGTGATTAAATTAAGAATCTTGACTTGGGGAGGCTCTCCTTGGATAATTTTCATGGGTGCAAAGCAATCACAAAGGTCTTCAGCTATGAAAGAGGAAGGACAGAGGGTCACAGCCGGAGAAGGAGGTGTGAGGACTGGGGTAGAGGTGGGAGTGATGTGATTGCTGGTGGGGCCAGAAAGCGAGGAAATCATGTGGCCTCTAGAAGCTGGTGAAGGCAGGGAACACACCCTGCAACAGATTCTCCAGGCGGAACAGACCTGCTGACACTTTAAAGCTACCACAGCCACATCCGTATTAGATTTCTGACCCCCAGAACAGTAAGAGAAGGAACTTTTGGTAATTTGTTACATCAACAACAGAAAACAAATACAGGTATTTAAGTGTATCTTTTTATTTTTACAAATTTATTTATTTGTTTATTTTTGGTTGGGCCGGGTAGTCATTGCCTCGTGTGGGCTTCTCATTGCGGTGGCTTCTCTTGTTACAGAACACGGGTTATAGGCACATGGGCTTCAGTAGTTGTGGCGCGCGGCCTTTGTTGCTCTGTGGCATGTGGGATCTTCTCAGGCCAGGGCTCAAACTCATGTCCCCTTCATTAGCAGGTGGATTCTAAAGCACTGCCCCACCAGAGAAGCCCTAAGTGGATCTTATTAAAAGCAATGTATAACACTGTTTGTGGAATGTCCTTGTATCTGGGAGTTAGAAAGAGGAAGGGTCACGCTGATAATGTTGCTCAGGAAATCAATGTAGAATTCTCTCTCCTAAGAGGGAGGGGGAGATGTGGGCAGATGCTGCGGATCCTCCTGACGGCAGGGTTCTGTGAGAAGAGGAGGTTCAGCGGCCAAGCAGGGAAGGACTGTGGTCCTTGCTTAGAGCCTCTGGGGGCATCTGTGCTGAAGAATGAGGCCTTCCTGAGGTCTGTGCATTTGCACCTTAACAGGCAGCTGAGCATAGCCCAAAGAAGTTGAGGGGTGGAGAACAGAAGTGAAGTAGGGCTTCCCTGGTGGTCCAGTGGTTGGGAGTCCACTGGCCAGTGCTGGGGACGTGGGTTCGATCCCTCGTCCAGGAGGTTCTCACATGCTTAGGAACAGCTGAGCCCACTAGGCACAGCTGTGGAGACCTTCGCACCTAGAGCCAAAGGTCCGCAACAGGAGAAGCCGCTGCGGTGAGAGGCACACGTGCCACAGCGAGGACCCAAGGCAGACAGCAACAACAAAAAAGTGAACCATGGGAATTAGTTAACTAACTAATTAATTATAAAAATGTTTCAGTTTTGTTTCTTCCTCTTCCTCATTACACTTGATAGAAAGTGTGTTTTATTTAATGCTTTAACAAACTTTTATATATTTTTATTATTATTTATTTTACTATTTATTTTATTTTTGGCGGCGTTGGGTCTTTGTTGTGGTGCGTTGGCGTCTCATTGAGGCGGTTTCTCTTGTTGCAGAGCAAGGGCTCTAGGCTCTCACGCTTCAGCAGCTGTGGCTCGCAAGCTCAGTAGTTGTGGCTCCCGGGCTTAGTAGGTGTGGCCCACCGGCTTTGTTGCTCCATGGCACATGGGATCTTCCCAAACCAGAGCTGGGACCCGTGTCCCCTGCATTGGCAGGGGGATTCTTAACCACTGAGCCACCAGGGAAACCCTATATATTCTTCTATGTTTCAAAAGCTTAAGCAAAATATGTGGGAGACTTTTTACAGTTCCTTCCCCAATCCTGAATTAAAGGTGCTTGTGTGAGGTGTGGCTCATCTATTTAGACATGAGGATTCTGCTAAGAAGTGCACAAGCTGGTTCTGA
This sequence comes from Inia geoffrensis, assembly GCA_036417435.1. Lineage (NCBI taxonomy): Eukaryota > Metazoa > Chordata > Mammalia > Artiodactyla > Iniidae > Inia > Inia geoffrensis. Next base: position 37,241,569 of record CM070919.1, on the reverse strand, counting down.
ATTACACAAACATTCCCATCCTAGCTCTACTGATTCCTATTTGTGTGATGTTGGATACGCCTCCTAACCAACTCTAGCCTCACTTTCCTTACTTCTAAAGCAGAGATGACCATACTACTATGTCATAGAGCTGTGTGGAGAGTTACAGGAGATGATGTATTTATTAGCACTTATCTAAGACCCTGTAGCAAACACGGTATCCCAATGAATGATCAGAGATAAATGTGTCAATTGTCCAAGTAGGCCCCAGGGTGGTCACTCTTAGTGCTGGTTTCTGGTTCTGCTTTGGACCCATTCCATCTCTCACGATCTGTTTCTACCTCTCCATCCCCCTCAAACCACAATGACCTAATGACTTCCAGCTGAAACTTTGTTTTCCCTTGTCTGTGGTTAGAGTTGTGGGTGGGAAGCAGCCTTCTGTGCCCACCTGAGCCCTTACATGCAAGATCTTGTTTAATTCTCTTAATATATTTTGTAATATTTTGATTATTTTCATATTTCATGAGCTTGTTTTCTGAGCAGAATATCTTGGTAAATTTTCCATGTTTACTAGAAAAAAAATATTATTTTATTCTGCAATGATTAGGTGAAGAACTCTATAAATGTTCCTAACTACAAGATGAATAGTGTCACTCAAATCTTCCATATACTTACTGATTTCTTTTTTTCCTCTGCTCTAGATGCTATAACAACAAAGTTGATTTTAATTATGTATTTTCATTTATTCAACCACTTTGTGCACCATACACTTTTCTATTCCATCTTAGAAGTTTACTGAAAGTATATAAATTCATTTACAGGATGTCATAGGCAATTATAAATTATGCTCATTAAAGTAGAATGAATATATAAGAAAGATAAACGAGTTTATTAACTGATTTATTAACCATTTTATTAATTAATTCATAATGTGGTTATTATTTAACATTTTAACATTAAAAACCCTAATTCTCTTCTGAGCGTCATTATTTATAAATGAGGATAACCCAAGCCTTTATAAGAAGTTTATGAAATTTTACTTCCTCATCTTGTCAATCAATATTCGCAAGGAGAATTTTCAACTACTATAAAGAAACGACAGAACATTGATTAGAGACCAACTTCTCTTTTCCATTCAAAATATTGCTTTTACTTCAATCATAAATATTGACAACATTTACTTTGGTTGTTTCCCTTTGATTATTGATATACCTGAAGATTATATTGAGGGGTAACAGAGCTCCTTATGCTTCAGATTTTTAGAAGTCTAAAGATAATATAATAAAATTAAAACTTCCACTTCCACTGGGTTCATGTGTTCATAGCCTCTGTGTCTGTAGGCACCAATATCCTCACACAATGTCCACATGTCTTTTCCTTAATCCCTTCATCTAAGATCAATTTATAATCTAAATATTGTCAGAAAAAAATATATTTATAAATAAATAACCTCTGCCAGGCACTGGGGTGGAGGGAAGGTCTGCACAGCTGTCACCTCACAGGCCAGAGAGGATTTCTGAGCTCCCTCTTCAGGTACTTAGCCTCCCTTCCCCGTGAACGTGTGTCGGGAAGGTCCCCTTGAGGGGCTGAGATGAGTGTGAGTCTTGTAGGATGTGCAGGTGATGAGCAGGATAAAGAGTATTCCAGGCACAAAGGACAGGAACAGAGGTTGGAAAGAGCCTGGTGTGTTCTTGGGTCTGATAGGAGGTTGGCATCATCAGATGCAGGGAGCTGTGGGGAGAGGGTCACAAAGGGGGCGCCAGAGAAGGGCAGGAGCCCCATCGGGCGGGATGTTATCAAGGATCTGTGGATAATACATCCTCGCATTTTCATGATATTATCCTCATGTGTCTGTTTGAACGCTTATATTTTTATGGCTAAAAGTGAGCGAGCGAGAGAGAAACACAATTAGGAAAAAGAATATGGAAGATACATCTGCACGTATTCACGAGAGGGCATAACACTCGGAGCGTGAAACCTGGGGTTTAGTGAAAGAGTGACCCAGAAAATGACAATAAACCCTTGCCCTCCCAGCATGCAGAAAAAGCAGCTAGTAAGACACCACAAATGGCAACTTCATTACCTCAATTCAGCTAATGTTTAAGATTTTGTCTGGGCTGCTCTCATGTTAGACACGGAGTGGGATACTTAATAGAGTGGCCACAGCCTTGGGCTCTGGTAGAAATCGGGAGGGGGCACCACGAGAGGAGCCTAGCAGAGGATGAGGGGAGAGAGAAGTAAGAGAAAACCCTCGGATTCTAGCATTGCTGTTGGAACGCAGATGCTCAAGTACAGTAAAGTCTGGAGGATGAATTCTTTGTGGGGACCGGGGAGGTTTGTGCAACTGTGTGTTTATGTTTTGGAGATGGGAAGGGGCAGAACAAAGATGACAGATGTACTTTCTAAAGTTGAGATCTGTTGCACTTTTCTTAACTTCTTGCTCCTTAGCTTACTGATAATTATCTTTGTATTCTTGTTAGAATCACCCTGGGAGATTCAAAACAACTGTCACGGAGGACTCCACCTCACGAGAACAATTAGGGCAGAGTGTACAGCAGTGGGTCAGCCGGATGGCAGCATATTTAAACATTTACCTGAGTATTTTATATTGCAGCCAGAGTTGAGAATCACAGTCCTCAACTCTACTTAGTTGGAAAGTGTAAACTGATGAAAATTTAAATATTACTTTTCGGGAATATTCTTATTTTTTTTTTTTTAGAATTTCATAAAGAGTCTCAAAATACTAATTGGAGTCACCAACTGAATAATCACCTTGGAGACTAAGAGACTCAGTTTCGGTGTTTTAGTGCCAATTGAATTAGAAAAAAAAAAAAAAAAAATCTAAAACAAACAGACAAAAAAAAAAAAAAACAAAAAACTCAAGCATATAAGTATTGTTAATCTTGATATATTACTGTGTTTACTTACCCAGAATAAAATATGTTAAATGTATACAAATTTTATACAGAAATACTTTAGATTATGAACGTTGTCTGGGTCTTAACCTGTGCAATAATAATTTAATAATAATGTAAGTTGTACTGATCCTCCCAGCTCTCAAGTGCACTGGCCATTCTCAGCAGAGGCTCTCAGCTTTCATGGTCCCTGGGTCCTAACCCTCGCGAGCATCTCTAAGGATTCTCAGAGACGGGCTCTTACGCAACACCTTAATCACTTTCATTATCTACTCACGACCTGTTCTGACTTGATTGTCCCTCCAGCCTTGCCGATGCTAAATTCTGCTTGGCCAGCGCCATGCTGCTCCGGACCGGAGCAATCTTCCAGGGAGCCCCTGCCTGGGGGCTGAACTCGGCCCTGACGTGTGAGAACCTCTCCCCCTTCTGGATATTGTTCTCACTGCTCCTGTCATGCTGCTCCAGGCCCACGTCCCCAGCAATTCCTCCTGCTGCCTCACGTGCCTCTGGGGCTGGTGAGCCTGTCACACAGGGAGGCTGCTCAGAGCTGCCGGTTCAGCCCCTGCTGCTTCATTTACCACCCGCATCATCTCTATCTGGAACTCCAGTTTCTTCACTGACCACACGGGCCACCGCTGCCTCTAAATCGCTCCCTAGTTTCTTCCCAACTCTTATTTGAACATCACGTTCACTTCCACATTTTCACTAGGTCCACGATGTTCTGCTGTATTGTGCTTCACAAAATGAAAAGTTCCCAGGACTTCCTTTTTCCTGCTGAACTGAGAATATTTTTCTCTTACCCTATATGCCTTTATTAGACGGTTAACTGGTATTACTGATAGCGCTATTCCCACTTGGCATTTGGATTCTTTGTTTCAGGGTCATGTCAAGTAACAGCCACCAGGTTTGCCTAGAACAACTGAAACCCTCTGATTATTGATCTTGTTCCCAGGATTGTCTCATGAGGTCACACATATTTCCCACGGGGACTCTCTTTGAGACTCACCAACTATGCTTCTCCTTTTCTTCACTTTCTGTCTGCAAAGTCATCAATTACACAAGGGCACTATGAATCCTCACTGTGGAAAGAGGTCTAGGATGTCGGGTGGGGACTGCTGGCAACACCTCAGTCAGGGCCTCTGGCCAACTCCACCCGAAAGCCACTGCACGCGGGGAGCATCCTGCTACATGAAGAGTAGCTGGCTTGAGCTATTTTATTTTCTCTTTTGTTTTTTTAAAACGTAAAACCATTTAATAAATTATATTGCATAGGATTTTATTTATTTTAGGATAATTTTAAATTTTAAAGTGGAAGTAAATCAACATTGTTATTTTATAATTGGGAAAAAAAAAAAAAAAAAAAAAAAAAAAAAAAACACTGAAGTCCAGAGCCGTGTGAGGGATAGATTGAATCAGGATAGAGAGGACAAGAACATGTACTGGAGTATTACTGGGAAAAATAATGCAGCTCTGGACTTCCCTGGTGGTGCAGTAGTTAAGAATCCACCTGCAAGTGCAGGAGACACGGGTTTGATCCCTGGTCCAGGAAGATCCCACATGCTATGGAGCAATTAAGCCCGTGCGCCACAGTGGCTGAGCCTGTGCTCTAGAGCCTGCGAGCCATAACTCCTGAGCCCACATGCCACAACTGCTGAGTGCAAGTGCCTAGAGCTTGCGCTCAAGAACAAGAGAAATCACTGCAATGAGAATCCCGCACAGCACAACAAAGTGTAGTCCCTGCTCGCCGGAACTAGAGAAATCCCGTACACAGTGCCGAAGACCCAACACAGCCAAAAATAAATAAATAAATATATTAACAAAAAATAGTGCAGTTCTGAATGAGGGAATTAAGTGATAATTTGAAGGTAGAATTCGTATCATTTTCTGTGGTCCTAAAATCCAGGTCTGAGACTATCTCTCCAAAGTTCCAACATTTGTCTCTTCCTAATGATTTGTCTACAGTGATAGTGGTTCATATGTAGTGAGAAATTTCTTTGCCATATGGTAAATATCTGCTATCTATGCTCTCCTCTAACCTTCTGTATAGCCCTGTGGATTAGGTGCTATCATCAACGTATTACAAACCAGAAAATCCAGGCTTAGAGAAGTTAACTTAATATATCCTGTGTCACAGAGAAAAGGAGCATCAGAACTGGGTTTGGCCAGATCGCCTATCACAGACCAATACCTAGGGGAGCTGTGACTATTATGTTACAAATAATATAAGTGCAGTAAAAACACCTCAAGAAATAAGGTGTTCTTACGTAACTTACATCTCTGCCGTGGTAACACCTGCCACCTCAGCAAATAATATGGCTCTATTTATCAAAATGTCAAGTGTAGACAATGTTTATTGATCCTTCTGTTAATCCATCTAGAAAGTATACATTACAGGTAAGAAACTAACCAGCTCTCCCTCTTGTCTCTCGTGGCACCTTTCAGCAGATCACATGTCCCAACAGCATGCAAAGTTTGCCCAAAAATGGGATTTTGCTCACTGACCCTCCTGACGTCCCCCTAAATCCTTTTTTTAAATCCTCCTGATCCTATTTCTCTAACTTCCATGCCATCTTCACAAGCCACTTACCCTCACCAAGGAGATATCCTTTGGTACCTTACCCAGTATTTCTTGCTCTTGTCCTCAACTCTACCGTTGGTGCTTGTTCTCCCTTTGATGTGGTGCATTTTTGGGAACTCTCAGCTGAACTGGCCACAGAAACCCCTCCTCTTCCTCTTTGTGTGTATTGTCGACCCCCAACCCAGATGCCATGAGGGATGCAAGATGACACATATCCATGTGCCCGCAAAGACCTTCCAGTGCAGTGGGGACATGAGCCATGTCCCTCCTGAGCCACTAACATTGCAGAGTCAAGAGTCCTAATGTCTCTTGACCCTAAGAGACAGGCTGATAAATAAAGGTGTAAATATACACAAATCCAACTCATGTTAATTCTCCTTCAGAACAAAGTTGGTTATGAATAGATTAAAACATGATTGTTTGTTCTAGAGCAGAAAAATCCACGTGTGTAAAACTACATCATTTAGATAATTATATCACTACTGCTCCTGCCAGGAGAGGTCTGAAGCAAGAAACTATGGCAGAGCAAAGGAAACGGTGATCACAGTTAATGAGTCTAGTTTCGCCTCAGTCCATTTCCAGGCTCAGCAATAAGTTTTGCTTTGGGGATCTGTGTGATGTCCCAGGATGGGTAAAATAATTTTTCTTATTCTCCCACTTCCAACCAATAACGAGTTTTCAAGAAAGGAAACAATTCAAATTCTTAAATTCATGATTTGGACACTTGCCATTACCATATATTCCAGGGAAATATCTGCCCTGGGAGAATCTACCTAACTGAGCAGAAAAGCTACAAGGCTCCTGTCTCCTCTCTGTCTTAAGGTCTGCATGAAAGGTCAAGTGAACTGTCCCTGAGTCCCTTTACTTTATGCTCAACTTAGATCCTGTCCCAATATGTCCCTGTGCTCTGAGGCAAAAGGTGCACAGTGGTGAAGCTAGGGAACGAAACCCAGTCTTCCCTGAGCCACTGGGATGGCCTAGGTTGTCCACACAATCACATGTCTATTCTGGCCCATCTCACAATCTGGCCAGGATTTTTTGTTGCAGGGACCGTGCTCAGCATGTCAGCCCTGATTGTCACCAAAGACCAGGGAAAACAAAAGACTGAAAGGGTTGCAATCCAAGTGAGCGCAATCACACCCATGATGAACTTATTACAGTTTAGCTTCATTTGCTAGAAAAGGAGTGTAACTCTGTCCCATGGGCTTAACAGAAACTTGTGACTAACAGAATTCTTGAGCTTGTCTTAGAGCTCGTTAAACGCCTCACTGCTTGTAGCCCCCCTTTGGTGAGCAAGCTCACTTTAATTGTTTTGTTGCATGCCCTCCAAGCGTCATGTTGACTAGACAATAAGATTTAACCCAAGTTATTTTCAGGAACTTGCAGTCACCTGTGTTTAATTCAAGCTTGGACTGGCTAAGACATTTTGGGACCGCTGCCCCCTAACCTGGGCGTGTGCAGGTGTCCCATGAATGAGCGTTTCAGGTCTGAGGACAGGAATTTCCACCCTCAGACCATGTTAATTGCATCCACTTTTGAGCATACATCCCACGAAGAAGCACATTACTCATACGCCTCTGCAGAACATCAATTAGCTCACCTTTCCCTACTTCCAGTCACCTTTCCCCAGGCCTAAGGCCACGCAGCCTCTTTATCCCTCAAATGTGTCTAGCCCCTGGCCTTTGGGGAGGGTGATCTGAGACTTGTTCTCCTTTCTTCTCTCTTGAGCGCCTTGTGAATAAAGCCTTTCTTTGCCAAACCTCGGTGTCTCAGGTTTTCGGCTTTCTTTGCATAAGACACAAGAACCTGGTTCAGTAAGAGGAGCACCCATGTTTCTTTTCTTGACGTTGATAAAAGCTCCTCTTACCTGGGACCAGAGTGGAGCAGAAGTGGCTCTTCACTTCCCTGTTGAATTAGGCTGGGTCATTGATATTGGTTTACCTTGAAGAAGTCTGGAATTCTGTAAGTGAAGATGTACAGTGGCTAGTTCCGTTAGAATCTCTCCATATTACAAGTTTTAAAATTCCAAAAAGGAAGCACATACCCTCCCAGAGTCCATGCACAAACAGTGCACTGCCTTGCTAGACATCCATATAAGAGTCAGCCCGAGAGCCCCCAGCAGAGCTGAGTGCCAGGCAGAGACCAGAAGGAAAGGAGGCCAGTGTGTTGGACCCTGGTGGTGGTTATCGACAGACACCCTAAGGGGGGATCCACACCCAGAACCTGAAGGCTGACATGAGTGGTAAATAGTGAGAAAAATTAACTTTTGGTGTCAGAGCATTAGCTGTGAGAATGTCAAAAAGCAAGGGCTTGGAAATGGCTATGGGCCAGGGGGCAGTCTCAGGCCAGCAGCATGATGGAGAAGCAGGCGGCCTCTTTAAAGGACATGATCTTTGGGGGCTTGTGGTAGAAACCGGATGCTGCAAAAGATGAGACTTGTGGAACCTGATATAGTGAAAGGGATCAGAAGACATATCAGGAACAACAAAATCTGTAGTGTGTAGCTGCACCCAACCATGGAAGCCACTTAGGGCGCTCTCTAAATAAGGATCCAAGTCACCACCCACATGCCTCTCATCACCTCCTCATTTATAAACGCCATTATATTTGGTGGGTGAGCCTGGGTTTAAAGCGCAGGGATCAGTGCCAACATATCAGGCACACGTGGCTAATGCAGCCTTCTGAAAAAGCCAAAAATCTCTAGTTTCTTTCCTGGATCTGTAGATAAATGCTACTTCTGAATAGGGTTCTTCACTTACCCATCCATAAAGTACAGTTCACACCATCTCTTGGGCCAGCACCGACACTTTAACTGTGACCCACCCACAAATTCTTCAGAGACTCACGGCGTTGAAATAAGAAATCCCACCTGCTCATCCACCCTCATGATTCCATTCCTGCCCTTCCCACTGCCATTACCTGCATCACACAGGAGCAGTGCACTTGTCTTACTGAGCGCACATGGGGTGGAAATCACCTTCAGCGCATGGAAACTAGATATTTAATGGTGATTATATCAGGCATTCCATATGTCATCTCAGGCACTGGCCTACTTTATTTTTTCAAAAAGGAAATGGATCAAGCACCAAGAGTACCCACCCCAGTTATCCCTGATTTTCTTTCATTCTCCATATTTTTTTTAACAAGAATGAAATCTAAAGCAAATTTTAAGGTACAGTATAGCACAGTGAAGTGACACCAAAGGACAATGTATCCTTTACAGTGTTGCAGGTTTTCATCATCAGCCCTTGGATGACTGTCACCACTGTCCTCTCTTAGTCAAAAACAAGCAACGGGGGCTCTTTCTTCAATAACCTGATGCCTCCAGAGTGTCAAGTGTCCCCCCGCCTGTTTGAAGGGACATTGCAGGTGTTGTGTCAGCTTAATAAGGGATTGTCCACACAGGGCGGTCCCCACCCGCTCAGCAGCATCTCAATCACAAAACTGGACCCCACGTGACTCATATCTGGGGCTCCATCTCAGGCCCAATAACCCAGAAGCCTCCGTTTAGTTTAAAGACTAAACATAAAAATTGTTCCCATGACATGCTTCCCGAGTAAACTTGTGAGCCCTTCCAAATGCATTCTGTCCCTGAGGTGACCCTTTCCTCCTTCCAAAGGGTGTGGCATAGAATCATTACTTCGTGGCCAGCCTGCCACCAGGTTTCTTAGTTTCCCCGAAGGGTCTGCTTCTTCCCAGCACAGACCAGCCCTCTCCCCTGTCTCCATAAGAGAGCTCAGGCCTCAGCCGTCAGCTCAGGCAGAACCTCTCTCCAGGAGAAGTACAGCAGGTGACCCGGCAGTCCCAGATCAGGAGCAGCTGCCACTAATATGGGGAGAAAAGCATGGGCTCCTTCCCTGGCTACAACTCCTGCCAAGACTCGTTCCCCAGAGCTTCATTACCCTGAAACCTGATGTCTGTGCCCAGAAGGGAGCAGAGCCACATCCCGTCCCAGCAGCTCTCATTAATCGCTGTCACTTCCCACCGTCATCCAGGGACTCTATTTCCAGCATTCATATGGATCCCAGACCCTACTTCAGAGAGTCCTTCTGCTGAGTTCCCAGCCGACATTGGGCCTCACCTACCACAGTGGACATCCCGTCCCCTCAGAAAACAGATTCAGTTCTTTGAAACAATTTGTGTTCAAAAAAAATTGTTAATGACATTTTATTCCAGTTTCTTCCTTCTTCTTCCATATTGTGTCTGACTTTGCAAGCCATTGGAATGTTTACAACACTCCAGGTCATGGAAGAGGGAAAATTTTCAGTTAGGGTTCAAAGAAGATCAGGGAAGGGATGGTCAGGGCTTCTGATGCATGGTCCAGGAGACACGAGCACAGCAGTTACCAGCACCACCGGAAACTTCAAAGACAAGGACAGACAATGTGCCCCTGGGCAGTGGTGGCCGGTGCTCACTCATAGACAGCAGCTGGTCTACAGGTCTCAATGGAGTTTCCTGATGCCCTCACACTGCTGATGAGGGATGATTTCTCTCCACGATGATTCTCATTCCCCATCAGTAACCCAGTAAGGTCCCCTTATACATGAAACCACAAACCCTCCAATGTCAGCCCTCTGTCCACCCACTTCTCTCTCTGCCAGAATGAATCTTCTCTCCTCTCCTGGACAGTGTGGTCTGTGTCATTCTCTTCCTGTTTCCTCCTATTGCTGGGAAGGTTATCACTGTGCTGCTCTTCTATCAGAGTGTCCTCATTATTATTTTCTAGAGTCTTGTCTTCATTCAGCGAATTTCACCTCTTCCAAATGAAAGGGATAGCATTTGAAAACAACTATTTCCAGTTTGGACTTAAATACCTTATTTTGAAAATATAAAAGCAGAACATTGGACCATTCTTTCTCTTTACATTCTTGTGATAGAAACCTACTCCTTTTTGAGGCAACATACGTGCCTCTTGCTAACTAGAGAAAGGGTCATATTGAAGAAAATAATTTAAAAAATAGAGAAAATTATTTCATGATATCTCCCTATGTCTGTTAACAATATAATTTATTAAAAAAAATCAAAGGAGTCTGCACAAAGGATAATCTCCAAATGTAGCACTTTACTTTGGGAGAATAGGATCGAACACTCTAGAAAGTTTCCCGTGTGCAACTCTTTGTAAATCATGCACTAATCCACCAATGCAGGTAAACTTGGTAATTCAGAAATGAGTAATAAATAAGGCTTGCTCAGATACTGTCAGCCAGGGGGACTTTTTGGATCGTGTGATGTTTGACTCAGTTCCTATAATCCTGTGTTATGGAGCTAGACACTAATATCACCTTCAATTTTTCATGGATGTGCTACTGAAACCATGTCCTTTTCTGGGTTAACAGAAAGTAGTGACTAAGAGAAATGTTTGAGCTTGTGTTACAGAGCAGCAGATAAGGGAATAGCGTTTTGAAAACCTGCCTCTGCTGATTGAACTCACTTTAGTTATTTTTTCCCTTTCTTTAATTCCATACACCCCAAGCTTCACATAACCTAGGTAATATATAACAAAACACCTTAACCACCGCTGTAGGTAACGCCTCCGACTATGGGTCACTATAGTAACAGGGAGGTTTAAGTAGTTTTACAGGAACTTAGAGTTGGTTCCTGTTCAGTTCCAGCTAACTAAGACTGGTTGGGCTCCACCACCCCTAAAACTGGGTCTGCCCAGGGATCTGATGAATGAGGATTTGATGTCAGAAGGCCTAAACCTCCAATCTCAGAACATGTTCAGTCCCTCAATTTATGAACATGCAACTCATAGAAGCCTGTGATCCAGACACAACTGGGAAGAACACTGATGACCTCAATTTTACCTCAGTGCCAATCACCTTTCTTCATGCCTAAGGTCGCCTTGCTTCTTTATGCTGTAAATATCCTGAGCCCTCACCTATGGGGAGGTGGATCTGAGATTTGTTCTCCTATCTCCTCACTTGGCTGCTTCATGAATAACACTTCTCTGCTGCAAACTTGGCATCTCAGTGTTTGGCTTGCTGTGCATCAGGCAAGTGAACCTCGTTCGGCAACAATATCTGTTTTAAAATTTCAGATTAATTGAGGTAGGATTAACATAAAATTGTAAGATATTCAAAGTATACATCATGTTGATCTAAAATATGTGTAAATGTGAAAAGATGCCCACCGCCTAGTGAATTAACACATCCGTCTCCTCACATATTTATCATTGTGTGTGTGTCAGAGAACATTTAGGTTTCAACCTCTTAACAAATTTCAGTTACAAAAACAGCGCAATCAACCATAGTTACCGTGGTTTACATTAGATCATAAGACCTTATCCATCTTATACTTGAATTTTTGTTCCCTTTTAGCAACCCCTCACTCTTTACCCCAACCTGGAAACCACCATTCCTTTCTCTATTTCTATGAGTTTGGTTTCTCATGGCTGTAATAACTTAGGGATGTAAGCAAATACAAAGTTGCTTTCTCCAGGTAATCCCTCCAATTTTGTGTTTTTTCCACATTATGTAAAAAGATTCACAACCAAAAATGTATCAGGTCAAGTCCCGAGAGGACTTACAGTGTGGAAAGAATTACTTTGCAAATTGATCATGTGATTAATCAGTTACACAATTTAGAGCAAACCAATTGACATCACACAAAAATGGATTTTTTTTTTTTTTTTTTATTGTTGCCACGTTGATGTTAAAGCAATCCCATACAACTGGGGCTTAAAACTAGTCACCAAGGGAAATTAGATATTTCCAGGCACAGATGGGATATACTTTTGTAGGATAACATGGGTTCTTTTGAGCCTGTGCTCAAAAAGACTAGCCTCCAGCCATCACCCTTCTGGTATAAAAAGCCAAAGCAGCCCATCACCATGGTAATAACCATTACAAATATGGCAACTATGGATGAAAGGAAACTCTGGTGACAAGGTTTACTTTTACAGTATAGATCTACACAGAATTGTGATGCCAGAGCTGTGGTTTTATTTCACTGTGCTTGCTTTTAGTTATGTGACTGAGATTTAATGAGAAAACTTGTATAGAATCAATCTTTAATAAATCAGGCAGGCTTGTTTAGTCTTCTCATCTCTTGATCATTAGGACAAGTCTAGAGTGAAAATCCTGCACACGGTGTAGTATATGGAACACTTAATAATCAATTCATCACAGAAGAAAACACTTCAAACCACGAAGCACAAATGTGCAAGATCAACAATAGTAGGCAGTTTCAGCCAAGGATGGCTTTGTTTGAGACTACCAAGGTTTCACCATCAGTAAGTGGATGAGATTTTTATTCTGATCTCTCTGGTGAGAATTTGATTCCTCCCCCACATTCCTGGCTGTTGTGCAAGAAGCGGGCTAAACCTAAGCATGTCACTCACTCTGCTGAATGGATGGAGATGACCAGTTTCAGAGAGCTTATGGACGGAAGCAGGGGCACTGCACTGCCATGAGAAGACAGAGAGAGTATGGGTATCAATTATGTGACATATAAGTCAACAGGAAGAGATTTTTGATCTCCCAAAATGGAATCATGAACTATCCAATTAGCATCTTCTGATCAGCACCGGTTAGGTCATCTGACCGCATGACCCCTCCCATCCCCTAAAGGGAAGGGTCCTTGCGACTAGGAACAACCCAGCTGCCTAGTCTAACTCTCTTGTCTCTGCTCCCTTCCGCCTGTAAAACCTCTTGTCTTCTTTAGCTCTTGGAGCTCCTTTCTGTATGCTAGACCAGATGGTGCCTCATTCAAGAATCACTGAATAAAGCCAATAGGATGTTTAACTTTTACTTGTTGAATTTTGTTTTTTAAGGCTTTGAAAAATTGTCAACTGATTTGCCAAAATATAGAGCATCAAGTTACATAAGTATCAATATGTGTAAGAAAACATCTGTAAAATAGCTACATGTTAAGGGTAAATTGATCGGCTGAAGAACTTTTTCATCAATGAAGGGTCAGCACAGGTCCTGGGAAGAAACACTGTGTAAATTTTGGCCTCGCGGGGAATGATGTCAACGACACAGGAAGCAGAGAGAAAACCACCCCTGTGTTGACTGTAAATTCCTAGAACAATGTCCTGCTTGAAACAAATAATTTTTATTTGGAGTTTCTTAGGACTGTAGCTCAGAAGACACACATCCAAGAAGCACTTGAACTGTGTTCCCACAGACTACAAAATGGGGAAAGTGTATAAAGCTAAAAAAATGCAAGGTTACATAAATTGTTTGTCAAGAAGTAGGATGAATTTACAAGATGTAAGAGGCTTATTAATCAAGGATTGGTTTGGGTTCAAAACCAATGTATAGTTTTGAATGAGGGTGATTTTGAAATTCCAGGGTTGCAACTGGTAGCTGCTGGCAGACATTGTTTGGAAAATGGCTGGTCGTGTCCTTGAGATTGATACAACTCCAAAATTTCAAGTTCTCAGTGATGCAGAGATGTATATAAAACCACATCGACAATGGCCAGTCGACTCTATATGGATGCTTGAAGCATAGTTACTCTATTTTGATTCTTAAATTGTCTTAGAAATGTCATCAACCACAATTGAGCTCTGATACCTCCCTGTTTACAAGACAGCTAGCACCTATCTACTTTCATCTTGGTCAGGTGTTCCCCTGGTGGATGACTGCCATTTCACTCTGGCCACAACTGGAGACCAAAGTCAACACTGAAGAGACACCAACATTGATAACATCTGAAAGAGGGAAGGAGAGAGTAACTAGGCAGGACTAAGAGTGCAGGCCAAGATGGAGAAAACTGAAAACTCAGTGAAGCTAATTGTTGTAAGGATTCATCCCTTGAGGTAAAGAAAATCCATCTCTGTACCCAGTCCAGTCAGCAGGATGCCCTTTTTAAAGTGTCTCTACTTTCACACTGGAAATATAAAATACATAATAAGATGACACTGTATGCCTATCATGTCCAAGATGCTGTGGAATTTTACAGGAAATTTCTTACTTAATAAGCAAGACAATATTATCATGTCCATATTACACATAAGGTCACTGAGGCTTGAGGGGTGTGGGGTCTGAGGGACATGCCCTGAGTCACAGCTCCCACGAGGCAGACCTTAGAGGCACCCCAGGTCCATCTGTAATTATAAGCTGAGTTATCAGGTGCATCACGAGATCAGTCAAAGCTCAGGTCTTTATACAAAAAAAAAAAAAAAAAAAAAAATACACAAACAAACAAAAACAAAAACAAAAGTAAAAATAAGTACTTATGTGAGATTTTTGAAGCAATGACATTAGTTGAGGATTTCATTAACCAGGGTTGTAGTATTAATAAGTTTTCGTGCTGCACAAGAGCTTTCCCCCTCAATGACTGGCAGGCGGCAGGCGGGCTGTAGTTGTGCATCCCTTGTGGGACCCTTGCCTGACCTCTGCTGTCCTGGAGCCCTTCTCCTGTCTTCTCCATTTCTCGCCTCTTTTCCTGTGATTCCATCCATCATCACTCCCCCAGGTGCTGTGTACTCCGTCCCTTCTTAATATCTCTTCTCTTTCTTCACTTGCTTTCTTCTTGCGGAGCCTTCACTGCCTTTGGTTCCCATTCATGACCCAGTTTTCACATTTTCTTTCCATCTGCTTTGAAGGCTCTGCTTCTCCTGGGGTCTGGCCTGCTCTCAGTATCCTGAGACTCTAGGGAACTTCACTCCATGCTTACCTTCACGTCGTGTTGTGTGTGACTTCCCTGGTCACAAGCATTTTTGCCCCCTCTGCCCACCCTTACAATATGGCCATGTTAACCAGGTCACTGTTCATCACTGTTGCCTTGAGATCAGGGCTGGACACATAACTCACGTCCTCAGGGCTGTTCACTATCAGGAAGAACTTATCTACCTCATGATGTCAGCCAAGGAACAGCAGTGGCTTTGACATGTAGGGCATCACCATGAGGCAATGGAACAGGCAGAGTCAAGGTGGAATGACAGGAGGCTGTCTGTGAGGGGAAGGTGACAGGGTGGCCTGGCCAGCCCTCTGTCCAGGGGCAGGCTGATACCCTTGTTGATTGAAGCAAATGCAAATCAACCAGCATCCCGAATTCTAACCCCCAGCAGGTAATGGCTTCAGATTTTTGCAGTGCACCACTGCAAATAACCCAAGAGGATCTCCCCAGCTCAAGATCCTTAACTTAATCACCCTACACAAATCCGTTTTGCCAGGTGACTTTACATCTTCATACTGGGGATTAGGGCTTGGGCCACTTGAGGGGTCATGTTTTTGCTGGCCACTCTACCCTTCTGCATCACTTGAAAGACATTAGTTTACATAATTGAAAATTTTCTTCACAACACTTACAATACAGCTAAGTACTAAAATATGAGTTACAGATAATCAAACAACGGGGCTAATCAGCGTGGGTCATAATAGATGGATACAGAGTAATGCTTTGTTAGTTTATCATCTTCCAGAAGAAAGGCATGCACATTATATGGTGACAGACAGTCAGGGAAACTTCGTGGAGGACGTGGTTGGGAGGGCAGGTGGGGTCTGCACAGCCAGGGATGAACCAGGAGGGTACCCAGGGAAACACAGGCACAGAATCCAATGCACAGCTAGACCTCCTGCGGGGTTTAGTCAGGAGGAGCCCAAGACATTAGGGTGGCGGCTGGGTGGGCAGGGTGCAGCTGTGGGTTTGTGTGCTCCTGAGATGTTGACTCTGCACACTTCAGTTATTTGCTCAAGTACCCCGCCCTCTTTAACACCTAGTCTGACCCTGGTGTCCCGATCTAGAGTCCATTCAACACAAAACACAGCACAGCAGAGTGTTCGGACCACAGAGTGATGACCCGACAATTGAGGTCAAAGAGAAGCACAGGGTAAAACAAAGGGCTTGAGTGAAGAACAGTAAACCTCACTTTGATTTGAGGGCACACAGGGTGGAAGAAGGGCAGAGAGCAGGGACGCGGTACTGACAGGTGTCCAAGGCTTGGGGCAGGTGTCCCCAGGTGTCCTCCACTTCTCTGCCCAGAACTTACCCAGACCCTCCGGAGGTCACGTCGCTGTCCCTGCGTGTGGTGGACAACGAGGCCCGCCTCCATTCAGAAGCGTCTCAGAGCCTGCGCACGGGGTCATGACGTGATCCTGGGACGGGAGTCCGGGCGCCCCGAGGTTGTGGAAGGGAAAAAAGGCGAGAGGGAGGGCTGAATGCTCCGGGACCACGGGGGGGGGGGGGCTGTTTGACTGCTTCTTCGGGCGGAGAAACAGCCGGCATCGCGCGGAGCCCCTTCAACGCCCAAGCAGCTCAGACCCAGAGGAGTCGGAGCCAGGGTGACCTGTCCCCGCCTGTCCAGGCGCGGGGGTGGCGGGGGACCCTGGGCGCGCAGCTGCGAGACTGGAAGCGCCGGTATCTGCCCTTCGGAGACTCTGCGGACATTTGACATCGCGCCCCCTGTAGTTGCCGCCCCGCATGCCCTGCGCAGAGTGCGGCGAGGCCGGCGAAGCACGTCCGAGGCCCCGAACACACAGCAGGTCTCCGTCCCGGTAAGACACCGCCGCATCCGTTGCGGGAGGACCTGCTTCACCGGTTCCTCCCGCTCTCCTCTCCAGGACCTGCCGGCCCAGCAACAGCACGAACATTTGAGCCCGACTTCCCATCTAAATCTGGGGTGCACAGGGACGCTGCCAATTCCCGCTCCGCCTCCCTGCATGTCTGGCGCCCAGAGAGCCGGAGGACGGGACGCTCTGGCCCCTCCGCTGTCTGCGTGCTGCCCGCGGGGCCGCTGCTGGGGCATCAAGTCCACGCCGCACCCCGCACGTCCCTTCTCTGATCCTTGTCTCTGGTGTGAACGGGCCCAGGTTTCTATCCTTGTAAAAACGGTTCTATAAAATTATTTTGTAGAAGGCGTTCGGTCCCCTGTCAATACAAGACGGTTCATGATTTGAAATGCCAGTCATCCTTAACCTTTGGCTGTGAGTCTCAGGAGCTGGTCACAGCCTCAACAACATTTGGGTGAACAGAGCACAAAACAGCTGCCACGGTCTGCTGGCCACTAGCCGTCAGAGAAGCAGGACCCAGTGGGCGGACTCCACGTCCAGCGGTGGGGATGGAGAGGCGGCTTTATGTCCCTGTGGGAGACACTGTATGCACTGGTGACTTGACGGATGAGGGACTGTACCCAGCAAGTAGTTGCTGCTCAGAATTAATGGGGGCCCTGCACGTGTCAGAACAGGGGACACAGGACAGCTTTCACTCACTGCCGGTGGCTGGGGATGCCAAGATGAGGAGGCCGTGCATGGGGGCCTGAGGTAACTTGGGAAGGACTTGATGGGGAGCCTTTGGTAATTTGATATTTGTTTTCTTTTAATATTTTCTGGCATGTGTCTAATGCATTCAGTTTATTTTGGAATGTTGATCTCTAAAAAGTGTCAGCTCCTCTGTGGCTCTATAGATCAGGCCATGGCATCCTGCATCCCGTGTCCCAAATTCTGCCACAGGCTGTGCTGGTAGGACCTGCAAGTTAAGAATGTTTTTTATAATTTTAAATGTTAAGATATTTAAAAAAAAAATTTGTGAGACATGAGAATTATATGACCATCAAATTTCCGTGTCTATTAATAAATAAAGTTTTATTGGAGCACAGCCATGCTCAATCATTTACCATTTTATTGCAGCTGCTTTCCTGCTGCAATAGCAGAGTTGAGTAGATGAAACACAGGTCCTGTGACAAAGCCTAAAAGATTTACTATCTGCCCTTTAGAACTTTGTGTCAGACCTGGGTTAGGAAAATAGTATTTTTTAACACTACATGTTGGAGTTTTACCTAAAGAGCACGTAAACTTAGGAAATTTTGCCATGTGAAATCAACCGTTTTTTGGTAAATATAAAACTGGTTACATTACTCTCAGTAATCTGGGTTAGAATGAACACAACGACACAAAAAGTACAACTTTTCCTCCTCTGGGGAGGGAATGCACTTGCTGCTTTCTCTCATCTAAGAAAAAAATCACAAGTTCCTGTTACTGAAATACAGCTCCCATCTGGATGAGTTTGAACTATAAACACTATCAGGTATTTTCTGAATATCAGAACGGGGCATAATAAACCATAAAACTAGTTTGAACTTTGGTTTGGAGACATCTCTTTTGACTGTGACAGTGTTTGCCAGAGTTCATTGAATATGTAAAGTTTTTTAAAGAATAGAGGGAGGATTCAAGATGGCAGTGTGGGAAGATGCGGAGTTAGTGTCTCCCCACAACTAGGGCACCAGCCTGCCGCTAGTGCGGAACTCTGAACTCCAAGGAGATGGGAGGAACCCCAGAGTGGACTGGTAGGACATATAGGGACTGAAGGGGAAAGAGAAGTGAAAGCCAGACAAGACGGTCACCGCTAAGGCTGGGGAGATCAGGAGAGGCAGTTGGAAGGAACTCTCTGGGAAGAGTAGGAGAGGAGTGGAAGGCGATCGCCTGACCCCCTTGGACCGGAGAGCTTGCTGAGTTCCTAAGCCTATTCCCCCCTTCCAAAGACCCATCCAGGTCGAATGGGCCCTGGAAGCATAGGAGGGAGGCCATGGTGATTAGGAGAGGTAGGCAGGAGGGGCCCTACCTGACAAGGAGAGGCAAGGAGAGGAGGGTATTTGCCCTACCCGTACGAGCCCAGCAAGCATGATGGGCTCTCAGGTGAAGTCCCCTGCCCTCTGAGACAAGGGATGGGGGGCACGTTTGGGCCCCTTCTATTCCTTGAGCCTAAGCCCCACGCCCCAAACAGCGCCCAGAGCCCTTCTAGCTCTGTGGGTCCTGAGCATTGGCGTCACCCACCGCCCAAACCTCACCATTGCTTATGTCCCTCTCTCCACAGCCAAGTCCTCTCCCTCCACTCCACCGGTTTTCTTTCTTTCCCCCCCTCCTCTTTTTTACTATTGTTCTACTGTGGTACCCTCCAGTTGTTGATTCACCTATATATATATATATATATATATATATATATATATATATATATTTCATATTTTTTCTAACATATCTGTTAGTTCCCTAGTTTAATTTTATATTTTACTTTGTTATAGTTCTTTTCTCTCTCTCTCTTTTTTTTTTTTTTTTTTTTTTTGATGCTCCACATGGCTTGCAGGATCTTGCTTCTCAGGCCTGGGTTTGGGAGGAAATTTCTTGCAGTGGGAGATCCAAGTCCAAAGCACTGAACTAACACAGAACCTCCGACCCCAGAGACTATTCATCAGAGTGAGGTCTCATAGAGTTCATCATCTCAGCAGCAAGACCCAGCTCTATCCAAGAGCCTACATACCTCAGGGATGGAAGTCTCAGGCCAAACAACCAGTATAACAGGAACACAATCCAAATCATAAAAAAAAAAAAAAAAAAACCTGACACAGCTATGTCATAGTTCAAGGAGGAAGGTAAAAACCTACAAGGCCAAATAAATGAAGAGGAAATAGGCAACCTACCTGAAAAATAATTCAGAGTAATGATAGTAAAGTTGATCCAGAATATTGGAAATATAATGGAAACAAAGAATGAGAAAATACAAAAAATATTTAAAGATCTAGAAGAAATAAAGAACAAACAAACAGAGATGAGCAACACAGTAACTGAAATAAAAAAATACACTAGAGGAATGAATAACATAATAACAGAGGCAGAAGAAAGAATAAGTGAGGTGGAAGACAAAATGTTGCAAATAACTCTCAGGAGCAAAATAAAGAAAAAAGAGTGAAAAGAATTGAAGACAATCTCAGAGACCTCTGGGACATCATTAATTCACCAACATTCGAATAATAGTCATCCCAGAAGAAGAGAAAAAGAAAGTGCCTGAGGAAATACTTGAAGAGAGTATAGTGGAAAATTTCCCTCACATGGCAAGGGAAATAGTCACTCAAGTGCAGGAAGCACAGACATTTCCATATAGGATTAACCCAAGGAAAAACACACCAAGAAACATATTAATCAAACTAACAAAAATTAAATTCAAAGAAAAAATATTAAAAGCAGCAAGGGAGAAACAAAAGTAACATCAAAAGGAATCCCCATAAGTTTATCAGCTGATTTTTCAGTGGAAATTCGTCCAGCCAGAAAGGAGTGGCAGGTTATATTTAAAGTGAAGAAAGAGAAAAACCTACAGCCAGCATTACTCTACCCAGCAAGGATCTCATTCAGATTCGATGGAGAAGTCAAAAAATTTTTCAGACAAATAAAAGCTAATGGAATTCAGCACCACCAAACCAGCTTTACAAAAAATGCTAAAGACACTTCTCTAAGCTGAAAACACAAGAGAAGAAAAGACCTACAAAAACAAACCCAAATCAATTAAGAAAATGGTAAAAGAACATACATATGAATAATAACCTTGAATGTAAATGGATTAAATGCCCCAACCAAAAGACACAGACTGGCTGAATGAATACACAAACAAGACCCATATATATGCTGTCTAGAAGAGATCAATTTCAGACCTAGGGACACATACAGACTGAAAGTGAAGGGATGGAAAACGATATTCCCTGCAAATGGAAAAAACAAAACAAAACAAAACAAAACAAAAAAACCTGAAGTGGCAATACTTGTATCAGATAAAATAGACTTTAAAATAAAGACTATTACAAGAGATAAGGGACACCATACGATGATCAAAGGAATAATCCAAGAAGAAGATATAACAATTATAAAGGTTCATGTACCCAAAATAGGAGCACCTCAATACATTAAACAAATGCTAACAACCATGAAAGGAGAAATCAACAGTAACAAAATAATAGTAGGACACTGTAACACTGTACTTATGCCAATGGAACAGATCTTCCAAGCAGAAGATAAATAACGAAACACAAGCTTTAAATGACACAATAGAACAGATAGACCTAATTCATATTTATAGAACACGCCACCCCAAAGTGTCAGAATACACTTTCTCCTCAAGTGCACACAGAACATTCTCCAGGATACATCGCATCTTGGGTCACAAATCAAGCCTCGGAAAATTTACAAAAATTGAAATCTTATCAAGAATCTTTTCTGACCACAACGCTATGAGATTGGAATTAAATTTCAAGAAAAAAAACTGTAAGAAACACACATACATGGAGGCTAAACAGTGCATTGCTAAATAACAAAGAGATCACTGAAGAAATCAAACAAGAAATTTAAAACTATGTAGAAAAAAATGAGAATGAGAACACGGTGATGAAAAACCAATGGGACACAGCAAAATCAGTTCTAAGAGGGAAATTTATAGATATTGAATTTAACCTCAAGAAACCAGAAAAACCTGAAATAAACAAGCTAACCATACACTTAAAACAGCTAAAGAAAAAAGAACAGAGAAAACCCAAAATCAGTAGAAGGAAATAAATCATAAATATCAGAGCATAAATAAATGAAATAGAAATGAAGAAAATGATAGCAAAGATCAATAAAACTAATAGCTGGTTCTTTGGGAAGATAAACAAAATTGATAAACCCTTAGCCAGGCTCATCAAGAAAAGAAGGGAGAGGAAGCAAACCATTAAAATTAGAAATGAAAAAGGAGAAATCACAACTGACGCTGCAGAAATACAAAGGATTGGGCTTGCCTGGTGGCACAGTGGTTGAGAATCTGCCTGCCAATGCAGGGGACAGGGGTTCGAGCCCTGGTCTGGGAAGATCCCACATGCCACGGAGCAACTGGGCCTGTGAGCCACAGCTACTGAGCCTACACGTCTGGAGCCTGTGCTCCACAAAAAGAGATGCCAGGACAGTGAGAGGCCCTTGCACCACAATGCAGAGTGTCCCCTGCTTGCTGCAACTAGAGAAAGCTCTCACACAGAAATGAAGACCCAACACAGTGAAAATAAATAAATAAACAAAGAAATAAATAAATAAATTTATTTAAAAAAAAAAAGAAATACAAAGGATTATATCAGACTACTACAAACAATTATATGCCAATAACATGGAAAACCATGAAGAAATGGACAAATTCTTGTAAAGGTGCAATTTTCCAAGACTAAACCAGGAAGAAATGGCAAATATAAACAGATGTATCACAATTAATGAAATAGAAACCGTAATTAAAAATCTTCCAACAAACAAAAGTCCAGGAGCAGATAGCTTCACAGGCGAATTCGATCAAACTTTTAGAGTAGAGCTAACACTGATCATTCTCAAACTGTTCCAAAAATTGCAGAGGGAGAAACACTCCCAAATTCATAATATGAAGCCACAATCACCCTGATACAAAACAAAACCAGAAAAAGATATCACAAAGAAAGAAAACTACAGGCCAATATCACTGATGAACATAGATGCAAAAATCCTCAACAAACTACTAGCAAACAGAATCCAACAGCACAATAAAAGGATTAGACACCATGCTCAAGTGGGATTTGTCCCAGGGATGCAAGGATTCTTCAATATACACAAATCAATAATGTGATACACCACATTAACAAATTAAGGAATAAAAACCATATGATCATCTCAATCGATGCAGAAAAAGCTTTTGACAAAATTCAACACCAATTTATGATAAAAACTCTCCAGAAAATGAGCATAGAGGGAACCTACCTCAACATAATAAAGGCCATATATGACAAACCCACCACAAGCCTCATACTCAGTGGTGAAAAACTGAAAGTATTTCCTCTAGAATCAGAAAGAAGACAAAGATGCCCACTCTTGCCACTCTTATTCGATATACTTTTGGAAGTCCTAGCCATGGCAATAAGAGAAGAAAAATAAATAAAAGGAATCCAAATTGGAAAAGAAGAAGTAAAATTGTCACTATTTGCCTATGACATGATACTATACATAGAAAATCCTAAAGAAGTCATCAGAAAATTTTAGAACAAATCATTGTATTTGGTAAGGTTGCAGGAGACAAAATTAATGTACAGAAATCACTGGCATTCCTATACACCAACAATGAAAAATCCGAAAGAGTAATTAAGGAAACACTCCCATTTACCTTTGCAACAAAAAGAATAAATTACCTAGGAATGAACCTGCCTAAGAAGGTGAAAGACTTGTACTCAGAAAACTATAAAACACTGATGAAAGAAATCAAAATGACATAAGCAGATGGAGAAATATACCCTATTCTTGGATTGGAAGAATCAATATTGTGAAAGTGACTATACTACGCAAAGCAATGTACAGATTCAATGTAATCCCTATCAAACTGCCAATGGCGTCCTTCACAGAACTAGAACAAAATATCTTGTAATTCATATGGAAACACAAAAGGCCCCGAATAGCCAAAGTAATCTTGAGAAAGAAAAACAGAACTGGAGGAATCATGCTCTCTGACCTCAAACTATACCACAAGCTGCAATAATCAAGACAGTATGGTACTTGCACAACAATAGAAATATAGATCCATGGTACAAGATGGTACATGTACCCACACACAGGTGGGCACCTAATTTATGACAAAAGAGGCAAGAACGTACAATAGAGAAAAGACAGCCTCTTCAATTATTGGTGCTGGGGAAACTGGACAGCTAGATGTACAAGAATGAAATTTGAACACTCCCTAACAACATACAAAAAATAAACTCCAAATCGTTTAAAGACTTAAATGTAAGACCAGACAGTACAAAACTTTTAGAGGAAAACACACTTTGACATAAACCACAGCAAGATCTGTTTTGATCCACCTTCTAGAGTAACAGAAATAAAAACAAAAATAAACAAGTGGGACTTAACTAAACTTAAAACTTTTGCACAGCAAAAGAAACCATACACAAGACAAAAAGACAATCCTGAGAATGGGAGAAAATATTTGCAAATGAAGCAACAGACAAAGGATTAATCTCCAAAATATACAAAGTACTCATGGAGCTCAATATCAAAAAAAAAAAAAAAAAAAAAAATGCAATTAAAAAATGGGACGGGACTTCCCTGGTGGCGCAGTTGTTGAGAAGTCCGCCTGCTGATGCAGGGAACATGGGTCTGTGCCCCTGTCCGGGAATATCCCACATGCCACAGAGCGGCTAGGCCCATGAGCCATGGCTGCTGAGCCTGCGCCTCTGGAGCCTGTGCTCTGCAACGGGAGAGGCCACAACAGTGAGAGGCCTGCGTACCACAAAGAAAAAAAAAAAATGGGTGGAAGACCTAAATAGTCATTTCAACAAGGAAGGCATACCGATGACCAAGAGGAACATGAAAAGATGTTCAATATCACTAATTATTAGAGAAATGCAAATCAAAACTACAATGAGGTATCACCTCACACCAGTCGGATTGGCCATTATCAAAAAAAGCTAGAAACAATAAGTTCTGGAATGGGTGTGTTGAAAAGGGAACCCTCCCACACTGTTGGGGGGAGTGTAAATTGATACAACCACTATGGAAAACAGTATGGGAGCTCCTTAAAAAAACAAAAGGAGAACTACCATATGACGCAGCAATCCCACTACTGGACATATACCCTGAGAAATCCATAATTCAAAAAGAGACATGCACCACAATGTTCATTGAAGGGCTATTTACAATAGCCAGGACATGGAAGCAACCTAGATGTCCATCAACAGATGAATGGATACAGCAGATGTGGCACATATATACAATGGGATATTACTCAGCCATAAAAATAAATGAAATTGAGCTATTGTAATGAGCTGAATTGACAGCGTTTGTCATACAGACTGAAATAAGTCAGAAAGAGAAAAAAAAATATCGTATGCTAATGCATATATATGGAATCTAATAAAACCAAAAATGGTACTGGTGAACCTAGTTGCAGGGCAGGAATAAAGAAGTAGACATAGAGAATGGACTTGATGACATGGGGTGGGAGGGCGAAGCTGGGGTGAGGTGAGCATAGCATCGACATATTTACATTACCGAATATAAAACAGTTGGCTGGTGGGAAGCAGCAGCATAGCACACAGAGATCGGCTCGATGCTATGCGATGACCTAGAGGGGTGGGATAGGGACGGGGGGAATGTGCCTCAAGAGGGAGGGGAGTGTATGCATAGGGCTGATTCGCTTTGTTGTGCAACAGAAACAAACACAGTAATGTGAAGTAAGTATACTCTAATAAAGATGTATTCTAAAAAAAGATATGTCTTTAAAAGAGATCACAGATTTAATTTTCGAGGTATAATGAAAAAAAAAAAAGAGTAGTGAAATTGGACTAAAGATGACGATAGCAACCAACTTCATTTTTATTTTATCTGCACATTGCACAAGAACTCTTATCCATGTGTATCACTGCTTTTTAAAAGACAAGCTTCTATCATTATAGGATTTTTTTAAAATAAATAATTTATTTATTTTTAGAAAAAGAATAATTTATTGATAGAAAACTATCAGGAGTTAATGAGTTCTAATTTGCACTTGGGAGTGAAGAAAACTCTAGAAATGGTCACACTGATGAAACAATGAATACATAAGTTAATATGCTTCTGAAAACTTAACAAAAATAAGCAACTTCTAGAACTACATAATTTTCGGTTATTAAATACAAAAGTATTTTCATGCAACTTCCAGAGATTCTTGCATCTGGTATAACATTTATTTCTTAAAAGTGCATTCTTGCATAATAATAACACAAACAAAATACATTTTGTTATTTTCTTATGTATATATATATATATATATATATATATATATCATTTCAAATTTATCAATAATGTATATAGCTTATACCACATTTCAGGAAATCTCTATATGGCAATATTGTGTTATTTGGGGTGTTTTGGATTATGTAAAATTAAGTTAAGAGAAAATTAGGAGCCCCAAATAATGATTAAAATAAAGATCCTCTTGTACAGTATTCTTGAAAATGGTGCCTCATGGATGTTCAAATAAAATGGCAGATAAATGGAATTTTAAGGGACAGGTGCAGCAGATTTTCTATTCTAATAAAAACCATTATTGATTTTCAAAAGTTTACTTTCGAACTCAAACAATTAATTTTAAAAGTACTTATTTCATGATACAGTAAACAGGAAATCTGGCTCTTAGGAAAATAAATCTAGCTTTACTCTTCCTAAATCTTGCAGAGCAATTTTACAAAAGTTCAGAATTTTAGACAGTATTTACTAACACAGACTTCCTTAAAACACACAGCCTAATCATGGATCCGGAATTGACAATGTTTTAAATGTCAACTTTATTTTATAAAGTGCCAAATTTTCTTTGTAAACTAGTAGCAAAATTTTGGAATTATACAATGTGTAAACCCTTATTTACATTTAATTTTCAATATCAGATGTTTTATTTTGCAGGGTAATTTAAGTTACTGTATTAAGAAGTAGAAGTCTATGAAGGTAAGAACATAGTATTATTTACCTTTCAATCCTCATAACAGTTCAAATTCTGTAATATTGGAGGTTCTCAGAAAATAGTTGTTAATAAATGAAAATTTGATTAACGACGGACTATGGTGATTTAGATGACCTTTCTCCTGAATGACACATTTATGTGGTTGATTCCAGAGTCATATTTCCCCGTAGGATCACATGGATGCTATGTTTCCTACGTGTACTTTCATGATTTCAGTTTTACAGTCCACACAGCCCAAGTCCCCGCCAAATGCCTAACTGCTCCCAGGAGCAGGGACGCGCCCGAGCGCTGTGGGCCGCTAGTTCGCCCGGGGCGCCCCGCCGGGAATCGCGTGGGGAGCGCTTCTCCGCGGCAGCCTCTCGGCGACCTCTTCTCAGTACCCCGCCCTCTTTCTGTTGCCGGGGTCGCTTCCCGCCGTGCCGATCCAGGAGCTAGCTCCGAGGCGGACGCCACGGGAACGAACTAGGGCGTTTGGACGACCCGCGCTGTACCCTCGCCGGGCGGCAATTGGGATTCGTATCTTGGACTCTCCAGCCCCTTGTCGGGCGCCAAGTGGCGGCCGCTTTGAGACCGTCCCTTCCATCCGGAGCTTCAGTGACTTTCGCGAGGGCTGAGACTCAGCCGCCGGGCATGAGGTACAGTTCCGGGAGGCCGGCGACGCTGGCGGCGACTGTTCCGGTGGCGCCGGGTCGTGGGCGGTTTTTGTTGCCGCCGGAGATTGGCCGAGCAGGTCTATAGCTTCTGAGGCTGGCGCTGAGCTCTGTAAGGTGTTGGGCATACTGGATGTGTCGACCAGCACGCCATGGTGAGCCTCGGGCCGAGGGGACAGCCCGGGCTGTTGTGTGTGACCAGGAGAGGTTGTCCGTGTCCTGCGTCTTCATCCGTGTGTCCCGGTGGTCGTATTTTCTCATATTTTCCAACTCGCCTGGAGGTTGGGAACAACACGGATGTACACAGACATCGCCCAGTGTTCAACGGCTTCCACCCTAGATTCCGATCACCCTAACACCCAAATGTTTACGTTTCTCCCCGTAGTGGGGATCGACTCGGGTGGCCGAAACGAGTAGGCCCTGAGAGGGCAACTCCAGGCCTCCCCGTCCTCCTTTCCACGGAGTCGCGATGCCCCCTCCCAGAGGCAGTCCGGCGGTGCGTCCTCACCGCCTTGGGGTCCGGGTCCGTCCCAGTGACATCGCAGCAGTGAGGCTGCCCCCCGGCGGCCACTTTCTTTTCTCCAGGTCCCACGCGAAGCGGTCACGGGGCTCCGCACACCAGATTTCCCGCAGGTCGAGCTGCGTCTATGCGGGGAGCTCCCAGCGTCCCCTTTTCTATTTGCCCCGTGTCGAGAAATGGCACAGAGGGTGGACTGGGTCGAGACGGGGTGTCAAGGTGGCCGGGGTGCGCTTTCGTCGGTGTGCGACACGGATCCCTCTGGGTGAGGTTCGCACCAGTGACGCTTCACCGGGTGGCTGCTGAGGCGAGGCCAGCCAGATGTTCCGACGGCGATATTGGGGGAAAAAAAAAAAAAAAAAAAAAAAAAAAGGTAACGATATTTTTTTGTTACAAGCTAGAGTCACTACAATGTGGGCATTAGTTAAATGAGAAATCCTTAGATTTATAGTAATGAAAATTATCATTGTCGGTGTTACTCAAAATTGCAGTAATTATTACCATTGTTTGCAGTTAATTTTGAAAACAGTGCTTCAAGTTTCTCTATGCACAGAGTATGTGACTGAAGATGATGAAAGAGGGGTTTTGGAATGCAGAATTTTCTGAATCTTCCTGGAAGTCCGGGAACCTCTCACTCCAGCCACAAGGCCCTGTGCCACACCCTGCAGCAACCAACGTGGAAAACCAGACCTCAACCTCGGCAGCAATAGGCCTCAAGGGTCAGTGTTTGGTCAGTGACTCACAGCTTCCTCATTTTTCATCCTTTCCATTTAGAACCAAATGGGGGAAAGACAAATCTCAATATGTTCCCCTAAGCCAATCATGTGGGATGCCCATCCTCCTATCAGCGCCCCTGCAGCTTCCCCACTTCACAAGCTGTGAGCAGGACATGCCTCCCTTGTTTTCCCCAAGAAGGCATCCCCACCCTTATGCCTGCCCTGAGTCTCAGCCGAATGTGACTGCTGGTGGCTGACTCCTGTGCTCTATAGACGAGTTCTGCGTAAATAGTGCTTGTTCTCATTTTGGGAGTGGGGAGGTCTTTGTTCATGTGTACAGAGCTTAGAGTGGGAACCAAATCAAGCAGTGAGGATAATATGTGTGTCCTATTATTTTTCAAAAACGTATTATTTATTAATCACCAGTTTTCAAGTTGAGATAGAAATCATATACCATAAAATGCCCTTTGAACACTCTACAGTTCAGTGATTTATTGTCTGTTTACAAAGTTGTGCAACCATCATCACTATCTGATCCAGAATATTTTATCTCCTTACAAAGACACCTAGGACCCCTTAACCAGTCACTTCCTATTTCCCTTCCCCACAGCTATAGGAAACTAAATGTGTGCTTTTCATCTCTGTGGATTTCTTTTTCTGTCAATTTCAAGGACATGGATTTATACACCTGTGGCCTCTTTGTCTGGCTTCTTATGCAGCGTCATGTATTTGAGGCTCATCCGTGTTTTATCATGTGATTAATTCCTCTCTTTGGCCCAGAACTTTCTTTTGTAAGTCCTTAAGATACACACATAGGGACTTTCCCTGTGGTCCCGTGGTTAGGACTCCACAACCCTCTCTCTTTCGAAGGCCCAGGTTCGATCTCTGTTGGGGGATCTAAAATCCTACAAGCTGTGCAGTGAGGCCAAAAGAAAATAATACACACACACACACACAGACACGTGCTACCATTTTTTTTCAATGTGGAAAATACAGTACCAAAATTGCTATTATAGCCATTTTATGCAGACAGTTCCAGTGACTCAAATTGCCCCACCAATCCAGAACTGCCAGCAAGCAGAGAGGACAGCAGCCCAGCCGTTCTGCCCTTTCTCAGAACTCTCCTCACAACCTTTCCAACACTCTACCAATTTGTACCACCACCCAGCGCCCAAAGACATGATGATCTGTGCAAGGGGAGCGGGACAGCTGTGGCAAAGGGAGAGAGAGATGAAAGGAGAGACAAGTGGCAAAGCTTACAGCACCAGGTAACCCTGTCAGTCTCACCACCAAGTACTAACCAGCCTCAACCCTGCTCAGCTTCTTAGCTCAGAAGCTGGCAGTTGACTTCATGGTGATGAGGACCTGTATGATGGCAGCCCAGACCAGACACCGAATACCCCATGCTGTGCAGCCCTGCCATGCCAACTTCACTCCCCAGCCCAGCCCGTGTCAGAGCCCTGTGGCTCCAACCTCCTGTGGGCAAACTGCTTCTGATAAACCCTCAGCCATCTGGTGGCCAGGCCATCAGGCTGTTACTCTGAGTTCCCAGGAGATTGTTTTCACTCAGAGTATGTGGCCAGTGGTAACAGGGTCTGAGCAGCTGAATGTGACTGGAGGAAAGCCCAGTCTTCTGTAATTCAAAGCTGTCCTGACACGGATTGGCAGTGTCTCCCTGATGCCTTCATGGCACCATCTGTATATCCCACACACTCAGCTGTGTCCCAGGCTGGGAGGCCAGGGGCCGCACTAACAGGGTGTCAGAATCCCCCATTGACCAACGCCAGGCACCCGGCCTCCACCACCTCTGGACGCTTATGTATGCAGCCCCGCTATCACATTCCTTAATATTAAAAACAGGGGATCCAAGTCACCGAAGACTTGTCATAGGTCAAGCTGAGAGCTTAGAACTGAAGTCTAGTGACTTCTAATGCTCTCCCCTAAGGCCACGCCATCTGTCAGGAGACACGCCCACCTCCAGGTAATCACAATCAGGCTAGTTCTGTACAAAGAGGGACAGGTGTGTCACGGTGGGGACGGGGTGGAAACTTCCTCCCTCTGCTTCTGTTTCGCTACTTACTGCTGCCCGGGGGACCCAAGCCAATTCCTCCTCAATATCCTGTGTTCTTATGCCGTCCTGTTTTGACTCAGACACCGCAGGAGGATGCCTGCCCCTCAAGGTATAATGTTCTCAATTTTTATTAGTACAGCCATGAAATGTTTTCGAAGTGTGAAAGTACACAAAAGATAAAAATCATCCAGGCCATTGAAGTTCTACATGAGGTGAGCATGAAATAAGAACCGTTGGGCTCCTAGTCCTGGAAGGAGGGGAGGAAGAGGACGAACGAATTAAACTTTGGTGAACTTACTCTATACATGGTCTGTGTTTAATCCTTTTATCTATTCAGTTATTTAGTCATCAGTTTTTCAAGATCTTTCTCTTTCTGGCCCAGTGTGTTCAGAGAGCTCACAGGCTGGAGAGTTTCTCAAAGAATGATCACACCACTGGAGGCAGTGGGGTCCCAGATGAGGACAGAGGCAAGCAGGAGAAGGAGTGTTGATCAAGAAGTGCTTCGTGGAGAAGGTGACATCTGAAGAGGCTCTTCAAGGATGAGTTCTCATGCAGGCAAAGACTGGCATTGAGCAGGACCCAAGTACAAGATCAATAAATGAGTGGTTAGATACATTAATACATGCCATTCCCCTAACACAGACCAGGTGGCCTGGCCCAGTGTGGGTTTGCAAAGCTTGGAAACAGGGAACACTCGGGGATCAGTGGGGAGGGGATACAGCCTGATGTCTGTCTCACTCCCTTTGTGGGTGTCTTGACACCACGTTGCCCTGTGTTCTGCCTTCTCAGGGAGCCCTCGTCTGCCCTCTGCTCTGGGATACTGCCCGTCATTCTCAGCAACGCCTGCCCGTGTGGCCTCAGTGATCCCACGTGTAATTGTGCTCACCTCAAGAGGACTTATTGACGAGGAAGAGGGTGGTGGGCAGCTCAAGATAGAAAGGTGGAAGGAGAGAATGACAGGGCGTCCTGAAGCAATGGAATCATGGGGTGGGATGCAAGGGCATGGCGGAGGGGGCAGAGGTCATGTCTTAGAGCTTGAGTGTGGGGCCAGCAAGGGGTTCCCTCACTGATTGTGATTCCACAAGAGGAAAAAAGGGATGAATTCTGTTTTGGACCTAGGACTTTGAGAAGCCTATGGAAATTTCGGTTGGGAATGACAGGTGAGCTACATATAGGAAATGAAGGTGTGACAGAGGGGCAGGTTTAGAGATTTGACCCAGATGAGATGGAGAGGAAGTGGAGAGGAAGGGGCCTGAGGACACGGAGGAAGTTTGTTAGCTGCAGTCATCATGGGGGTTCATTCCACAGCCTGCTAGCTGCTAACAGAGTGCTAGGCCCAAATTCACGTGTTTCCATTTTGAAACTCAGGAGTAGAATTTGTTGATCACTGGAATTGAATTTACCAGATTGGTGTGATCAACCCCAAGCTAATGAGCTAGGAAAATGAAATCAAGGCTTACAAATAAAGCAAAACAGACTGAGCACAAGACAAGTATTTCAGCTAAAAACCAAGACTCTCAAGCATGCAGCCCATGGTGACTTCAGGGCCTTTGCACTTGCTATTCTCTCAGCCTCGAACACTGTGTCCTCTGCATGTTTGCTCCTTAAGCTTCTTCAGGAATTTTCAAAAGTTTACTTTCCTTTTCTTTATGGTACATATCACCTCCTGATATTGTGTACCTCTATATTTTAATCTGTTTTCCTCATGAGTCTGTCACCTGCATGTGAATTGGGATCTCCCTCCACCTGTCTCACCCATTGCTGTCGACTGGTGTCTGGACCAGGTCGGCACACAGTAGGGCCTCAGTGAATGTGTGCCATGTGCTGGGTGAGTGAGCACTGAATTTATAGGGGGTATAGCTGGGGGTCATAGAGAATTGCCCTAGATTGAGAATGAAGTGGTCAGAAGGACAATCTACTGAAGGTCTTGGTATCTTGTTCTTCTGGAAATTTCTCATGGTTATTGTAAAGATGCAAAATTAGACCCAGGGAAAACCGCTGCTGTCCTGATTTGGAGACAGCCCTAAATATGCTATGCTACCACTTCCCAGAGCTGAGGTCACATGGGTGGGTGTCACGTCCAAGTGTCTCGGGCATTTCACCTCCTCGCAATCTCTCCTCCCATTGATGTAAGAAACTCCATGTTCAGCACACCTGTGACCAATACCTTCCACTTGATGGAGGCTGGGCTGAGGTAGCAGGATTTCCAAACCAAAAGTCCTAGTTCCCCTTTCTGGTATTTAAAAAGCGCTTTCCCCCAATCTGAGTCTATCCAAACCCCACCCATTCCTCACATCCTGCACCTCCAAGAGAGTTTCTGCATCTTCATGTGGAAGCAAATGAGCCTCAACTAGGTGTTAGGGGTTGGGGCTCATCCAGGGACCCAAACGTCATGTGACGAGTAAACTGTCCTCGTGCGTGGATAGAGACCTGTGGACATCTTCTGGGATGGTTAGGAGCCTCCTATCTTTCTGTGCTCTCAGATTATGAACCCTGAAAAGCTGAGCCCTGATTGTGCTAACTCCTACCCACCCTTCCCTCACTCTGAATGTCACAGAGCTGCTGTTGTGTATTAGACAAAGCTCAGACCCTGCTTAGACTCACAAGGCCCTTAGGAATACAGCACCAAGGAAACAGCAATCTTGTCCCTGGATGGTCCCTACCAGCGCCATTCTCCTCTGCTTGCTATTGTCCAATGACCAAAGAAAGTTGTTTTATGTGTTTTGCCCAGTTTCTCAGTGCTTACATTGAGAACAAATCCCACAGCATTTCCTCCTTCAGGGAAGGATCTGGAATTATCTTTTTTCATGCGCTTCACACCTTCTGGACTCCAAGAGCACAGCGAGACTGTATTGGGCTGACATCTTCTGCCCAGCTGTAGCATTCATCACAGAATCTTCATGGTGGTTGATCGAAAAAGGCAGCCACCTTCAATTCCTTCCTTATACAAAACAAGGTACCCCACCCCGAGGAGACAAGCGGTCTGTGTCTCAAAACTCCTACATCCGGCCTGGTCTGTGACTGCTTTGACCCGTAGAGAATTGTAGAGGTTACTTTGGGCCAGTGCTGAGCCGGCCTTATAAGAGATCTGGCCACTGCCCCTTTCTTTACTCAGACTGCTGCTCATACACCGTGGTCCCTGGAGACACAGGCTCCGCTGCGAGGAAACCAAGCCACGTGTGGAGTTCAGGTGCACACTCTGTGCCCCAGCACAGGTAACCCCCAGCCGGCCCTGGGAGGGGCCTGCTGGAGCCTCTCTGTGACGCTGTCCCATCTGCCCTCCAACTGTAGCAGCACGAGGAGCTCTAAGCAAGAAGCACGCAATTATGCACAGACAGTCCACAGAAATAGCAGTGATAATAATAAATTATATTTCAAACCACAACGTTTTGTAATAGTTTGTTACATAGCAGTAATAAACCCAACTACTTCTAGGACAATCTTTTGAAGCAAAATATAAACTTAAAATAATCTATAAGCTTCATTTAGAAAAAAAATAAAAAAACAACAAAGTAAAATAAAATTCGACAGAGTAAAATTTTAAAACCACGGGCTTTATTTCAAAATTTATGAATCAGGCAGGATCCAATTTAGCACATAGAAAGAAGCTCTGAGGAGTTGCACAAAATGAAAGACGTTTATACGCAGAAGGTAGCTGAAACAAGGAAGCTGTACTGGACAAAGCATCGTGTGGGTTTTTGCAAGGTTTCTTTGCATTAGGGGATGGCAGTGGTCTCCCAGGTAGATGGCTTAGCTAGTAAACCTGACGCTTTCATATCTGCCCACATGCACATGCCGTACTTGCCTTATTGAAGACAAGACAGTGCCATGCCAGGTTACCCTTGCCTCGGCCCCTGGGTCCTTCCTCTCCCGCCTCCCTGGATTCAGATCTGCTCCCAGGCCAGCTTTTCAACTACAAAGCAGTCTATCCAGAGCCCTCACCATCCACCTCCTCTGTGGCTCTCACTCTGGGGGCCACTGTCTCCCTTCCCTCAACACCCAGACACAAGTGACAGCCCCTGACATCCTATAGGCTACTCAGTCTTGAATCTGCTCGCCCTCCTCACTGTTCCTTCTTGGGAATCACAGAAAAAGCTCTTGTCCCGAATTCCCCTCCCTCCCTCTGCCTGCTGACCAATGTGCGGCCTGTCCCCTCCTCTTGGGAGCTGCAATTAACCAGCCATCTTTCAGCGACAGTCGTCTAGTGATCCGTTGGCCTTACTTTACCTCAAATTCCCTATTTATAAACTGCATTTTAAACCAGTCCCTAGATAAACGACACTCTGTACATAATTAAGCATGAACAAATAAAGAACAAACGAACTATGAAACTTTTTACAATGTTCTCAATCAGTTTAACATTTTATTATATGTTAGGCTGTCCTTTCACCATAAAATTGTGGGTCTATAAGGCTGGAGAGTATATGAAAAGTTACATGGACAAGACAAGACACCTGGGAATTCCCATATGCCTGCACTTGAATGGGGAGCTCAGGCCGATGCTTGAGTTGAGTCCTGCTTTGTGGGTGGATGACACAATTGGAAATTTTTGTTTTTCCAAATTAAGCTCTTAAACGTATTGGTTTAGCACAGGACATAGTTCTAAACTCATCTTTCCAGCAACTTTGAAGTTACAACAGACGTAAGATGGTCTGTGCCCTAAGTTATTTATTTAGAATCTGCACGTATCATCAGGGAAACAGCACAGCACGTTTCAAAACAAGCTATGTGTTTAGGAGAGAGCCGTGGTGCACGCTGTGGTGGAAAGAACAAGACGGTATTCCTGGAAAATATTAGCTCCGGATTCCTTGTGTTGGAAGCATCCATCTTCACCCATTATATTTCCAGAGAAGGACCTGGAGAGGATATTGGATTGTTGCTGAGATTAGCTGTTCACACAACCCCCCACGAAAGGGAGAGCTGAAAGTATCAGAGAGCTGTGGTCCTTAGAGCAGCCTGATCCATGGGAAGTGCAGAGAGGAACCCCTTCCAGGAGTCCTGTATTGGTTAGAGTTCAGTTGCTGCAACACACCGCTTCTGCCCACTCCCACGTAATTATGTCAGATAGAAGTTGCACCTGTCTCATGTTCTGATCTGGAGGCAGGCAGTCTAGGGCTGTTCTCGCAAGGCTACTTCAGGAAGCTTCTCTGTCATCCCTGATGCTCTGTCCTCCTAGTGAAGTTGACCTCCTCCAAGGTGGACGTGGGGCAGGATGGAGCTATAGTTTCAGTGTTTACATTCGTGAAGTAGGACAGGGGGAGAAGGAGAAAGTAAGGCCTGCCTCTCCCATGTAGGAAATATCCTAGAAGTTGCACATATTTCTTTCCTTCCGTCTTGGAGGGAGAGCTTAGTCTCACAAGCAACCCAGATGCACAGGAGGCCGGGAACGTCTGTAGTCTCGGGCAGCCCTGCTCTCTGTTAAATATCGAGTGTGCATTCGCTCTAGGGGAGACGTGGGCCAGGCTGTTGGGAGACAAATGGATGTCTCTGCTCCCCACACACAGTTTTCGCCGTTTTCTCTCATCACCCACCCACTCCCTAACAGAGTTCATGTTTTATGAGACTTTTTGCAGACAGATTACATTAATTCATATTTCAGGACCCAGCTGAAAATCATCAACCTGTGGGTGCTTTTCATTAGACCCGCTGGTAAATTGCAGGTGGAACTCTGTTACTGTCTCTGGCTAGGGGAGGCGACAGGGAAGGGTAGTGAGAGAACAATGGTAAAGAACAAAGTGGGTGCAACATTTTGACAGGCAGAGGCTTCAAACCCCAGGAGGAAAATAAACACAGGCACTCTCCTGTATTCAACCCCCAAAAGAATTTGTAGGGAAGAAACAGCTACAATTAAGTAAAATCATATCTAAACACTTCAAATTATCCTCCTTAGAATTTCCCATTAGTCAGAATTTCCATAAACACTTCATCCAGATGTGAAAGTAACCTTTTTTTTTTTGTATATCTAACTGGCAAGGTGTCAGAAAAAAATTCAAAGTTAAATGTGGTGAGGATGTAGTGAGACCTGCACTCTTAGATGCTGGATTGGAAAAATGTAGATGGTACCATTTTTTTCTGGAGCATCATTTGGTAATATGCATTAAAAATTGTAAAATATTTATGGTGTTTGAGGTAGTAATTCTACTTCTGGGAATTCATATAAAGATAATAATCAGAGATGCTGACAAAGATTTAGGTGCAAGTGTTTACCAAATAACTGGAAAGATATTCCATGTTCATATATTGGAAGAATTAATGTTGGCAACATTTCCATTCTCCTCAAGGCAATCTGCATACAGATTTAATGTAATAAAAATAATGACTATAATATACCAATTTTCCAGTGGCATTATTCACAAAAATAGCAAAAACAATCTAAAGATTTTTGTGGAACCACAGAGGGCTCTGAATAGCGAAAGCAAGCCTGAGAAAGAAGAACAAAGTTGGAGGAATCACACTTCTTGCTTTCAAATTACAATGCAAAGCTATAGTCATCAAAACAGTATAATACTTACATCTACATAGACAAACAGACCAATGGAGCAGAATGGAGAGGTCTAAAATAAACCCCTGCACGTATAGCCAACTAAAGTCTGACAACAGGACCAAGAATACTCAATGGAGAAATGGTAGTTTCTTCAATAAATTGTGTTTGAAAAACTGACAGCCACATGCAAATGTATAAAACTGGATCCGTATTTTACACCACTCATAAAAATCAACTGAAGGTGGATTAAAGAAAAATTTAAGATCTGGAACCATAAAACTCCTACAAGAAAGTATAGGGGACTGGCTCCTTCACACTGGTCTTGGCAATTTTTTTTTTCTTTTTCTTTTTTTTGGATTTGACACCAGAAACAAATTCCACAGAGGCCAAAATAAACAGGTGGGAGTGCATAAAGTTAAAACGTTTCGACACTGCTAAGGAAACCACCAACAAAGTGAAAAAGCACACAGTGTAATGGGAGAAAGTATCTGCAAATATCTTAAAAGGGGTTAATATGAAGATTGTACAAAAACCTACACAAGTCACTAGTAAAACAACAATAACGAAACAAAAATAATTTAATTCACAAACGAGCAGAAGAACTGGATAGATAGTTTTCCAAATAAGGCATGCAAATGGGCAACAATACGTGAAAAGTTGTTCAGCATTAGTAATCATCAGGGAAATAAAAATCAAAGCCACAGTGAGAAATCACCTCACACCAGTTAGGTTGGCAGCCCTCAAAAGGACAAAAGAATAAGTGTTAGCTAAGATGTGGAGAAAATGAAATCCCTGTGCACTTGTAGGTGGGAATGTAAATTGGTGCAGCCACTATGGAAAACAGTGTGAAGGTTTCTTGATTATACCACAATAAAGCTGGGAAAAAAAAATCTATTTTAAAATGAAAAGCAACAACAAATAAACCAAAGCCACGGGGCTTGTGGGGAAATGGGTTTAGGGCCCAATACTCAAAACCTGGTATGGGTACATTAAAAAATAAGGGCCTGCTAGGGACTGAATGTTTCTGTCCCCTGTAAATTAATATTTCGAAGACTATTACCTAATGTGATATTATTTGGAAGTTATGTGATGTTACTTCAGGAAGTAATTAAGTCAGGAGGTTGGAGCTCTCATAAATGGGATTAGTGCCCTTATAAAAAGACACCCGGGGCTTCCCTGGTTGCGAAGTGGTTGAGAGTCCGCCTGCCGATGCACGGGACACGGGTTCGTGCTCCGGTCCGGGAATATCCCAGATGCCACGGAGTGGCTGGGCCCGTGAGCCATGGCCGCTGAGCCTGCGCGTCCGGAGCCTGTGCTCTGCAACGGGAGAGGCCACAACAGTGAGAGGCCCGGGTGCCGCAAAAAGAAAAAAAAAAAAGACACACGGGAGCCTGCTTTCTCTTCTGTTCACCAGAGAATACCTGTTCAAGAAACAGCTCTCACCAGACAAGTGCTGCCACATTGATGTTGGACTCACCAGACACCAGAACTGTGCAAAATAAATCTCTGTGGTCAAAACCACCCCGTCTATGGTATATTTGTTACAGCAGCCCAAATTGAGACAAAACCTAATAAAAATGGTAGTGTAATTATATGTGCTAAATGGTTAAATATTTACCCACAACAAGTATGGCACTTTATCTTGAAAAGGGCCTGCAGTTTGCTGGTTAATCTGGGTGGAAGAAGGGTTGCAGCTTGTGGATGATTGTGAATAGTTAGAGAAGGGTGATTTGAAATGCCATAAAAAGCTGTAACGTCTGATATGAGTGGGGTGGCTGTTTGAGGTGTGTGCAAGTGTGT
Organism: Inia geoffrensis; assembly: GCA_036417435.1. NCBI lineage: Eukaryota > Metazoa > Chordata > Mammalia > Artiodactyla > Iniidae > Inia > Inia geoffrensis. The sequence goes on along the minus strand of CM070919.1, from coordinate 37,202,676 downwards.
GTTTTGTGTTTTTCCACCTGGCTAGCTTCCTCTGGGTGCAGCTGTGCATTCATTCAACAACCGTTTCTCTGGACAAAATTACATGTGAACACAAGTGAGATTCAGAATATGTTCAAATAGTTCCCTGTATGCCAGGCAAGCTAGAGCAATACCTTATTGCAACTCTGACAATGTATTAATAACTTTCTCTTGATGGCTATGAAAGAGCATATATGGTCTTAAACCTGGAGATCCCTAAGGATCAGGAACTGCAGTTGAAGGAATTGAAGCAAAGGGAATTTAACTCTTATTTGTAAATAATTAATGTAAAACATTATGGAAAAGAGGTGTACTAAGGCTTAAAGCTTACCTTGACTTCCATGTTCAGTTGAGTCATTTTCTCTTAATGAATTCAGTTCTCAGATTATGCAACCAAAAACTGAACGCTTTTGTAGAGTTAAATATAGAATATTATAATATAATGCTAATGTAGTATGAGCTTCAGTAGTGTGGAGAACAATATTTTGAAATATGAAAATCCATAAAGGAGGGTTAGTAGTTCCATAGGCACTATAGTCCCTGCTTTCTAACTTTAGATTTAAAAAAGTAATGTCGCTGACTATCTGACATGATTAAAGCCAGTTTTTGAACTTTTCTTGTGGTGGAGCCCCGCACTGTCTTAACAAAATCTTCAACTTACTTTGATTAAACAATTCTAAAATAAAGACACTCCAAGAAATATCAATATATCTTTACCTAATTAAAAATAATATCCCAGAAATTTTCATCTAAATTTTGGATGCTTCAGCGTTTTTAAATTGGTTTTTACCCTGATTATGTGAATAATGTGTTTTCAAAATTTATAAAGTAACAAGAAAATAAGAATCATGCACATCTCTATCGCAGAGAAAGAGCTAGTAACAGTTTTATATATTTACACTCCTAATAAACTTACATGTAATTATTGTTGATTTCTCTCTCTCCGTATATGTATAATGTAATGTAATATATAATTTTTGGAGCAATGCATTGAAAGAATGCAAGATTGGGCATCTGGTTTGCAGATGACACAACCCACCTTCCAGTCCTGCTCTAAGGATTTAAATTAGATTCCCAAAGTTAAGGGTTCAACATATGTAATACGTAATGTAAATAGTAGCTGCTGTGATGCATTTATTGACCTGTACTTAATTATCTTCATAGACATTTGATAATGCCTGAATAATGTTATGTCAGGAATATGTGCAATATAGTTTAACCATTTCCTTGCTCTTTAGATTCTAGATTTAGGGCTCTTCACAATTTTTCCATCTTAAAAGTAAAGTATTTGAATACCTTTTCTATATAAAAACGTGTCCCCATATCTTTTCTCCCCCTTCTAGTAGTAGAGTACTAAAGATGGAATTAGAAGACGTTTATTAACACATCTTTAAAAACTGCTTTCTACAAATGTACCAATTTATGTATCTGGTTGTTCACCAAATTGGTTTTCTTTTTTTCTTTTTTTTTTTTTTTTTTTTTTTTGCTGTAGGAGGGCCTCTAACTGTTGTGGCCCCTCCCGTTGCAGAGCACAGGCTCCGGACGCGCAGGCTCAGCGGCCATGGCTCAAGGGCCTAGCCTAGCCGCTCAGTGGCATGTGGGATCTTCCCGGACCGGGGCACGAACCCGTGTCCCGTGCATTGGCAGGTGGACTCTCAACCACTGCGCCACCAGGGAAGCCCTGTTCACCACTTTTAACTGTCCCATGTTTTGAAAGTTTTCCTAAATGTAGAAAGGATTGTATTATTTTTCACTTGTGAACTCAATGTTTTATGTTGGTATATTTATTTAATCAAAGGAATTTCCTGTTCACATCATTCATGTGTGTGTTTTAGATCTGTTTTATTCTTTCTGTTTAAATCAATTTGTATTAATGTTTTAATGTTAAAAATATTAACATATACAAATATTAACCTCTTGAAGTTTCCCATATTTATGTACTTTTTCTTCTATCCTTTTTATGTTTGAGATTTTCCCATCTAGAAATCGGATATATATATATATATATATATATATATATATATATATATATATATATATATATATATATATATATATATAATAAATCCCTATTTAAATGCATATCAAATTAATTTTTATTTATGGTTTAGAGTGAAGATGTAAATATTTTTTAAAGAAAATTATATACCCAGTTTTTCATCACCACCTATTGTATGGTCCATAATGGCTTCTATTGATTGTAATACCTTTATCATATAGGCTCTCATCCTAGAATCTACATTTAGGGTAACGTTAGTCTCCGCTACCACTTGGCACTTGTCATCTGCCTCGACAAGGTTTAAATCATGTGCTGGTGCAGCTGCTGCAGCTGCTGACCTCCAAACCCCCCTGAAAAGAGTTCACGGTGGAGAGCAGAAATGAGGCGCTCTGTGCTCTGGGGAAACTGTCAGGACAGCTTTTCAGAGAGTTAGATACTTTCAGAAGAAGATTTTATGAGCATAATTCTTGTATCCCCTCATATCTAGAAAAACACTAAGGTCTTTCATGGCGAGGTCTGTCCTCGCGACTAACAGTAACCTTCGCGAGACTAACAGAAACATTCTGCAAAAAATATATGTGCTCGATTGCATGTACTCCTCCTTCACCAAAATCACATATATACTGACTTCCCCCTGCCTCTTTGGAGCAGTTTCTCAGAGCTCTCTGAAATGCTGTCTCCAGGGCTATAGTCCTCATTTTGCCCCAAATAAAACTTAACTTTCAACTCTCACGTTGTGCTTTTTTTCTTAAGTCGACACTCTGAATTAAGCTTTATATATATAATTAGTAAGGTACGATTCACTCATTCTTTTCAAAAAAAAATTCTAGCTTGACTTTCAGCTAAATCTTAATCACTTTCTTAAAAACATACTAGGATTTTGATTAGGAGTTTATGAGAATTAAAATCGAGAAAGGTAGGTATCTCTATAATGTTTGTTGTTCTACAGAATCATTTCATTTTATTTCTTTTTTTCTTTTTTTTCTTTTTTTTTTTTGCGGTATGCGGGCCTCTCACTGTTGTGGCCTCTCCCATTGCGGACCACAGGCTCCGAACGCTCAGGCTCAGCAGCCATGGCTCACGGGCCCAGCCGCTGAACGTCATGTGGGATCCTCCAGGACCGGGACACGTATCCGCTTCCCCTGCATTGGCAGGCGGACCCTCAACCACTGCACCACCAGGGAAGGCCTCCTTTGGTCTTTTTAAATGGTATTTTGTAAATTTGATTTTTTTCTACTTATTCATTTTCTGTATTCCTTTAATATAAGTTTACTTTAGTTGCTTTTCTATGGATGAGATTTATACAAATGTTTTCTATATCTTAAAAGTAGAAAGTCAGTTGTTTTGTGCATTTTTATGATTCTTGTCCTTTGAACTATTACATTTTTAAGGATTTTCAGTGCTTTTTCATTAACTATTGAGAAATCTCATAATTCCCGAAAATGTCCTTTAGCATTCAACAATTCATATATTATTAATTAGTATTTTAATAAGATAGGATTTTTAAAATTGGGGTATAGCTGCTTTACAAGGTTGCATTTGTTTCTGCTGTATTGCAAAGTGAATCAGCTATATGTATGCCTATATCCCCTCTTTTTAGGATTTCCTTTCCATTTAGGGCTCCACAGTGCATTGAGTAGAATTCCCTGTGCTATACAGCAGGTTCTCATTAGTTATCTATTTTATACATAGTAGTGTATATATGTCAATCTCAATCTCCCAATTCATCCCACCTCCCTTTTGCCCCCTTGGTGTCCATACATCTGTTCTCTATATCTGTGTCTCTACTTCTGCTTTGGAAATAGGTTCATCTGTAGCGTTTTTTATAGATTCCACATAAATACGTTAATAGGCGATATTTGTTTTTCTCTTTCTGACTTATTTCACTCTGTTTGACAGTCTCTAGGTACATACACGGCTCTACAAATGACCCAATTGCATTCCTTTTACTGGCTGAGTAATATTCCATTTATATATTTACTACATCTACTTTATGCATTCATCTGTTGATGGAGACTTAGGTTGCTTCCATGCCTTGACTATTGTAAACACTGCTGTGATGAAAATTAGGGTGCATGTGTCTCTTTGAATTATGGTTTTCTCAGGTCATATACCCAGTAGTGAGATTTCTGGGTCATATGGTAGTTCTATTTTTAGATGTTTTAAGGAACAGCCATGTTGTTCCCCATAGTAGGTGTATCAATGTCCATTCCCACCAATAGGTAAAATTGGTGTGTGGTTTTGTATTATATCATTTATGTCTGATATCAGGGTTAAATTATTTTCACAAAATACAGAATTCCTCTATTCTTCTATTCTTGATTCTATGAAACTACTTGCTACTTTTGTAGTCAGCTGTTTTGTTTGTTTTTTTTCTTTACTTGCATAGGTCATACGTGATTTTCAGAAGCAATTGTTGAAAAACTTTATTTTATATCCTTCCTTGCTTATTTTTCTTTTGTTTCAGTTGTTCTAAATATTGGTCTTGAGAATTCCTATTTTTTCCAGAAAGTAGTCAATTTGTTGAATATTTTAGTGTGTGTGTATATATATATATATATATATATATATATGTATATATATATATATATATATATATATATATATATATATATATATATATATATATATATATATATATATATATATATATATATATATATATATATATATATATATATATATATATATATATACCTGACCTGGTGTCTCACACAAGGGCCCTAAATCCCTTGGAGTTTCCTGGGTGATAGAAGTGTTTGTTTTTTTTTTTTTTCTTTGTTTTTTAAAGTGTTAATTTAAATTTTATTTTTCTTTTAGGAAACGATTACTTGCATATCACTTAAACCCTGTCCAACCTTATTTTTAAAGATTGTTAGTACAGTTCTAGAGTATCCTTTAGTACAGTCCTAGAGTATCCTTTATTCTAGGGCTTGTGATTAGTTTCACTTCTAATATGCACAATATCTGGTGTCTTAATTGAATGCCCCAGGTATTCAAGGAAATTTCTTCACTCTGGCTGGTGAGGATTCTCAGCCATACAAAAACTTTGGAAATTATTTACTGTACAGTTCTCCAGTAATTGTTCTTTCCACAGAAATTATTCCTGCCCAGCCTTGTGAAATTTCACCTGTGTGTGCTCAGATTGGTACTCGACAGAGACTCAGATGGATCATCAGGCAGTTGTGGACTTTCCTCTCTGGGTCGCCATCCTTCTGGATGCCCTGCCCCACAAATTATCGCCCCCTGGACTTCCAAACTCACTGTGTTCTCTCCCTTGCTCTTCCCGTTTGAATCCCTGCCTGTCAGTTCAGCTGTAATTTCTGAGCCACTGCAAGTACTTGTCTCCAACTCTGTCTTCTCCTGCTCCTATGTAAAAGCTCAGTAGCATCTTCTCCTGAATGATGACCATGGATGAAACCTAAATCCTCTTCTTCTTTCCCAGCTACTTTAAACTCCGCTCTGAATGTCTTCTCTCATCCAGGATCAGTGAGTCAGAATCATCCATGATCCATTTTTTCATACTCAACAAGATGTCTGGCCATGTTGAGTCTTTCTCCAGTTGAGTGGTTTGGACAATGATGGACAAAGAGAGACGAGCAGACAGCAGTTAGGGACCATGTCAGGCTGTCATGGGCATGAGAATGAATGACACTGTTAAGAAGAGGAACAGATTATAGAGAAGTCACAAGGGGAGAAGAGGTTGGAAAATGTTTTCAAACATAGATCGAGGAGAAAACTGGTAGAGGAGAGGTTGAACTTATAATAAAATAAAGAGAAATGACCACTTCTAGGTTCCACAGAAAAACTCAGTACCTGCTATCTTACTGGTAACACCTTATCAAACGCTCTTTCAGTTAGAAATACTTCAGGCTACAAATCCTTTAGAAACTATCCTATACATATTTTAGCAGTAGAGTAACATAGGCCAAAGTTATGCATTGCAGCATTGTTTGTAATGTCAAAAGATGGCTGAATATTAGTGTTTAGCCCAATGTGGACTGGCAACATGCATTATAGTACATCATCCACTCAGTGGACTGCTTTGTGAGAAACAATGTCCCGATAGAAATTTTCTCCCCAGATACCGTCAACTGAATATAAGGAAGATATAATGAAACATTATACAACTATTTATGTATTAAAATGTAGAGTGAAGGGAAAACAGATATTCACATTTGCTTGTATACACATAAAAAGACACTCTAGAATGATACCTGGGAAATCAACCAAGTGGCTGACTTTGAAGACAGGGGGTTCTGGGCAAGGGCAGGGAGCAGAATACAATATAAAATATTTAATATTTATAGGGTCTTGAACCTTCTACACATATTATCAACTTCTCAGAAATGTGGACATTAAATTCTTTTTAAACCTCTAAAGATTAAAAGTTATAGCACGATTTCTACCAACTAAATGAAAGTCAAATTTGTTTTACCAGAAAGATTATCCGACTTCTCTAAAATGTCTACTCATGAGAATTTTCTGGTGGCTTTTGCTTCTTTTCTTTCACTTTGGAAGCAGTTTTCTGATTCACAATCCTTTGTGTTCTTCCTTTCAAAGAACATCTACCACTGCTAATTTTACGCGTTAAGCTTGATCTAATTTTCTAATCTTTTTGTCCCATTTTTCCCTATGAAAAGGCTCTGGACATTCATTATCTGTTGAGACAATACTTAGATAATTCATATGGCTAAGAGGACAATTATTTGCCTTAATACTTGAGTTCTTTCTCTGCATCTGACTTATTAATAATGCCAGTAAGATATTGTGCAAAACCGTTGACTTTATTATAATAAGAAATATTAGTCAGGAGACCATATCTTAAGACTGATTATAAAACAAACAGCCATGTTGACAGTGAGGAGATATGACACGTGAGGGGATATTTCATGTGGGAGAGAGGAGAGCTCCCTTCAGAGGTTTAAAGGGTGTTTGAAATCATGTAGAACTAGGCCCAGTGGATGGACCCTTTGGATGTCACTCCCCAGTGATACATAGGACAGAGACCTGAGATTCTCGAGTGCTGCACAATGCGGTGGTCTGGAGTGGCGGCTGTGGACACTTATGTAGATCAGCAGAGAAGATAGCTGCAGCCTTGTGTCTGTACAAGTCTGTATAAAGCGATCTGGCCTTCAGAATTGTTTTTTTTTTTTTTTTTTTTGCGATACGCGGGCCTCTCACTGCTGTGGCCTCTCCCATTGCGGACCACAGGCTCCGGACGCGCAGGCTCAGCAGCCATGGCTCACGGGCTCAGCCGCTCTGCGTCATGTGGTATCTTCCCGGACCGGTGCACGGACCCGTGTCCCCTGCATCGGCAGGGGTACTCTCAACCACTGCGCCACCAGGGAAGCCCCCATGAGGAAAAAAGAAAATTGACTAACTGGCATATTGCCTCAGCTCTAGTAATAAGATCTTTTTCTTGAATCAATTTCTTTTTCCTCTCAACTTCTCAAACCCAGAGTAGTTATTCTGCATGAGACCATTCTCTTTTAATTCTATTCTTCAGTCTCAAATTTTGTAGCTTTACTTCTATAAGTACCTGTCCATCTTTATTCTTTAGACAAGATAAGCAAGATCAGATTTTAAAGGAAAACAAATACCTTTACAATTAGACTTTCTAAGCTTCTAAATTTATTTCATGTTCCCACAGTAGTACCTTCAATCCTGAGTTTGTGGCATTTTTACCTACTTCAGTGATGAGTCTGGGGAGTGAATTGGTGGTGGGACCTCACAGACCACTGGGATTTTGAACTCTTGGCAGTTAGATCTCTGTTTATAGAAGTGTTAACAACCAACGGAACAATCAGCATACAGTCCAGGGTTACAGGGGTGACAGCCGAGAGAAGGCGATCTACGGATGACAGAAGAGATCGGCCTTCTGACAAGCAGTTGCATTTCATTGCGAGGCAAGGAGAAAGTGCCTGCAGATAGAGAGATGCCATCAGCAGGGAGCAGGAAGTCTTCACCCACATCAGTTATAAACAAAACCGTCAGAAGTCAGTCATTCTCTGGCCTTATTTGTGCTTCCTGTTTTTCCACTCCCTTGTGCTTCGAGACTTCTCTGCTGAGTTGATGTTCCCCTCTGTGCTTTGTCTAAATCTCCTTCTGGGCCAGCAGGATGTAGGAGGCAGTGGTGCTGTGCGGCGGATCTACTTCGTATAACACGTCTGACCACCGTGCAGCTGGGACAGTACGTGTGCTGAGCGCTGACCTGCCTTCCCACGGGTGTGGCTGAGGTGGGACCAAAGGTCTGAACGGAGAGGGTGGTAGGGGTGCCTTTGTTTTCTTTCACTCCCAGGTCAGGAGATCTTAATCTGAGGGGCTTAGGGAGCCCAGGGTGCCTGTGGCCTCCCTGAAGTCATGTATAAAATGAGTTCGGGCACAGGTTTTTATTCAAATAAAATTAAATGCCCTGGATTTACCCCTTCAAAATATTTTATCACTGTTTCTAGTCTGTAGAGATCCTTGTGCACTGGAGCAGAACATGGCTGCAGTGATTTCAACACATTTCCTTTGTGAACAGTACCTAGTAAAGTAAGCTTTTAGAATCAAGAGCGACTGGAGGCTGAAAAGGTTTAAAAACATTCTATGAAGTGTCTAGAATCAGGAGTGTTTGATCTGCACTCTACTGGAACATTTTAAGGTCTAATACTTTGTTTTCCACTTGTGAGCAGCTAGGTCAAGTTTTTCTTTTCCCCCAGACAAGAAAACCTAAATATATTAAGTCTATGTGTCTGGCCAGGGTCAAAGGACAAACTAGTTTAGGGATGGTCACAGGCAGACTTTTGTCATTACCAGAAATTAAAGTGGCAAAGAATATTTATGACAAAAATCCCTAAATGCATTTCATTATTGGATAATTTCAATCTACAGAAAGGCAAAGTCTCTTCGTGTGGTTATTTGTAAATATTTCATACAGATCTATTTAAACGGCTTTGTGCTCTTCTAAGATTACTCTCCCGTGACAATGACCAGAACTTAATGCATTTATGCACCAAACTATTTAGGCTCCTGCCCAAGTGTGGTAAACTGGTTAAAAACAACAACAACAAACCAAACCAGTGAACTGTTTTTTAAACTGGCTGAGGGTGCCACCTACTGTCCAGTCTGTAGAAATGAGCCGGGATTGGAACCTGAGCCTTATCTACTGAGAGCCACAGGAACTAGGATATGAAAGTGAATTCGACTCAAGTCTATACTTTCTAATTATACTCTATTTATAATGAGTTATGTAAATAGTTATATTTATACTCTCTCCCCAACATTCCAAATCTCAGGTTACAGAAAATAAAACATTAGAAAATTATTTTAAATTGTGGCAGATGTAGAAAACAGTATCAGGCTATCATGTGCTTTCTGTAGATCCAGATTATCCAGTACCAAAATGCCTTTAGGGTTCTGCATCAAACATGCTCTTTGCCGTTTCAACTCCGAGTGATGTCTGGAACGCAGAGGCCCCTGAGTAGCGGTTCCTGCTGTGGACTCGACTGTATTTACTTTACACTGTGGTGAACAGATGACAGAAAAAAAAAAAAAAAAAAAAAAAGCTCTAAAGAGGAGGAAGATTTAAGGCACGCAAAAATAGTATTTTAAAATATTGATTTGGGTGTTTGTTTGTTTGTTTGCTTGTTTTGCAGTACACTGGCCTCTCACTGTTGCAGCCTCTCCCTTTGCGGAGCACAGGCTCCGGACATGCAAGCTCAGAGGCCATGGATCACGGGCCTAGCCGCTCCGCAGCATGTAGGATCTTCCCGGACTGGGGCACGAACCCGTGGCCCCTGCATTGGCAGGCGGGCTCTCAACCACTGCGTCACCAGGGAAGCCCTGGGTGTTTTGTTTTTAATGGGCCAATCCATGATAGAATAGACCCAGACGAGTTTTGAGAATAAAAGTTATATTTTCTTCCCCGGAGAGATACTGGCAGCCAAGTTAATTAAAATATGTGTTTTCTAGGGACCTGGTATAAATTCTCACTTTGTTTAGACAAATGACTGATTTCCATGCTGGCTTAAATCCAGCGAGTGCTCAAGGAATGTTCTAGTGACTACTGTGCAGTGAGGGTTTCATTATTTGTGCTTCGAGTGTGTTCTGTCTTTAATCCTTAAATAAAAACCCATCATCTTCCACATAACTTACTATTTGACTTGACTCTACGCCGTATGACAAGACATTTCTATGTAATCACAAGTAAAGTTGTGCGTGTGTGCGCATGTTTTTAAATACAGTGTACACTCTTGTTCAAGTTCATCCTGAGTTCCAAGTACACACACACACAAAACTGAATACTTCAGAGTAAAAGTACTTCTTTTTCACCCGTATCAAGGTATCCATGGTTCATTTGTATATATTATTCCATCTTAAAAAAAATTCTTTTTTCAAATACATTTTTATTTACTCACCCATAATATAGTTTCATTTTTACTTGTCTTAAATACTCTGTGTTGCCTTGCAGCTTGCTTTTGTCAGGTAACAGAATGACTTTGAGGTGTCACCATTTCCTGTTTTGGGGTTTTCCACTGCTATTTGAGAACACTGCAGAAAGCTTTCTACAGAACGACATAATACTGCTATAAGCATATCCAGGTTCATATTTCATTTCTATCTCTCACCTTCATGCTGATAACAATATGCATAATTAAACGTTTCTAAATTTTCAGAGATAATTTTCTTTAAAGTGAATATAAAGCCCAGTCACCAAGCAGTTTCTGTGGTGTCTTGTCTTATTCTAGTCTCGTCTTGAATTCCTTAAAACTTTCAGGCAAAATCTTCGTTGTAAATATTATGTTAAACTGTAGGCTGTCTCTAGCGCAGCTAATTCCATTACTGATATCGGTGATAATAAACCGTTTTCAGATTAATCCTACTAAAAATATCTAGCCCATTAATGACAACAACAAAGTTATTACAAGTCAGTTCATAACATGAGGCTTTGGAAGTCCGCAGGAGCCGGGAGCTGCCTGTCCATGTGTAGGGGCTGAGGCGTCTCATCGTCTCCCTTCTCCACCATGAAGGACTGAGAGGGTCTCTGGCTCAGCAGGGATGCCGAGAGAAAAAACTCACAGCCAGTTCAGCGCCCCTAGACTTGACTCTTCCATGTTCGGTCCTGTCCAGACGCTCATATGAGGGCACCTCAGCTGACACACTGAGAATTCAGTCCCATTTGTCTTCTCGCAGGCCCACCAGCACACTGGCTGGGTCATGAAGTTCTTTTGGGAGAGTTATAGCCTGATGGCCAGGAGAGGACGCAGGGGCAGCTGGTCTACATTGTTTCCGAGCAAGGCGTCAACACTTGTTTGTTTGCTGGGTTCTCTTTTCTGCATGTGTTGAATTTATTCAGCATAATCACAGGGGTGTTGTCGTCATGCTGTCACACACACACACAAACACAGATATTGCACCGCATCCATGTGGAACCCGAGTGCATTCCTTCTGAGGCTTATTTATATGATTTTATGTGTCACAGCCCATCTTTTATATAATACGTTTCAATGCCAGTCGCTGTGTTGACTTTCTCAGCATCATCTGCAGACAGCTTCACGACTGAACCACCCAGAGCAAGCTGTTTTCCTTCTGCCTCAATTGCAACAGTCCTATCGGCTGCAGCGGAGCAAAGCTTAGCTCCTGGAGAAGCTAAGCATAAACATGTGTTATCAACACCTCTGAGTACAAATTTAATAGCTCCTTTGTCCACCTGCTGGTGTGGAAAAAGCGTCTTTTTTATCTCCTTTTGTGTGGAATAACCTTGGGATTGGATAAAAAGACCCTCTCTTTTTCTAAATAGAGTAACTCTCGAGTCACTGTGAAGATTTCCATCTGTTCATAACATCCCACTCTTTTAACTGGTTCCTTCCTAGGCACGGTTGGATGAAGCCGTGGTTCAATGCCTGAGAATGGTTCTACTTGTTTTTAATACCCTTAATAGCAGGTTTTCAACTGGATGTAACTGAACACGTTTTCTTTTTAATCAAATTTCTTGAACGTGTTTCAAGGTGAAGGGGTGATGCTAGGGAAGGGCCGGGAATGGTGAAAAATAGACTTAGCAAGGATCCCGCAGACCCACCACACCTGGAAGTCCAAAGGAACGGTGGCAGCTGGGGTCATTACCTACAAGTGATGCATCTGGCCACACTTTTCCGGCTCTAGGGAAATCTCACTCCTTTTGCTTTTTCAACTACTTTCTCTGACTATTCATGTGAGCACTGTGGTAATTTGGGGGCTGTTTGGGGTTACCAATTCTTCCCCAGTGCTGTTAGCTGAAAGGGCAGAAGTTGAGCAGGAAGTAGAGACCAAGTACTCATTCTCGTTGCAAGAACAAGATGGAGGGGCGACACCTGGTCTACAGAGGGACGGTTGGCCATTTCTGCAGGTTCACACGGGTCAGAAGAGTTTGGGTTTCAACGCTCAGGGACATCCTCCTGAATTCCACTACCAAGTTAGGGTCCCTATCACGGCCCTAACGTCCCACGGACTATCAGACCTCTGGTGAGTGGCTGACTAAACTCATCTGGGACTTGGAGCCTGGCTACTTTAACGAATAAATTGTTGATGAAACTAATCAATAAACAATCTAAAATAGGAATAGAAAAGCATCTTTTTTGAGCCAAACTGTGGACTATAGCCTGGAAGGCAAACCCTCAGATAGCTCTGATGAACTATCCCAGAGAAGCATGATTTTCAGCAAAGTTTTATATATGGTCAGAACAAAGAACATTAAACAAGTCAGGGATACATTCCTTTAAGGATTCAGGGAAAAAAAACAAAAACAAAACAAACCAAAAACAGATCAGCTCATACACAGCGAGCCAGCATGGCCTTGGCACCTGGGAAGTGAGGCTTATTATTGAAGGAGCTTCAGCATTGGTGTCCCTGGAAGGGAGGCATTTCATCTTTACTTTTAACATGGACATTCTTTACTTCTGGTCAATGCACTCTTTTCTTTAATAATTAAAGCAGAAGCACAATGTATGTTTGATAGGCCACACGCAGGCTGTTCTAGTATGCGTAAGAGACTTCCCCATACCTCAATATGTGAAAATATCTTTTATGAAAATACTGAATCTTGGATTTTGAAAGCAGCTTTTTCTGCTTTCTTTCTAACCGGAAGCTCCTCTGCTTCTTTCGGTGGTAGCTAGAAATTACTACCCTGTCACCTGTGAGAGTTTGCACACCTGGACCTTTGCCTATTTCAGACACTATGGGTGCTCCACCTAGACCGTGGAGGGGTCCTTGCTACTGCCAACTGTGGAGTAGTCTAGCCTCCAAATCCCTCTCGTCACTACTCCACCCCCCCCCCCCCCCCGGTCACAAGTCAGTTTTCCTGGTAGGGAATGTTAAGATGGATTCTGGCAAGCAGGGTGCAAATTAGGTGTCCACCTCTGTGGCAGGGCAGAGAGGGAACAGGATTGGCCAGATGGCATATTTGAGCATGTGTCTGGCCCGAGGAAGCCTTGGCTCAGCCCATGGGGGCTCTGAAGCATATGTGGCCATCACAGGTGTTGTATGTGCCCCTCTGCACTTGACCATTGGGTGTGGCAGCCCTGAGAGGGACCCGTGCATGGGTGAGGCTGCCTGAAGGGATCTTGGCTGGAAATTGCCTGTTGATGGCACTCCAGCTGCTGGGCAGTGAGTTGTTTTCTGGGCCAGAGATGTGGGTGGCACATCTGTGTGCACCCTGAGTGGTGCCCCATATTTTAGAGATGAGTAAGTGGGGAACATGTTAGAGATATTTGTCTTGTCATCTTCACCCTGCTGCACCACCTAACATGCTACACTACCTGATTCTGGTGGTAAACAGTCATGATGATTAAAGTTCTTTAACTTCATTTTGAATTATTACTGTAAAATAGATTGTTTCCTAACATTTACTACATATTCTGGTAGCAAAGTCTCATTATTATCGATAAAATTAGTTTAGGATCATGGTGCGTTGTTACCCTGGAGGCTGTTGAAATAATGAGGATTCTATTTTCTCACACTGTATAATCTAAGTAGATACACGCTGTTGATGCAGGCACACAGAGGGGCAGATCTGGGGGAATATATTAAACAAACGTGACATTAAACACACTTTAGGTAAAGGCATATTGGGACCTTGGGCTAAATACCACTAAGGGATGGAGGACTTCGAATCAGCTCTGCACAGAAGCATCCAAAAATAGCCTGAAGATACTACACAATGAAAGGCTATTCTTTAGTTTATCATAATTCCATCACTGGGCAAGTCTTGGTGAGCCATTTCTTGTTGTTGTTGTTGTAGTTGTTGTTTTGGTTCTCCTTGCAATCTACTGGTGCCACTTGAGAAATAATTTTCAGCTGTGGGAATTTTTCCCCAATTCCCCATCCGCAGAGGACAAGTGGGTGCATCTGGAGACATTTTGGGTTGTCACGCCTGAGGAGATGCTAGTGGGTACAGGCCAGGGGTGCTTCTCAACATCGTAGAAATCACAGGACAGCTCCCACAGCACAAAGTTATCGAGCTCAGAATGTCTTTAATCCCCAGGTTGAGAAATCTTGCCCCAGAGCAAGAACAAAGGGCTTAAACAGCACACAACGTGCATTCTGGACTTTGTGAGCAGCTATTGGGCTAAAACCTTTATACAAGTAAAGAATACACTTGTTGATGTTAGTGGCACTGTGACAACTCTTGTTGAAAGTCACCCCCCCGTGTCCCTCTGTACCTTTCCTGAGCTTTCAATGTAGTTGAACTTTAACAGCCTGTCACAAGACCGGGACACCTTTGGTCTTCCCCACTTGGTCTATGCAAAACTCTAGGAGGAGAAGCTAAAAGGATCATATTATCAGGGGGAAAAGAACATGCAGATGAAGCAAGCTGTGAGAACGTTAGTGCCCCCTGCAGAAAGTGAGGTCTCTGGAGCTCAGCTGCAATCACAAGCTGTGTGAATCATCTTAGGAGTAGATGCTTGTGCAGTTTAGCTTCCTTGTCCCCAGTAAATGTTCATTCAATGCCTGCTACATGCCAGACATGGAAATGTCACAGCCCTGTCTCAAGCAGCACCACTGTAAGCCTGGACACTCAGGACGTGGTATAGGTTCTGTGATAGACAGCAGAAGCAGCCTCAGTTGAGGAGAACACAGAGCACAGACTAGTCACTGCAGAGGCTCTAATTTGTAAGCCTTGCAGCTAAAAGGGTCCTGCTCACGTGTGAAGCCAAAGAAGTGCCTGATGAATGGCTGATATCCTTACACTGAGTTTACCAAGAAAAGCTGCTCGTCTGGGGGTCGGAGAGACCAGCCCCTTGGAGGACGTGGTAGAGCTGCCGCCACAGCTGCCTGCATAAGGTCTCAACTGCCTGGTCCCACCACCCATAGTAGACAAGCTTCCTCACCTCCCCTCTCACTTCGTTCACCTTTTGGACTGAACGAAAACATGTCTCTATTTGACTTTTCTCTGGCACTTCTCATTTGTCTGGATGGTTAAACAATAACATTTTAAAAGTAGTTGGACAGGGCTTCCCTGGTGGCGCAGTGATGGAGAGTCCGCCTGCCGATGCAGGGGACACGGGTTCGTGCCCCGGTCCGGGAAGATCCCACATGCCGCGGAGTGGCTGGGCCCGTGAGCCATGGCCGCTGAGCCTGTGCGTCCGGAGCCTGTGCTCCGCAACGGGAGAGGCCACAACAGTGAGGGGTCCGCATACCGCCAGAAAAAAACAAAAAACAAAACAAAAATAAATAAATAAATAAAAGTAGTTGGACAATTTTGACCATATTAGGTATTTTGCAGTTGTTTCTACCTTTAGTCCCTGTTTACTCTGCCATCTGGAATAAAATGACAGCTAATAAATTTCCCAGTGACCCAATCTTTGCAAATCTGAGTAGAAATTAGGAACCTCTAAAGCTGTAGTAAATTGAGTGTATGAGAATAGGCTCAATGAAGTTCTGAATATATTTAGTCATGCCAATCTTATCAGGGGAGTTTTTTTTTTCCTATTGTACTTTTGTCCTATATCTTAAAACAATGCCCAGCCTGTGCTTAGGTGGCAAGCCTTAGCAACCTCAAATCGGTGCTACCATGCACACCCAGGAGAAGTCAGAGGCGCCTTGATTTGTCCTGCACATCCGACCACCTGGCGAGGGGAGACTAACAGCAGGGAAAGTCTCCATTGACAGCAGGTACCCAGTTATCACAGCTCTGAAAGGAGGACGATGGGGCAAGGACAGCTTGCTGGCTTCAGGGAAGGTGCTTATGACTGGCTGTGGGCCCCAGCCTGGCTGATAGCAGGCCTGAAAGCCTCAAGGAAGGGAAAGAAAAGAGAGACAGGAGGGAGGAGAACAGTGGGGGCGGGGTAAATTCACCTCCAGGTGGCACAAAACAAGTGTCACAGCAGAGACTGGGGAGGAGGAGGGTTTCGGTGGGAGGAGCTGTAGAAGAAATATCTGGAGGAAGCTTCCTCCCCCCTCCACTCCAGACGGGGTGCACGGGGCTGGCGACAGTGCTTGCATCCACTCCACTCACTAAGACTGTGCGCTTCAAGCTGGTCTTAAGAACACACCTCATTCTTCACTGTGATTGCAGGTTGGGTCTTCTCTGCCCACTTCCCCCTCACATTTCACTTTGCCCTGAAGTCTTCATTTGTTCAGGCAAACAGTCTGGCTCGGTGAGCAGAGCTGAGCACCTAGGAGGCAAATCCTGGCTCATAGGTGTAATATATATTCATATTAGTAGCTTATTTATATTTATTAGTTTAATTTATTATAATAAAAGAATACTATATATATGTACATATAATGTAAATAAGATGTTAAATATGATATACTAATATTATTTTAATATAATAACATTTATTAATATATCAATAATATATGCTCATATTAACCATACATAGGCTGACTTAGCTAGTGACACCCTTGGCAAGAAGAAAAGCGAAGACTATAGAAATCAGGAGAACTGAGAACTTTGAAGGTCTTTGAGAGAACTCCATGCCCATGATGTACATGGAGAGAAGTACATGAAGGGCTCCTGGCAAGGGCTGCTCACAGATCTTTTCTAGGCCACCTGCTTACTGGGTCAAGAGTGAACCAGGGCGCCCCATAGTTCTGGATACAAGCAGGAGCCTAGGGGCCAGAGGCCAGCCCCCCTGGACAATGCCTGTCCTTCTTTCACCACATTGCAGTGGCCCACCCTGCCCGCACATCACCTCCTCACTTACACTGCTGTGAACAAACGTTACCATTTCTACACACGATGAAGTGCGTGCGTTGCAGAAGAATTGGCACCTACCAAATAGTGACAAACATCTTAAAAGTACAGAGACAGGGAGGAGGAGAGGTAGATGCACGCGTAGGTAAGCATGCCACGGTTTTAGACTATAATGTAAAATTTAGGATAATGGAAAGTAATGTTAAAACTCTTTAGATCTCGGACTTCCCTGGTGGCGCAGTGGTTGAGAGTCCGCCTGCCGATGCAGGGGACACGGGTTCGTGCCCCGGTCCGGGAAGATCCCACATGCCGCGGAGCGACAGGGTCGGTCCGTGAGCCATGGTCCGCTGAGCCTGTGCTCCGCAACGGGAGAGGCCGCAACAGTGAGAGGCCCGCGTACCACAAATAAAATAAAATAAAGCAACTCTTTAGCTCTCAGCTTTTGTTTTTACCAATGCCTTCATTAAACAATTTATCAGTCATCTAAGTACAGTAGATTCTCAATCAGAAAATAAGATTTTAATTTTGAAGTACTGTAGGTTTCTACATTACCAGAATGTACCTTCAAGCCATCCAATATCTTCTTAACCAAAGCAGACATTTGTTGCATATTCAAAGACCCTGTCAGAATGTTCCCAGGAGGTTAGGGGGCAGTTTCCTGGAACACCGCCTGCCCTTGCCCTGTTTACAGAAGAAAGAGTGTTTATTAGCTTTGAGAGAGCTTGGTGAACTGGTTTAGCTCCTACACATGCAGAAATTGTTTGTTGACCACCATTCCCCAGTAAGTTCAGCGTCCACTTGAATGTCCCCTAAATCCCGAGCCACTAAGCAGCCCGAGAGCCTTGCTGTCCCATTATCCCCTCTATTTCTAGCCACCAGAATCATGGGCCTACAGGATGCAGAATGGACTGGACTCTCTAGGCCGCTCATCTCCTCTTACCCTTCCACTCACAGGCCCAGAGAAACCAAGCTCCTTGCCATGATTTAAGGAGGAAGGAGACCCAGCAACAGTGCCAGAGGAAGCACATGGGAGGGACCCCTGCAGTCCCAGAGGACCGTGGACTTGTCATGTGTGTTTGGGTGGAACATGGTAGATGGAAGAGACTCAGGACTTGACACCTATGGGTCTTCGACTGCTGTACAGACTCAGAAACCTTCTGTGAGCTGTGCGAGCTGAGGAACGGGGTGGGGGGACTTGGGTATACTGGAGGTAGAGGGGAGGGTTTTCCCCTGTTGTAAAGCACAGGCTGTGGTTTTTCTGGGTTGGAAATATTGACAACTCAGCACCTAATGGAGGGTGTTGGTTGGAGGTGTCCTGGTAGTAAAGTTTCTTAGGCTGGTGAGAGGAGATTCTGGGAGGATGCAAAACACGTCCAAGAGCCTTAGGCCACACAGCCAGCCTTCTGAACCCAGCGGTAGAAGGTAGCAATTTCTTATATGTAAAGGTGTCCCAGGTCAGGACAGCCGATTTCCCACGGCCTGAACAGTGAGGAATACAGGTGGGTGTCGCTAACGATGAGCAGTGTCCCTGAGCAGAGGACAGACGAGGCTTCCCGAGCAACCAGAACACAGGCTATTGAGTCAACAAGACAGTCATGACGGGGGTGAGGCAGACATCATGCTGGAACTCACAGCAATCTTTGCCCTTGAATAAGGCCCCACGGGGGAGTGAAGCGTTGGAAGAGGGAAGGGAAGATGGAGGACTGTGCGGGGCAGGCACACAGGAGGGCGTGCATGGAACACATAGCACATCTTTGTTCATTGGAGGGATTTTATTGAGAAAATAAGGACAGGTACATGAGGCAGCCCTGAAACATGGATGGCCTAGAAAGTCATTTACTTTATTCTTGTCAAGCTTTACCTCTTCCGTGTGGAAAGAGAAAAAGGAAGGAAGGAAGGAAGGAAGGAAGGAAGGAAGGAAGGAAGGAAGGAAGGAAGGAAGGTAGGAAGGAAGGAAGGAAGGAAGAAAAGAATGACGAGAGATGTCCCTAAGTGTTCACTGGTTCTCCTCCATAGGGGCCTGGCAGGGACCTCAGCAGAATATGTCCTCAGGAGACCAGCACTGTACCTCATTGGGCCCCTGGGTGACTGCAGGTCCCAGGGAACTTCTTCATTATTCCAAGCACAACTTACCTGGTGGCAGCTGCCCTCTTCTCTAGAGTCTCTCCGTGTCCGAATTTCTTTTAGTTACAATGAGGGACACTAATAGTGGGGTCATGATCATGTTGGATGAACTTGGGGTTCCCAAGGAAGGGCAGCATGGCTGGGCTTGTGTCCTCTGGGCCTACTGGAAGTTCCAGGTGAGTGGGTAAGTTGGGGCCAGGCAGGGAAACGGTACTTAATTTTAGTCAACTGTAGACTTTAAATGGTTAAAATGGAAAATATATGTTTTACAATAAAAAAAGTCTCCAAAAACCCTGGTGGCATGTGAATGTACATAAAATCTTATGGCTTAAAAAGAAAAATTCTTAGGCCAAACGAAGGAGTACATTACTGATACATTCTAAGACATGAGCCTCAAAAGCATGTTATCAGTATAAGAAGCCAGACATAAATGGCACATATTGTATGATTCCAGTCACATGAAATATTGAGAATAGGCATATCCGTAGAGACAGAAAGCAGATTTGTGGTGGTCACGGCTTGAGCATAGGTGGAATAGAAGAGACTAATGGGGACGGGGTTTCTTTTTGAGGTGATTAAACGTTCTGGTATTAGTGCCGATGGTTACACAACTTTGTAATAGATTATAAATCACTAAATTCTATAGTTTTCAAAGGGTGAATTTTATGGCACGTGAATTACGTCTCAACTTAAAAAATGGTGATTAATAGATGTGATTTTTAAAATAACATGAGAAATATTATCATGAGTTTTATTTGCTTCCTGCCATCCTAAGCTCTGTAGATATGAAAAAAGACACCCTCCCCCCGCGAAATGAGAACAAGCACTACTTACTCAGAACTTGTCTATAGAGCACGGAAGTCAGCCACCATCACCACATCAGGCTGAGACTCATGGCACACATAAGAGTGGGGTCAATTTCTGGTGGAAAAAAAAGGAAGGCATGTCCTCCCCAGAGCTTGTGATGTGGGGAGGCTGGAGACAAGCTGCTGGAAGAGGGGCGTCCTAAGTGATTACTTAAGGGAACATATTTGGCTTTCCCTGCAGTTGGTTCTACATGGAAAGGACTGAAAATGACGAAGCTGTGAGTCACTGACCATGTCCTGACCCTTGGGGCCTATTGCTGCAGAGGTTAGAGTCTGATTTTCCAGACTGGTTGCTGCAGGGTGTGCGGCAGGGCCTTTTGGCTGGAGGGAGAGCTTCCCAGGCTTCCAGGTGGATTTAGAAAATTCTGCATCCCGAAACCTTCCTTCATCATCTTCAATCAATCAGATACTCTGGGATAGAGAAACTTGAATCAATGTTTTAAAAATTAACTGCAAACAGAATTGTAAATGACTAATGTACAATATAATGACATACTAAAAGGCAAATATCAATAGAAGAATCAAACAGAATTTTATAAATTCCACCCAAGCAATGAATATGCTCACTTAAAATCACACGCTCCTGAACCTCAGTATTTGGTAGTATATATCTGTGTGAAAAGAATTTTCAAATATGAAATATATAAACCATGCAAAATCTCCTTATACGTCAGCATTAACAACTGAAATTTTGATGATAGGAATCTGTAATAAGCTAAATGGCATTCCCCCTTGCAAAAGAATTCCATTTTTCTCATTAGCATACTTGTATCACAAAAAAAATTGTACTAAATATATTTTAAATTTCAGAGATAAACATTTTGTGAAAAGAACGCAAACGATAGTAATTATTACAGTAATGTCGATTTACTGTAAATCTTAGGATTTCTTATTTCATGAATGTTCACAATGTAGTGGATCTCACAACAAAAAGAGTTTCAATTCATTAAATTTTCTTCTTGCCCCAATACCGAAATCTTGCCATCTGGTCGACCTTGCCGCTGCAGACGCCAAATGACGTGCAACTGGTGTGAACCTCAACAGGAAGTGTCCAGATCACACAAGGGCGAAGGCGCACCGCCACACCCCTGACACACGGCCTCGACCCACGACACCATCAGTCCCATTTCTCGCCCTGGGGGTTCCTCCCCTGCGCCCGCGCGTCTGTAGGCCGTTCACTGCAGAGCTTCTTCAGGGAAGCTACCGACAACCGCGCCAACCCAGGGCCTCGGCCAGGCACGTGTCTCCTCCCGACCATCACGGATGCCCCGGGCGGTCCCTGTTCCCAAAGAGAAACGACTACCACCTACGACCACCGGAGCCTAGGAGGAACTGCCGCACCTCAGGGAGCGCCCTACACGCTTGCCCTCGACAGTCCGCGGTGAGGGGAGCTGAACAGGTTCGAAACGCAAGCGCCACGCTGACGAGGCGACAAAGGAGCGGAGACGGGAGTTCCCCGCATAGACGTCGGTTCAATCTGCCGAATGACTCCTACCTGTTGACCCGCATCCCGTGACCCCAGGGAGTGCTGGTCGACCTGCGCAGACCTCGCTCAAGGCCTGCGAGGGAGCTCAGCGCCGGCCACAGAGCACACTTCTCTCCACATTCAATCTCTGGTGAGAGCAGGACACGCCCACCACTCCGCACCACCGGCATGGTCGCCCCCAGCGTCGCCGGCCTCCCGGAACTCCGGCCCGCATCCGGGGGTTCGAGTCACATCCCTCGCGAAGGTCGCCAAAACTCTGAAGGGAAGGGACAATATAAAAGCGGCCGCAAGGTGGCTCCAGCAACGGGCTCGAACGTCAGCGGGATGGATTCTCATCGCTGGCCGGCGAGAGATCAGCTCCGACCGGCCAAACGCTCGAGTTCGTCTCGTGCCGTCCGCCTAGGAGCTACCGGCCCCCAGCAGCGGACGGGGCTGGGAAGATTTGGGCAGGAGCCTCCCGCAAAGGAGATGCACTCCTCAAGCTAATGTGGAGAATTCTGCAGTCAGAACCCTGACTCTGAAGACTTGGGTTGCCTTAGTGCCCAGCCTCTTACCTCCGTATCAGGAGACCTTAGCAATTCACTTGGTTGCTCCAATTATCTCTGCCCACCCTACACCTGTGCAGCTCTTCTCTCCATGAGCCTAGAGCTGCTTTCCCAAGAAAGACATCCCCATGCCATTGCAGGTAGGAGACAAGGAGACAACTGAACATTTGCAGCTGGACCTATTAGAGAAATTTTATGTATCCAACGCAGGATGATACAAGACAGAGAGGGTCTTATAACTTTAGCACCACATGAGCATAGCTTTCATGAAACAGTGACGCACGCTCGGCAACTCCAGGGGTGTCAGGAAGAAGAAACATACACACGCACATGCACACACACAAGCAAACACACACACATCCCTGGGTCTAATAAGAACACTTACCAGGACTGGCAATTGTGGGATCAGAAAGCCCATTGTTCCCACTTCTGGCGTTCCTTGGGTTAGAATCCCAGTTCATTCAAGCAGATACTGGTTGTTTTACTTATGTCACTGTGGGGGAGTGAGGTCTTGGAGCTCCCTAGACTGGCATTTGCT
Source organism: Inia geoffrensis (assembly GCA_036417435.1). Taxonomy (NCBI): domain Eukaryota; kingdom Metazoa; phylum Chordata; class Mammalia; order Artiodactyla; family Iniidae; genus Inia; species Inia geoffrensis. The sequence goes on along the minus strand of CM070919.1, from coordinate 37,179,940 downwards.
GTCCAGTGCTCTACACTTTGTTCTGTGTACTATGCCCCTTCTCCTCCATACACAGTCATAATTAAGAAAATAAGAATCTACAGACATTGCATTCAACTTTCTAATTTGAATGAAGGTTAAGAACACAAAGGAACAGGGTTATGTGAATAATTTTGCTAAGGAACTTACGTTTATCTTTTTGAAACTATCAAAATGTTTATGAGTAGTCTGTAAAAGGTTAATCTTTTTAAAATTAGGAAAAATAAATGATTTTTAATTGCTATAAGTCACCAAACCCCCACTCACCGCAATACCTATAACACAAGACTCACCTGATGAAACGTCTGCTCCCCACTGGCCTGCAGACTTCTCTTCTGAGTCATTTTCTATCCCCTGTGTTCACCGCATTCCTAAGTCCACTGCAGCCAGTAACATGATGAAGGAGGCCACTGAGCCCAAGGGATGACCTTTAAAAAAAGAGAAGGAAAAAACCTCTCCGGTCTTCTGTGAGGTCACAACCTTAATGGAGGCTGGAACAAGTGAAGGTAAATGTTGGGAAAGAGAGTATTTCTACATTGGTCCCTGACCTGCCACATCCCTAACAGGGTGGTGAACATAACTGACATTAATATTTCCTAGGTGCACTTTGGCAAAAGATGGATCAATACAGGAATCAAAGTATGTTTTTTTGTTTCTTTTTTTTTTTTTTTTTTTTCTCACCTGTTGTTTTATTATCAGGAACTCTGCCACTACCTGCCGTCCTCTGCATCCTTATGCAGGGACAATCCGGAAATCAAGCAGATAAATCTGAGGAAAGAGAAAGCAGCCGTGAAAACCCAGCCTTTCAAAGTATTGTTAGATACATCAGGCATCAATCCCCAACCACTCAGGTGGGAGTGACTCCTGCCACATTACCCACAGGCATGCGCAGACAGAAGGAACGCCTTTTCTTCCCATGGTCAAGAACAAGGCTGTATTGGCTACTCGGACTGTGGAGAGGATATAATATCCCCATTTTGCAGAAAACAATGCAAATTATGGGGTGTTATACTTTGATTCGACTTATTGTTCAGTTCTTATTTTATTAATATTCAGTTCCTAGGCTTAACACTAATTCCCAGGTAACCCTTACCATGGTCTCCTGGAGAGTCCTGTCTCCACAGCAAGGACACCTCTCGCAAAGTTCTCATTTAATAACTCTTCGTGAAAGGCACCGTCATTTGTTCTCCAACACCCATTCCTGGCCTTTAGCACCCCACCTTCCCCGTTGTGCCCCCCGCCCCCCTGGGTGTCCTTGACCTCAGTCACCTTGGTTCTTCCCAATGTAGGAATCAGCAACACCAGAGCCTCAACACTAGCTCTGGCCTCCATGTCCTTGGAGATTTTCTATCAATTTAATGGAGGATGGAACAATCTGAGGACCCATGTCTTTTGACATTACAGGTCAAACACTAACCTGGGCTTCAATGAAAATGTAATTGATTAAACATAGCTAATGGATATAGTATTTGAAACATAAAGAAGACCTAAAACTTAATCAGATAGCTATGACCAGTGAGGGTTTACCAGATAGAAAATCTGTGTGAATTCAGCAAGGTAACATCACCTGTGAATGTAACTAACATGGGGAGATTTTCAATGAAGACCATCACTGAGAAAGCCGCCTAGACGTCACATGTAGAGAAATGACTGAGTTAATATTATGTGAGTAATTTTTAACAGCCTCTCTTTCCTTGTCAATAGCAGGGATTTCATGCTGGAGAAGAGCCCACTGAATGCAATGAATATGAAGACATGTCACATACAACAACATTAACTCCACGCGTGTTACACTTTCAGCCTGAATGGGAGAGACTTCAGCCGTTATTCGTCACTGAATTAACATAAACTAATTATACTAGAGGGAAACCAAGCGGATCTCAGAATGTGGAAGGTTTTTATTCAACCTCCAACCTTAGACAACGTGAGAGAGTGCACCCTGGAGTGATTCTTTCAAATATCCTGAACGTGGGAAATAATTCAGCTGAAGCCTCGCATTTATACACCAACAGCACACACTGGAGAAGACGAACATTTTAAAGGTAATGCAGCCAGAGAGCTGACTTTTATTCACACCAATAAACTCACACGGGAGGGAAGCCCTATTTTGGAATGACTATGGAAGAGCTTTCAGTGTCCATCGCACACTTCAATATCATGAGCACATTCCCACAGGAGAGAAACCACAATGAATAACATTTATGTGAGAAAACACTTAGTCAACGCCATATCCTTATTCATGGGGGAGAGTTCACACTGATGAGAAACCCTACAAATGCAATGAAAGTGGAAAAGCCTTTAAACGTAGCTCTCACGCTTGTACAAACCAGAAAATTCACAGGAGAGGCACCTACGTCTGGAATCCATGTGGTGCAGCCTTTACCCAGAGCTCCCACTTTTATAAACACCTGCGAATTCATACTGAGTAGAAATCCTGTGTTTGTAATCAAGGATATTGAGCCTTCAGCCAGAAATTATCCCTTTTAAACCAGCAGGAAAGTCATGTGGAGAGAAACCCTGACCCTGTAATCATGGTGTAAGAGCCTTCAGTTGGAGCTCCAGCCTCAGAATACACAGATAACTCAGAGTGGGCTGCATCCCTGACACAGTAGAGAAGACATCCCAAGGTTTACAACGAGGAGAGCCCTCTTGGGGTAAAGCATCTAATCACTGCTGTAGAGGAAGTCGGATGAAATGAATGCTAGAGATCCATTAGTCATGGAGTCATTAGACATGAGATGGTTCACACTGAAAAAACACTCTCAGTGTAGTGAAGGAAGGACATTGTTCAGTGATTCCTTATTCCGGACTGAACAAGAAAGTGCTCACACTGAGGAGATGCCAATTCTAAAGACAATGTGGAAAATCTTTCACTTGCTATTCATATCAGAAAGCTCATACTGGGAAAATAGTCCATAAAGAATGTGTTAACTTGCAATCGAGCCAATAATTAAGTCCTTCAGCAATTGTCTTATTATTACATATACAATATAAAGATGTAGATGGTGAAGGGTTTTGAGAAGTGCTGAAAGCAATATTCAGTATCAAGTACGAAGAAACGAGGCAAACCTGTTTCAGTAGATCATTCAAATGTGTCATTCAAAATCATGAAATATTGTGATAAGTAAGAACGGGCCCATTTTCTGTTAATACTCTGTCACTGTTGATCAGTTAGACACTTCCTACCTTTATAGAATTATAACCATAATTACAAAGACTGGTATCAATCGGGAAACAACGATGAATGTTAACTGAAAATGTAAAGCATAGTATGATGTGTGTTACCTCTTACATTAGCATCCAAATATGTGTATACATATTCAGGATGAATGGCTTCAAGGACAAATACACACTTACTTTGTGATTAACCTCAGCTGCTTCAATTAATCCTATTTCTTAACTTTCATTTACTAGTTCCCGTATGACTTTAAAAAAAATTATACATTAATTATATTTAAAGAAAGGTGAGGGCTTCCCCGGTGGCGCAGTTGTTGAGAGTCCGCCTGCCGATGCAGGGGACACGTGTTTGTGCCCCGGTCTGGGATGATCCCACATGCCGCGGAGCAGCTGGGCCCGTGAGCCATGGCCGCTGAGCCTGCGTGTCCGGAGCCTTTGCTCCGCAACGGGAGAGGACACAAGAGTGAGAGGCACACGTACTGCAAAAAAAAAAAAAAAAAAAAAAAGGTGAATATTTGTGGGTACATGGACAGGAAGAACTCAAGAATTCAGAGTCAGGCGGTGGTTTAATCCCTACTTAGCATTTTGTAGCCAAGGGTCCCTTTGTTTGTTTTTTTCCAAGAACAGATAGATATCTTCAGGACTGAGAAGGTGAAAGATCTTTGCAGACATAAAAAGAGTTCTACTTTAATAATGTATTAGAACAATGAGGGGTGCATATACTAAATCATGTAAACACAAAGGAGATCACTTAGAGAGCCATTGGTAAGTCTACCTTTAAAGCTTTACTCTTTGATGTAGAAAAATGGTACTAAAGAATGTTCCGGAGAAAGACCACCATAGAGACAATGTCTATTTTGTCACTTAAACCTTCAAGAAGGCTAGCTAGGGAGAGCGTACAGGCTGCATGATGAGTTCTGGCCCTTTTTCAGTTCAATTTCTTTTTCTTTGTTGGCCAAAACATTCGTTATAGCCCTGAGGTCCATTGAAGTCTAATGGGTTGAGAAATGGTATTCTAGGGCCTCTAAAGCCCATCATGGGGACTTTCTTAGCATTCCAGAGGTTAAGACTTCACCTTCCAATGCAGGGAGTGTGGGTTCGATCCCTGGTCGGGGAGCTAAGATCTCACATGGCTCACAGCCAAAAAAGCCAAAACAGAAAACAGTAACAATATTGTAACAAATTCAATAAAAAAAAAAAAAAAAAAAAAAACAACTTTTAAAATGGTCCACATCAAAAAAAATCTTAAAAATTAAAAAAAAAAAAAACATGATGTTTGCTGCAACATTACTGTGTGTACATGCATCTGAGTGCACACACAGACACCCATGCAAGGAAGGGACACTGTAACAACTATCTGGTCATAAAGGGAAAATGCGATTCAGGAATTATTAGCATAAAGGATTCATGCAGGAGAAAAATAAGCTAGATCACCCTGTTCTTTCATTTATAAACTTTTCAATTATTAAATATTTAATGAGAACTTCCAACATTTCAGAATCTGGATTATAATGATGATGAAACTGTAATAGCAGAACGCCTTTCTCTTCATAGAACTCTATATTCTAATGCAGACAATAAGAATAAATAAAATTTCTGACAGAAAAAAGACATGTTCATACATTGTATAGTTACAAAATATCACTACTACTCTACAATAAAAAGTTGGCACTTCATAAAATGAAATTGACATTTAAAACAGTTTCAATTCTGGAATTCGAAAAGTTATATATTTTTAGAAAGACTGGTTAGTAAAACTAGTTTACAAAAAGTCTCAATTTTGGAAAAGCTTGTCTACATGAATTGGGGAGAGCAAAGCTAGATTTCCTATCTTAAGATCCAGGTTTGCTGTTCTCTATGTTCCAAAATAAGTACTTTAAAAATTGTTAGAAATCAAAACTATGTATTTGAAAATCAGTAACTTTTATAAGGATAAGAATTCTGCTGTATGTGCCTCTTAAAATTACTTTCACTATCCATTTTATTCAAAATTCAACCGGTTGCCATCTTAAAGGATAACAGACAAGAGGATTGCTATCTTGCTCTTTATATTGGGCTCTTAATTTCTTTTTATTTTTTTTGATAAACCAAAGCAATCCAAAATAACACATTATTATCATAAAATCCAGAATTTCCCAGTGTGTTCTGTAGTGTATATACTCCCAATGCGATTATATACACTACTGGTAAATTTGAACTTAAATGTATTCCTAAATACAAAATAAAAATCTAAAACTGCATTTACCTATATGTTTCATTATGCAATAATGCCCTTTTAAGAAAGAAATGGCTTACCAGATGCAAGCATAGCTGGAAGTTGCATAATATGTTTTTATATTTAATAACAGAAAATAAGGTAATAAGCGACTTTATTGTTGTTATATATTTTTATATTCTTTTGTAAATTACATATTCATTGTTTCATCAATGTGATTGTTTTCTGGTTTATTTTACTCTAGTGTGAGTTATAGTGCATTAACTCTTGATAGTTTTCTATTAGAAAATGATTCTTGATGAAATTCTCCATGATCAATTAACTTTGGTAAACACTGCCACAGTCAAGAGATGTCGCCAAACCAAAATTTAAAGTAAATACGTCTATGGCTTACAATGTCCTATTTTGAGGCTCAGAAATATCTAGCAGTTTTTGCAGTTGATGCTAATTTGTGTGGGTGCTAGGTTTTAGTTACAGTAATTTGTGATTATTTCTGAGATGAAAATAAAATTATCTGCAGGTGGATTTCCTTCCTCAGTGCATGAATAATTGTGAATTAGTGTTTATTCTAACTGAGATTACTGAGACTAATGTAACCTAGTTACTTCTACCTAAAGTTTATTTCCAGGGACAAAATTCGCTAAAAGTTTAACTGTTTTAATAGTATAAATCCCAACATATGAGTTTCAAAAAAATTTTTTCCCACTTTTTTAGAGCAGGGGTTAGCAAACTTGTGTAAAGGACCAGAGAAAAAATATTTTAGATTCGCCATATGATGTCTATTGTTTCTACTCAGCTCAGTCATTGTAGCCAAAAAGCAGCTACAATAAAATGTAAATAAAGGAGTATAACTGTCTTTCAATAAAACATTATTTATAGACAATGAAATTTGAATGTTATATAATTTTCGTGGGTTGCAAATAAACTTTTTATGAATTATTTTCAGCCATTTAAAAATATAAAAAAGCACTCTTAGCTTGCAGTTCCTACCAGCACAAGCTGGGCGTAGAATTTGGCTGATGGGATGGAGGATGCAATGGCCTGTTCTCTCGAGTTACAGTGCAAACATCCCTCCTTAGAGACCAGCATTCCAAAACGAATTGATTGTACTAGCCCTGTGTCAGAAAATATGAAAACTACAATCAAAACAAGAAACAAGTTACCAAAATCTGCCCAAGATGTGAGGGGATTTATTCCTCCCCCAAGGTGTCCCCCTCTGCTCATGTATGGTCCCCTCCTGTTGGCGTCCCCAGCCACCAGCACTGAGCGAGGCTGTCCTGTCCCTGTGCTCCCTGTCCGGCCGCGTGCAGGGGGCCAAAGAATTCTGAGCAATAGTTACTTGCTGGGCACAGATCCTCATCCATCAATCCACCACTAACTTCTGTGGCTCCCAGACGGACAGAAAGCTGCCTTTCCAGCCCCACCCCTGGCTTGGAGTCCAGCCTCTAAGAGTCCAGCTTCTCTGAGGGCTAATGGCCAGCGGAGTCTGGCAGCTGTTGTGGGCTCTCTGCACCCAAATGGGGTTGGGGCCGTGACCAGTTCTTCAGCCTCACAGCCAACACCAGCGGATGACTCTGACAGTTCAAGTCACCAAACATCTTATTTTGGCAGGGGAAAGAACACCTTCTACGAAACATTTATAATGAGCATTTCTTTCGCGCAGGATGGGAAATCTGGGCCCTTTCGCACCAGAGACAAGGATCAAAGAAGTAGCACGAGGGGTGCAGTGTGTAGTTGACCCCCGCGTTGTTGTTCCAGTGCCGGCCCTGCGCGCAACGTGCAGCCAGCGAAGCGGTCCGGGGCTGCGTCCTTCGGCTCTTAGGCTACAGACCGGGAAGCCCATGGAGCCAGAAGTGAAAGCGGCCCGGTGTCCCCGGACCGGCCAGAAGAACCGCGACTGCGCCTCTGGCGTCAGTGTCTCCCGGGCTCCGCCTGTAGCTCGGCCGGCAGGTCCGGGAAGGAGCGACCGCGGGGCGGGCGGGGCACAAGGCAGGGCTCCGGGCTGGGGCGGCGATCGCGGCTGGGCCCATCCCCGCACGAGCTCCTGCCCACCTCGCTGACTTCGCAGGTGCTGGATGCTTGGCGGGAGCCCTGGAGGCGGGGAGGAGATGAGCGTGGCGGCCTACAGGCCCAGGAAACGGTCCCGCTCCTCCGCGCTCATGGGAAGCGGCAGTCATCGGAGCACCACAGGCGGTACAGCGGGTCCTGGGCCTAGCATAGGGCTTTCCGCCGGCCGGGCTCAGCCCCGCGGGGCCGGAACAGCACCCGCTTCCCTCCCTCGGCGCACACCGCAACCCGGTGTCTCTGCCGCCGCCCCGGGAACTTGGGGTCGGAGGACGGAGAGAAGGGGCGCGATCCCAGCATATCTTCTGGCACCTGGAGGCTGTCTCGTCCTCCGCCGACAGGAGCCTGTCCCTCAGCTTGGCGGCGGGGCCCAGGACCTCAGACGCACCGGTGCCCTGGCCCATCACGAAGCAGAAGACCCGGTGCTCATTTTGAAATGTATAGAAATTCCAAATTACTCTGATGTGTAACAAGAAGTAACATAGTGTTGTAGATCAGTTATATTTCAACAGCCAACCAACAAGCAAACAAACTCATCCAATAACAATCCGATTTGTGGTCCACAGAGGCAGGGCGTGGGAAGGGGTGGGACTGGATGAAGGTGGCCCAAATTGCAAGCGTCCAGCCATATGAGAGATGACGTACCAGGGATGCAAGGTAGCACATGATAAAGATGATTAACACTTCTGTGTCCTACACATAAAAGTGGTTAAGAGAATAAATTATGAGAGTCCCCAGTACAAGAAAAACACATTTTTCTATTTCTCTGATTTTGTGTCTATATGAGATGATGAATATTCACTTAAATTAGTGTGATAATCATTTCATAACATATGTAAGTCTAATCATTATATGGTGTAAACTTACACTGTGCCCTATGTCAGTTATATCTCAGTAAAACTGGAAGAAGATAAATGAATAAATAAAATGGTGCCCCATTGAATCTCGACTAAAATGGATGCTAAATGGAATTTTAGTGGGCATGTTCAGCAGTTTTTCTATTCTAATAAAAACCATTATTTATTTTCAAAAGTGTATTTTGTAAATGAACAGTTAATTTAAAAATACTTATTTCATAATATTTTAAACAATTATCTTCGCTGTTAGAAATGGAAATCTATCTTTATTCTTCCCAAATCTTGCAGAATAGCTTTTCAAAGTTTCAGAATTTTGTAAAATATTTTTTTAAAACCCAGTCTTTTTGACAATTTTTGGTCTTCCAAAGTTCTATAATGACACTGTTATAAATCACAATTTTATTTTATAAAGTGGCAACCTTTCTTTGTAAATTAGTAGCAAATATTTTGTAGTTACACAATTTGTAAACCCTTATGTATGTTTGATTTTTAATATCAGAAACTTTATATTACAGTGTATTTGAATTGACTGTGTTGGAATGTAGAGTTGTACGAAGATAGGAACATTGTATTACTTACAATTTAGTCCTCATAACAAACCAAGTTCTGAAATCCTGGAAGTTTTCAGTAAATATTTGTTAATAATTGAAAATTTGATAAATTAATGAATAAAGTAACTTAGATGCTCTCTCTCCTGATGACACATTTATACCATTGATTCAAGACTCACATTTTCTCTTTAGGATCAGATGCATGCTATATGCTCTCTCCCTTGCTTGCATGTTTGTGTGTGTGCGTGTGCATGTACACAGACAGGAGCACAGACACACAAATGTTACAGGCAACATCCCATGCTTTATAGACCCCTACAATACCATGCTTTCACCCATTAGACGTCAGTGGACTTTAGGGTTATAATTAATGTTTTTAGGTCAACAAAGTAAAAGCAATTTATCTGAAGAGGAGCCAGACCTTATCAGGCAGCCCCTACCCTCTCCAAATCTGAAAGTGGAACTTTCCATGTCTGCAATGATTTATTTTATTTTATCTTACCTTATTGTATTTATTGGGGGTATAGTTGCTTTACAATGTTGTGTTTCTGGAATGATCTTCCACATTCTTGGTCCTGACATATCTATCTGTTCTTGGTAGGGGAAAAAAACATTTTGGCTTAAAAATCCTGTTGCTGGAATAAACCCCTGCCTGACTGAATTCTTGGAATTTTCATGGTTGGGTCCACGAAATCTCCAGGACTAGGACTGTTGTGAAAGATTAAACTTATTTGTAATTCAATTTTAAGTCATGAGGGTCACATTAAGTGAAAATATAAAAGGAATAGAATAATTGAAGCAACAGATTTTACGGTGTTTTGAGAGAGAGCTTCTCACCTTGTGACTTCATCAGTGTGAACAAAAGTTAAAGCTCTGCTGAAGTGTGTCCCATATTTATAACATTAATGGTTCTCTCCAGTGTGAGTTTCTGGTGTATTTAAATGTGAGGTTCCAGCTAAACTATCTTCTACGTTTATAACATATATAGGGGTTCACTTCAAGGTGAGTTTTCTCATGTCATCTAAAGTTACAGCATTGCCGGCAAGCCTTCCCACATTGATGAGACCTGCATGATTTCACTCCAGTATAAATTAGCTGATGTTAGTTCAATGATGAATAAAGGCTGAAGGCTCTTCCAAATTGATTGCAAGCATAGGGTTTCTGTCTTGTGAGAGGTCACTCATGTGGCGTGATAGTTGAGTTCTATGTGAAATCTCCTCATATTTGTTACATTCAGTGGGCTCTTCTCCAGTGTGAAATCTCTGCTATTGATAAGGAAAGGAAAGACTGTTAAAAGTTTGCTCACATAAAATTTATTTCTTTAGTTCTCTACACATGAATTCTATGCTGCTCCCTGAGTGATGGTCTCCACTAACTACCCCCCACCATGTTACTTATATTCACATAGAGTCTCACTTTGCTGAACTCATATAGATTTTTTCTATTTAGTAGCCTCTCACTGCCATTGATTTCTGATTAAGTTTTCGGTCTTCTTTATTTTCAAACACTATATACATGAGCTACATTTAAGCAACTGCCCTTTTGAAACTCAAGGTACAGTTTGTCTTTGGGGCAAAATGGTTCCAAATGGTTCCTATTCAAAAACCTCTGCTGGGCCAGCGTTTAAGTCCACTTTCAGTCAGGTGGTTGTGCTGAATTCTTCTTATCCTAAGATCATGTCTGTAATGTGGACAGCGGGGTTCATCCCCATAAACTTACTATTGACCTTCAGATAAATGGGTTCTTCCTGAAGCTACCGTCTGTGAACATGCTTAAAATATTGATCTTTAACACAGAGAAAAGGTATGAAATGGAGGGATATACAAGAAATTGTAAACATTTTATAGGATATTGACAATTAGAATATATCTTTAAGGGTAAAACTAACGAAAAATAAAATGGGTGAGATGTTGGTGAAATAAAGATGAGGAAAAGCACCGAAAGGGAGGGACTGAAACAATGGCTGCTGCGTTGACGTTTAGCACCAGTAACAACAGCGGCATCCTTTCCTCTATAACCAAGGAATATGCAGAAGATTAGATTGATAAGATTGATAGGTTCACAGAATTGTGACACTATCGGAGGGGTTTTTCTACATTGACTTCAACAAGCTTCCAGAGACTCAAAGAAACCTGCAATTGGCATTACCCCAGTTCTGGATGAAGTTCACAGTCACATGTCTTGAAAGTCACTGATTCCTAAAAACATGCTGGGCATTCCGGTTCAGCCTGCCCCATTTCCCCAAATGTCCAGAGGTGATGGTCGAGGGTGACAGTACTGAGAAAAAACATCTCTGTGTATCGAAAGCTCAAACCCTGTTTGACGTCAAGTCCAATGTTCCTCTGGGATAAATTGGCGAATGCCTTTCAGGTGCATCACAGAGATGGGCACACTCTGAATACAGAGGGACTTTCATGATAAAGGAGCATCACATGTAGGGTGGTGTGAAATAACCTGCACAGGCCACAACAGAATGTTAATTCTGAGCTGACTGGCAATTAAAATGTGTGTACTTGGTGCTTCCCTGGTGGAGCAGTGGTTGATAGTGCGCCTGCTGATGCAGGGGATACGAGTTTATTCCCCGGTCCGGGAAGATCCCACATGCCACGGAGCGACTGGGCCCGTGAGCCATGGCCGCTGAGTCTGTGGGTCCGGAGCCTGTGCTCCGCAACGGGAGAGGCCACAGCAGTGAGAGACCCGCATAACGCAAAAAAAAAAAAAAAAAAAAAAAAAGAAAGTGTCCTTGGGAATTCATAAATATCCCTGCTCCCCACTACTTTCAGTTAAATCTAGAGACTTAGCACAAAGCAGGCAATATACATGTTCTCCCACTTATCAGCAGTGATTACAGGCAAAGTATTCCCCAATACAAACCTCACTGTTCTCATGTGGAAAATACATTAATAACCTCTCAAGAGAGTTGAGTGATTAAATGAGCTGACATGATATGTTTGAACATAACAAATCCCTATAAATAAAAGCTACAGGTGAATTAATCATTAAAAAGTCAGAAGGCCTTGATTCAATGTCCACCATTTTGTGTGAGTGAACACACGGTATATACAACTTGGGGTCTGCAGTTGCTGCCTACCTAACTTAGACACAGAGCATGCATTCATCACCAGATATGAGGACAGGTGGGCTCAACTTCACAAGCCAGTGGTCCCGGGGCTGCCAAACTGTAAGATGATCCCCAGCTGACCTTTCCTGTGGGTTGAGGACCCTCTTTCCCTCCTCGTTTCCTTTGACCTCACCACTTCGACTATCCTTGTCTCTCCTGTAGCTTCCTCCTGTCTTCCCTGCTCACAGATTAATTGGCGACTCTCGATGGTTCAGGCCTCTCCAGGGCTTCATATATGGCCACAGTTTTCTAAGTTTTCCTCTACCTACTATATCCTCCTCAATGCAACAATTAAGGGAAAAAAATGCTTTCCGTAAAGTTCTTCCAGTTTCTGAACAAAGGTTACCTAAACAGGGGGAAAATGGCTGGTTAGGAACAAGAATGAAAGGGAGTATTTTGTTTTGACTTTTTAGAGTTTTCAAAATAGTCAACTGCATTCTGAGAAAACATTAAAAATTGAAAGAAAAAAAAAAAAGAAAAATTGGCTCCACGCCCCTCTCTGGGCCAGTCCTGCTGAAGGACTTCTCTTTCTCCTGCCCCCTCAGACCTGCACAGCCCTCTAGCCATCACCTCTGACCCTGGACGTATTGAACTCACCCATCCACAAACATCCTCCCCTGTCAGACCTTGAACTTCTGCTCTTGCTCATCCGTTCACTTGTGTCCATCACATGACAGAGCTCACTGCATCGCAGACTCGTTTATGGAATGAGTCACACCCCCGTCAAGCCCATGGCTGAGGAGAGAGAAATACAACCTCCCATGAGCCCTCTTTACCATCACAGTCTTCATGGAGTCTGGAGCACGTCGGTGTAAATGTTGGAAAAGAGACGGTTGCTGTGTTAACCCTTGCCCTACTCCACGATCCTCACAGAGATGCCAGACGACAGACCTAGTGCTCAGAGTCTTGACTTCCACCAGGATACACTCAGTCCAAGTGGTGACACCTTTCTCTCCACCGGAAAAAGAGTTACCATTTCAGGAGAAAGAGCAAGTCCCCACTCACGTGGGGACACATCGCCAAGAACTCAGCTGCTAGTATTCCCTCTCAGAGTCACTGTTTACTCTAAGCAGGCTACTCGAAGGAAAGAGAAGAAAGCCATGAGACTTGAATCCTATCTCGAGTTTTCGGACCTAACAGTCATGAACCCATAAACCTTTACCTGGGAGTGAACAACTACCCCACGTGCAGATGTGCAGTGGTCTATGAGAAAAGAGGAGTAATCTTGTTTCCCACGGTCAAACTAAGAAGGCTTTGGCTACTGCTTCTCATAAGGGAACTATTAGTATCCCAAATTAACTTATTAGGAAATAAAAATCAAAGAGTTTTTAAAGGTAATCAACCCATGATATTCCAAGTTATTAGTCAGTTTCCTCCCTCACCCCAAATGTTAGGAGAACCTCCAGTGCACTGACCCCACTCTCCTAACATGTGTGCTGACCTGTCTTCATTTTTATTCCAAATTAATCAAATCAAGTAATTTCAACATATAGTTATGAAAAGCAACTATTTCCATATTCCTCTTTTCATATTCCTTCCAAATTCATCACATCTGCTGGTCAAGATTCCAATCTTGGAGGGCTCCAAGTACCTGCTCCTTCCATGACTGAATCTAACTAGTATACTAAATCTGGTGGGGTTCACAAATCTCCCAACATCTTTCAAATATCCCTGGCTATTGTGCTATATCTAGATCATTAAGTCTTATTCTGTGCCTCACAATTATTTCAGACCTTCTTCATATCTCTTGATATTTAATCATTCTCAGTACTTTCCTCACTTTCCACAAAAGGAATCACTATCTACTAGACATATTGATCAGATGATTTGAGGAAATTCTTCAGCTCACTGTCACGAAATCTACAAATATTCCTCATCGTTTTTTCCCAAGCCAAGAGTAAAAATTGAAGAATCATCTCTTCCTTGGTAAAGACCAAATTCTCCAATTGTATTCTTTTCTCTCTTGCATCCCTGGAAACTTCATGTAATTGATTATGCTTTAAGTATTATTTACTTTGGTATTAAAATACAAATACTTTAAAACCTTAAAAATATCTTCCTTGAATGTTTGATGTCATCAAACAACACCAGCCCTTATGTAAAGCCACACAAAACTCAGAGCCTGATGGACTGTAGGTTAAACATATTTATATAAATACTAATCCTCTTGCTGCAAATTCTCTTCCCAGAACTGGCCACATTCACAAAACAATGAGACCTCCGGCCAAGGCATGAAGATTGCTTTGGGAGGCTTTTAGAATATTAGCAAATTAAAGGGATCACTTATATTTTCCTTACATGTATCTAAGTGGTTAACCTGTTGAGAAGGACAAGCTTGTGTTAGGGAAGTTGTTCCTTGATTAGATTTATCCTTATTGGCATCCTGATTAAAGGAGTTCTTTCTTTATGCCTATAAGATATATGAGGTTATCAGATTTATTAACAGGAGCCCACAGACAATTCTATGCCTGATTCTATAGAAAGAGACTAAAATTTTGAACTCAGAAGTGTGGTAGCTGCATAATTAAGTAGAGACACAAACACAGTTTTCCCACACATTTTGTTTCTGGTGATTACTAAAGAAAATTTTCCCCAGAAGGAATCAAAGTCATTTATTATACAAAGAATTTTAAAGTTAAAGATAGTTAGTTAATTTGATTAAAGAACTTTGGTCACAAGGCATCTGGGAGTAGATTAGGTTACTGTGTACACGGAATTTCTGTGGATTTACAATTCTTATGTAATAGTCAAGAGAAACTTGCTTTATAACACTACAGTTGACTTTTCTGCAATTGGTCCAGGGAGGAAAACAGGAAAAAAAGAAAAGAAAAGAAAAAAAAAATGATGAGTAGAGATATCGTGAAATATTACGTGTGTTGCCTGTAGGCTCTATTCAAGGCAACAGGGAGAGGAGAGTTACATAGCTAGTAATTTAAAGAAGGAATCTCTGAGCCACTGAAATTTAACCTGAAAGTGAAACAGTATAAGTGTAGCTGGAACTGTGTATGAGTATATCAGGGAGGAGATGAACAGAGATGAGAGCGCTCATTGTAGAGATAAAATCGATGCTTGGTTCTGTTTGTGTGGTTCCGGAACGTTATGTGAATGACTGAGCCCCAAATAATTAGTGGAGCCACTACCTGAGACTGCAGATGAGAGAAGTAGTAGTTTTCATTTGGGGAGGAAGTTCCTAGTTTCTGCCTGATATACATTTCATTGTAGGTGCCTGCTTCCCATGCAAGTATGGATGACACCTCAAAAATGAAATCTAGCATTCGTTTTTACGCATTTTTATCATAGTGGTAACAGGTGAAGACTGAAAAATTATAACAACTTTCGAAGATGGTGTATAGAGTAAAAAGAAAGAAGAGGGATGCAGTGGAGTCTTGAGATGTTGTAATAGTATTATTTGAGGAGAACTGCGCACAGTACACTGGCAGGAAATAACTGCTTTAAAGACAGTGGGGAATGTGTGATGTCAGAGGACCTTGGAAATATAAATTTCCTGACGGAGGTCATAGTCCAATTCTGCTTGGGTCCAAGTAAAATACTGAGAAACATTCATTGGATTTAATTATGGAGAGATAACTATTATGTTATAAAGGTTTATGTATACGCATGTCATTAGTATCAGGAAGATCACCCCTAGTAAATCAAACTGTTGGACGGGCGCCCGGAGATTGTCACTAATCCTGCACTGCTCTTTCAGTTTACTTTGGAAGGAGGAAATTCATTGGGCAGGAACTAGAGATCAATTGGTTCAGAGACTTTGTTTCAAGAATGAAGAAACTGAAAAAGGTGAAAGGGAGTGGACTGGGAAGAGATGGATGTTTGCTGGTAGAAGAGCTTCAGTTGGCAATTAATAATAAAACATTCTCCAAAGAGCAGGAGAGAAAGGGATACATTTGAGAAAAATGGGCTTATCCAGGCGTAGAAATGACTTTCAGTTTAATCAGGAGCGGCATCGGCAATGGGTGAAGATGCAGGAATAGGTGTTGACTTCATGACAGTGAGATGAAACATTTCTTCAAATTATCTACTTCATCTGAAGGGTAGGAGGTGAGCACACTGTTGAAAATGAGGGAAGGTGAGAATTACAGGGATTCAAAAAAGCAAGCGGAACATTCGAAGTGTGTGCAAAGCATGGGAGAATGATTTATGACCACGTCCTGGGAGGATGCCAGATATTTATAAAATGCATTGGGAGAGACGTATAATAGATGCAGACATAGGTAGGGGAGTTTTTTGTCATCTCTGATTGGGGTCTTGATCATCAGCTGTGCTGAGAGGTCAGAGGGACCTGAGAATTGTTCCATAAAACTCAGAAGACATGGGACTGATCGGGAGGCTGGGTCAGTGCACTGGAGGATTCCTGTTTTGGGAGAACCTAAGCCCGGTAGTCATTGTGTGAACCGACTGGAAGGGGGAGTGTTGTGATAACAAGGAGGATTCCAGCCATTGAGTTGATAGGTGACATATCCAGGTGAAACTTGAATCTGGGATCCACACATCAACACCAGCATATTTAGGAATTTGAGATTCAGAAACAGCCTGAGCTACGTTTGAATTCCAGCTCTGTTATTTTCAGGCTGCATGATCTTCTAACATAAGCAGAGTTTCAGAACCTAGCTTCTGTTACTTGTTAAAAGGTAACTAAGCTATAAGTAACAGGGTTGTACTAAAGATAAATGAGCAAACGTAGGTAAATCTCAATCACAGGGTCTCCAAAGGAATGTTGTCTCTTTTCAGGATCTCAGGATAAAGGGTTCTGATCCACCCCTGTTCCTGACACGTTATCAGTATTTGTCTATGCAGTAGTTAATGATTAACATTGACTCAGGTAGCACTTGACCATTGACACATACTTTCCTATAGAAAAATTATGAAATGAAGAATGTTTCTCCCCATGACATTTAGTAGGACAGAAGTCCACCTACTATTTCAATAATGTTTCTGAAGGTGTCGACTAAATTTCACCCCAAATTAAACTTCACTCTATATTTGATGAGCGTGTCTGCCCTGTGTGGATCGTGGTACCCAACAGTGGGCTTATGATGTACATACTCCTGCTGCTTTCCTGTGCAAGGGGTTTTTAGCCCTCAATTGTGTGACAAGACCTTCCAACAAGACATGAATCCCTGGATTGTTTTCCCCAACATGAAGTAGATCTAAAGTGGCCTGGCCACATGTCCAAGGCCATGGAAGGCAGCAATAGGGTTGAGGCTCTCATGTTGCCTGATTCACAAATGGGGAAGAACCACGGTGACTGAGGGAAAGGGAATCCGGAAGGTGTGGGCCAGGCACAGCAGGGAGGGTGGGGCCTCTGAAGCACTGTGACAGGTGTTGGAGAAAATATTCTTGTGCATTTGATCAAGAATTATTTCAGGAAGCATTTGAGAGTGGTGTTCTTTCTGTGGAGTCAACATTCCCCAACTGATCATTGTGCGGTTTTCCTGGGATTTGGTGTAAATCCTAGGAACTGAACATTAATGAAATAACTCTGAAAAAGTAGCTCTAATAAAAGTACAACATCCAAGGATTTTCATTTTTATGTGTAAATGCAAATATTACTG
This sequence comes from Inia geoffrensis, assembly GCA_036417435.1. Taxonomy (NCBI): domain Eukaryota; kingdom Metazoa; phylum Chordata; class Mammalia; order Artiodactyla; family Iniidae; genus Inia; species Inia geoffrensis. Next base: position 37,162,364 of record CM070919.1, on the reverse strand, counting down.
TCTTGATTATGTGCAGTAGCCTACACTGCCTTATTGTTGACCCTGGAGAGAGGGAGGTTCACCATATCTACACATGCCTGGGGGTTAGGTGGTAGGGCTCATTCCCAGGTGGGTGGTTGGGGATTCATGCGTGGCGTTCCTAACAATGCTTTAAATGCCTGGATTCTCTTGGTTGCTTTCTCTTTCCTCATCTTTACCTACTTAGTTTTTCACCTGAGCATGCATGAGGATGCAGAAGAGGTCAAATGGTGGCTTACATAGTGACAATGAAACAACTGGTGAGAAGAGACTTATTTTTATTCTTGAATTGGTCCATCTTTTGCCGAATAGTCAGGGTTCTCCTTTTGGCCTGGATATTCTAAGTGCACCCATGAAATACTAATGCCAGTTATGTTCACCACCGTGTTAGGGAGACTGATGTGGAAATAATCTCCTTACGTCATTCTCACCCACTTGTTCCAGACACCATTAAGGTTGTGACTTCACAGAACACATGGGAGAGATTTTCACTAAAACAATAAATACAGCCCTTATGCTCAGTAGAGAAAAATTCCCTAATAACCATGTGAAAGACTACAACAGCCTTAGATGTGTGGTGAACACAGGTGATAGTAATGAAAGAAACAAGTTTCCAAACCGGGGGTGGGGATGGGGGTGGGTGGGGGGTGGAGCAGTTGTGTCAACAGGTGAGTCCAGTGTGAAAGGTTCTGGGGTGGAGGTGGGTGCTGGACAATAAAGAGTAATGAGGAATTATTTACTATTTCTAATTTTTAAAATATTAAACTTTTTATTGACTATATTTGAACATTTTTAAATCTACAAAAGAAGATAAATAAAATTTCCTTCCTTCAAAATAATTCAGTTATCTTATGTGTACTTTTGTTTTTAAAGAGTTTCCAACTTATTTATTATTTTTGGCTGTGCTGGGTCTTTGTTGCTGAGCACGGGCTTTCTCTACTTGCTGCGAGCAGGGGCCACTCTTCGTTGAGGGGCACGGATTTCTCATTGCGCTGTCTTCTCTTACCGCTGAGCACAGGCTCCAGGCGCGCATGCTCAGTAGTTTTGGCTCACGGGCTTGGCCGCACTGCGGCACGTGGGATCCTACCAGACCAGCGATCAAACCCATGTTTCCTGCACTGGCATGCAGACACTCAACCACTGCGGCACCAGGGAAGTCCCACCCTATGTGTACTTCACCTTTGTTCAAACTTGAAAATGGAATGTAACTTATGCAGATTATTTTCTTAATTGTAGCTGTGTATTGAGGAGAAAGCATATGACAGAATAAGGTATAGTACACTGGACAGCAAATGACAAATGTGGGAGCTCCAAGCCTTAACTCCCCGCCAGTGGCATCAATACAGCAACCAGGATTTGCCAGCACAGGGGACCCAAGAAGTGGCAACAATGATCCCTTTTCTGCTCACACCACTCTCAGACCTGGCACCGTATGGATTACCTGCCGATATGTGTGTGTGCGTGTGTGTTCCTTTTTTCTTTGTGTCACAGCTGGACTTGGTGATTGAGCCTGTGTGTTTTAAGAAAGCAATGGCCATGTTGCACTAACAATACAGTGGACACTCCGTCGCTCCTGTGTCTTTGGCAGTTGAGTGCATACAAATTTTGTATGATGGATCCAGGCGGGAACTTCCAGTTGTCCTCTTGCCTCATACCTGCTATGCCAGGGGAATGTTCTTCCCTTGGGAAATCAGCTCAAAGCTTTTGGAGAGAAAGGCTGCACAGGTGTAGGTTGGGGCCAGCAACCCTCGGCATGGACCAAGTGAATTGCTAGGGGCTCCTGACGTGAGGAAACAGGCTGCGGACATAGGGAGCCCAGGCCTGCAGAGTGAAAGTTCTACTTGCCTGTAGGTGGCTCTGGATGTGAGTGGAGGAGAGACATTGAGGGGCTGACATGCCAGCTGCCTGTCCCAGGACTGCAGAGGAAGGGGGCCGAAAAGCAGGAAGTGTGGCTCATGTTTGTTTCTGACACACTCATTTCTGTTTCTTGACCCCAGGCTATAAGGAGGAATTTACTCTTGTTTTTCAAAGTTGCTTTACCTATTCCACTCCTTTACTTTTCCATTTACTTTTTCCAAAAGATATATATAAACTTGCTATTTTCATTAAACAGTTTGTCATCAACATTTTTTCAAAGTCAATGCCTATATATCTGCTCAGTTAAAAAAAAAAAATATTAATAAACCAAAGCACAAAGTGATAGTACTGTATTGTCTGAATATACTTGAAATTTACTTACCTGGTCCCTCTCAATGGCTGTTTTCTAAATGTTCTTTTCTTAAGTAATACTAATATCAATATTTTTGTTATACATGTATTTGCACAAATGTTCCCACCCACCAACTTCTTGTCATTTGACTTTGCTTGTGGAATATGTAAAGATCAATTAGGTGGTCAAGTTATCAATCGTTTCCTTTACGGCTTCTGGTCCCTGGTTTTTATGTTTTAGTAACATCTCCACTCTGCAATTACAGAATAAAATATCCTCCGTGTTTTCTATTGGTACTTTCATGGTTTCAGCTTACAGCTCACGTAGCTCAACCCCCTGCAGAATTTTCCTTGTTTACAGCGGCCGGCGGCCCAAGAATAGCGTGAAGAGCACGTCTCCTTCGCGGCAGCCTCCCGGCACTATCCTGCCAGCTCCTCGACCCCGTCTGCTGCCGGGGTCGCGCCGTGTCGTGCCGAGCCGGGAGCTAGCTCCGAGGCGGACGCTCCGAGACGAGCTCGGGCGTTTGGGCGGCTCGCCCTGCACGCTCGCCCGTAGCCGATCAGGATTCGGCCCGGGACTTTCGAACCGGTTGTCGGGCGACACCTGGCGGCCGCTTTTATATCATCCCTTGTCTCCGGAGCTTCGGCGATCTTCGCGAGGATTGAGACTCGGCCGCCGGGCGCGAGGCAGCGTTCCGGGAGGCTGCGACGCGGGTGGCGAATGTCCCGGTGGCCCCGAGGCATGGGCCCCTCCAGCGGTGGCTGGAGATTGGGCATGTAGGTGTATGAGAACGTTATCTTTGCCGTGCTCCCGAGTTAGGTGTGGGGGCTGACTGGCTTGGTCGACCAGCATCCGCCAGTGTCCCTCCAGCCGCCCGGACGGAGCCGGAGCGGACTCTACCCGACCTGGGGAGTCCGCCTCGTTGTTAACGGAGAGGGTCTTCGGAGCCCTCCGCAGCGCCTGAAGCTTGACGGTCCTTCCTTCTGAGTCACTTTAGGGGAGTTAATTTTCTGTCGCTTCGGTCCCCCAGCGTCCCACACCGGTGAGGAGGAACGCCACGGGCCCGGGCGTTGTAGGGCCCGATGTGCTTGTTGGATGGCGCGTTTGGGTACCGGTCTGCGGTGCATGGGCGCTTCCTGCTCTCGCGGGATTTGGACGTGCAGACATGTGTAGTGAGAGGCCGGCGCTGCGCTCCCCAGAAGTCGTTGAGTGGTGGTCTGGGCCGGTCGAATGGCACTCCCTGGTGCCCGCTGCTTGTGAAACGCCCAGGTTGATGCGCGTGGTCAGGAGAGTGTATCCATGTCCGGCGTCGTCCTCCGTGTGTCCCGTTGGTCGTACTTTCGTTTCCCAAGCGTCGCCTGGGGTGGCTCAAAGTCTCCTACGGGTGTGGACGTTGCCAAATTTCCACCGGTCTTCACTCTGGATCCCGTTCGCCCTAATTCCCAAGTATGTTTTTCTCCGCAGTGGGTACAGCCAGAATGGTGTGACGAGGAGGCATTGGAAATGCGACCCCGGCCTTCACGTCCTTCTTCCCACGGGACCGCTATACCCCGTGCAATAGGACGCCGGCTGCTACTTTGCGGCCGTTTTGCGTATTTGTTGCGTACCGGTCCCGTCCCCGTGGTGCAGCTTATACACTGCCGCCAGTATCTCGGAAATCCGCGAGAAGCGGTCATGGGGCTCTGCAGCCGGTGTTCCCCCGCATGCCGAGGTGAGTCTAGGTGGGAGCGCCCGGCGTCCCCTCTTCTGTTGGCCTCGTCGGCGAAGCGCTTGTGCGTCGACCAAACACAGGTCCCTCACCACAGGTGACAGCAAGGACAGTCGCGGGTGAGCGGGGAGAGCGCTCCAGGCGCGGCCACGTTCCCGCCTGGGGTTTGGTGGACGGAGAAGCCTAACCAATGGGGAAATGGGGAGCTGCCTGGGGCGTCTGGTGATGGTAGGGACGAGGTCCGAGAGCATGCGCGTTACTGGGTGGGTGCGGTTGTCAGAGGCTCCTCGTGAGAATCTCGTCCCGAAATGCCCTGTGGGCGCGCTTGTGGACGGGGAGACACCCCGGAGGGAGAAATGGGACCTGTGTTGGACCCAGACGGGACGAGTGCAGAGGGGTGGAGGCGCACCTTCTCTGCCATGCCATCCAGATATATCCCGGTGGTTTTTCCTCCATTTGGTTGTTACCTGGCGTCCGCTGCTGCAAGGACGACTAGATGGCCGTACAGCGGTGTCGTGGCAAGAAAGAGTTTCAGTGACTTGAGAATTTGTTTTGAGATCCATTAGTGTAGACACTGGTGAAAGGGGAAATTCTGAGATCTACAGTGCTGAAAATTACTACTGTCGTCGTTACTCAACATTATTGTAATTACCATTGTTTGTAATTAGTGACAAAACTGAGTAAAATTGATTCACGCAGTCGCTGATTAATTGAAGATGATCAAGGAGGGGTTTCAGTATTTCTAAATCCTGCTAAATGGGCAGATGGCAAGGTGGAGACAACAGGTATGTGCCAGGTAAGGCTGTGATGGGTCTGAGAATAAAGAGAGGTGCCGAGCAGATTTGTGGAGGGTTTCTGAGTGGTACAAGAGGCTGGAAAGCATTTTTAAACATATGGGGGGGTAGATCTGATAGGTTGCAGTTTACAGAAAGAGAAAGGCTCATTGCTAGTCTCCACAGAAGGATTCAACAACACTCTCCTATCAAATGCTCTCAGTTAAAAACACTCCAGGCTATAAATCCTTTAGAAACATACCTTACACATTGGCTAGCAGCAGAATAATTCCTGCCAAGGTTACGCGTTGCTGCATTGTTTGTAATATACACAGATTATTGAATATCATCGTTCATCCCAAACGTGGATTGGCAAAGTGCATTGTAGTACATCATCCATTCAGTGCACTGTCATGCAGGAAACGATGTCTTGATAGAGGATAATTTGCAAGATATTGTCAAATGAATAAAAGCAAGATATAACAGAACACTGTGCCTACTATTCTATTATTTGGTTTTAATGAGAGTGCCAAAGTGAAATATATATTCATATTTGCTTGTATGCACATAAAGACACTCTGGAGGTAATTGTGGGACACCAGATACATGGCTACATGTGGTGGGCAGGGGCTCCTGGGCAAAGATGGGGAAGTGGCGGGGGGCACAGTGTAATCCAATTTTCACGACCTTCAACCATGTACATGTATTACAACCTCTCTAGAAATCCAAGAAATTGAATTTTTTGAAACCTCCGAAGATTAAAATGCATTTACTATTTCTACCAACTGAGTACCTTTCAAGTTTGTTTTACCATGGAGATTTGCCTTCTCTAAAATGTCTACTCAAGGTTTGATGGTGATTTTGACTATTTTTCCTTACTTTGGTAGGAGACAAAACCAGTGGAATCACGGGTGTGTAGTTCATCAGCCCCTGCGGCGGTTCCCCTGCGTTTTTCTCGTTTCAAATACTTTATACATTGTGTGTTTCTTGGTGCTATTTTCATAACTTTTATTTGCAAGAAAGAGGATAGAGGAGAAATATAGCTGTATTAGGGTTTTGCTAGGGTTGTCAGAACAAGATACTGCAGACTAGGAGGCTTAATTAATTTTCTTACAGCTCTGGAGGCTTTGAGTCCAAGGTCAAGGTGCCTTCAGGTTCAGTTTCTTCTGAGGCCTCTCGCCCTTGCTTGCAGATGGCTGCATTCTTGCTGCATCTTCAGATAGACTTACCTGTATGAGCTGAGTGTTCATGGCTGTGTCCTAATCTTCTCATAAGGGCACAGCTCTGGATTAGGGCTCACCCATATGACCCATTTTAACTTCATCCCTCCTAAGGCTCTATTCCCAAATACAGTCACATTCCTAGGAACAAGGGCCTGGACTTCAATATGTGAATTTTTAGGGTTTCAGTTCAGACCTTAAGGGCAACAGCTCCCCATTGTTTGAAGCATAAATCTCAGAGAAGAGTCTTCCCACATGGCCTAGAACTTCTTGATGCAGCCAAGTCATGACCCATAAGCCTGATTCCCTGTTGTTTTACATGTCTCTATGACAGAGAGTGTAGGTCAGGGAATGTATAAGGAATTATGTGCTCAGTACATTGTCACTAAATATTTCCGCCTTTTGGAGTCCAGTTGTTCACAAAAGTAAAGAAGTTATGTTGTGCTCAGCAAGTTCTTGGCCTTGGAAGGTACACAACGCACTGAGGAATCAGCCTAAGTGTCTTCCATATCCTGAGCAGGCCATGGACACAGGAGCAGGAGACAGCCATTAGAGGCCACAGCCTCCCTGGGAAGCAGGCACATCACCAGTCTAGCTCAATTAGATCTGTGTTCCAGGTGCTGAGATTGAGGAGAGCGTCAGTCCTGGGACCCTGTGGACACCATGCAGAAAAATTACCTTACACCCAGAGTCATACTTAAATAGAAAAATATGTGAGATATTAAATTTTACTGACTCCACTGAGCTATAAACTTGGTGAAGGTGGTTATGTTAACACTTAACCTCTTAGTCTGCAGAAAATTTCACATGCTGGAGTCCTGGAGGCTCTCAAAAAATATCTGTTACTTTAATGAGTGGTGTGTGAGAGAGCTACCTGATTTTTCTTGAAGACTCTTGTCCTATGATAATGTACGAAATCCAGAACACTTGGGAGATATGTTCTCCCTTATCTGATGGATACTGTGGACACTTCACTTAGTAATGCACATTCACAGACACAAACACATTGCTGCAGCCAACCTCAAGTGTTCTACTTCCCTCTTTTCAAGCTCATAGACCAACCTTTTAGCATTCTATATGGGCTTTATACTGGTTTTGTGTGTGTGGGTGTGTGATTGCCTCAAGAAAGAAAAAAACCTAATGGATTTGAAGGGAGAGAACACATGTAGCTCCTGCCCTCTCTCAAGCCAACCCGACAGCAGATAAAATTAGGACATAGGCCTTCTCCACGGGGACTATCTCCTTTCACCAGGCCTTTATTTATGTATTTTTCTTCATTTTTAACATCTTTATTGGAGTATAATTGCTTTACACTGGTGTGTTAATTTCTGCTCTATAACAAAGTGAATCAGCTATATACCCCGGTCTTTATTGATTAGAAACATTCTCATTGGAGGGAGAATGGAAGTCGGGAGGGGGACCAAGTCCCCCTGACTTTCCTGGCTCACCGTGCAGAGGGTGGGAGGTGTGCCCCAGGCCCTGCCTCTGCCCCTACCCCCTGCCTCTGGTTACTCCGTGAAAAGTAGGGGCCACAGCCTCAGTTACAGAAGCAGAAGAGCCACTCCTCTTCTCTTTGCTTAGTGTTCTCATGCAATATCTTTTCCCATATTTTCACTTTCAGCATATGAATGTCCTTACTTCTAAGTGAGTCTCTTCTAGACAGCATATAGTTGGACCCTTTTTATGTCTATCTTGTCCATCTTTGTTTTTTTTATGTTATTAAATATTCACCTATATTTTACTATGAAACATATTTCTTTATGTTTAAACCTTTAAGACATACATAATTTATCTTAGTATCCAACTTTGTTTAGAAACAGCCATCCCTGACTTTGTATATTAAATAATTCAACCATTTTACACTTACTTAAAAAGACATCCCTATCATATATTAAATTTTTGGTTTTCCTCTTCCTCCTATGTCATAAGAATGTCCAGAGGAACTGAATTTAGTTGATTTCTTTAACTGTATAGAATACCTTGTTGTATTATATGAGAAGGCCATGGCAGGAGAGAAATATAATTCTACACACTAGTATGTATTTCTAAACTGGCTAGTCTCTTTCACTGACCATCAGACTATTTCTACTTGGCTTTGTATTTCCTGTAAAGTTACACTTTCATATCCGCATGGATACCATGGCTTAAAGTGCCTGTACATCCTCAATATATCTGTAAATTCATTTATCGACATCACTTGGTGCCTACTGTGTCATGCACCAAGCTAAGGAGTGAACCAGACAAATGCAACTCTTCTGACAATGTGGCATAAATATTATCTGGTAGAAGACAATCCTTAAATATTCACACCAATAATTCATCACAGCTGTGTTTGGTGCTACAAAGTACAGAATAATACCCTTTGCAGCTGAGAAGTATCGTTTCCAGATCTGTTCACTTCTGCATACTTTGAGTGCACAGCCAATTTCCAATTCCCAATGAAATATACCAGAAGGAACTTGGAGAAATATCTTCAGGGTATTTACAAGATGTCATAGGCTAATGAGAGGAGTAGGAAAAAATAGTTAAAACAAACCCCTAAAATATTAGGCAACAAAGTCCCATCAGCTCAATGCACTTGGACACAGTCCTTTAAATTCTCAGGTCTATATCCTGAGCAAAGCCAGTTCCATGGCAGATGAGATTGCAACAATTTAAGTAAGATCAAGAATGTGGCAGAAAGGCAACTCCAATGCAGAATCGTTTTTCCTTTTGAAAGGGAAACCTGTTACTACCTTTTTTATGTACTGTGCCCTATTTTCCTGGGGTGTCCCTATTCTCTACAATGAATAGGTTTCAAAACTGTGGGCAACTGGAAAGAATAATTTTAATAGCTAAAACAAAACAAAAAAAAACCCTTTATGAGAAAAAGAAAAAGCAAAACCAAAAAAAAAATCACAAAATTTTCCAACCAGCAAATTCTACATGCATTGAGAGGCTACAGAGTCACTGATAGTGATTGAACCACAGAGCACCAGTTTTCCAGCTCAAACTGGAAGATTTTTTTAAAAATTAAAGTAGATATGTCTGAGGGCAATTAAATATAAGTAATTCTTTCCTTTGTAAAATATTTCTCCCTCGGGGTGGGATAGGGAGGGTGGAAGGGAGACGCAAGAGGGAGGGGACATGGGCACACACGTATACAGATAGCTGGTTCACTTTGTTACAGAGCAGAAACCAACACAACATTGTGAAGAAACTAAACTAGACTCCAATAAAGATGTTAAAAAAAATTCTCCCTCACTGAACCCATTTTGATGGTAACAAATAAATGTGACTTTATAATAACCAAAAAAAAAAAAACCCAACCTAGGTTTGTTTGTTTGTTTGTTTGTTTTCATTACGCGGGCCTCTCACTGCTGTGGCCTCTCCTGTTGCGGAGCACAGGCTCCAGATGCGCAGGCTCAGTGGCCATTGCTCACGGGCCCAGCCGCTCAGCGCATGTGGGATGCCCCTGGACCGGGGCACGAACCCGCGCCCCCTGCATCGGCAGGCGGACTCTTAACCACTGCGCCACCAGGGAAGCCCCAAGAGGCCAACTTAAAACAAAAACAAATGGGTAACTTGTATTTTTACTTTAAAATAAGTTTGAGATTTCTGAAGTCTATGCTGATGAAAGAGAATGCCAACAAATTCACTCATTACCATACATAAAGTTAAGCTTTCTAAACTAAAGCTCTGTAGCATGAGATCAAAAACAGTCTGCTCTTAGAAGATCCCCAAATGTTATCTCTTCCAACACTTTAAAAGCCAGCTTCTATTTCTCCAAGAAGCAAAATATATTTAATATTGCAAAAAAAACACCCTAGGTATCTGGAATGCAAAATAACCGGCAAGCCACATTCTTTTTCATAGAATTAGCAGGCATCTATCACCTGTTTCTCAGATTGTTTATTTCCCTGTTTCTTTTTTTTTTCACTGGCACAACGGTCTAGAACCTCTTTTCCAACGGTCCCAGCCTTTTCCATCTTCTGAATGAGGAAGTTTAATGGTATCGGTGGTGACTTCACCTTCAGAAGAGGTGCTATCATCTTCATCCTCAAATTCTGAACTGTCCTCTGAACTGTCTTGTGAATTCTCTTCTGAACTGTCCTCTTCTTTTGAATCAGACTGATTCATCTCAAACAAGGCCACATACATTTGCATAACTTTTCCGAGTCTCGTCAATATTTTCAATATTGAAATGACCAGGTGGTGCAGCTGCCATTTCTTTCCTTAGCTTTTCGTTTGCCTGAGCCATCTGTGAGAGAAAGTTCTGTACTTGGTCCAATAGTGGACTCCTCTCTATCCGAACTGTTTGAAGAGTGGAATTCTTTCTGGAATTAGGCTTGGAGTTGATGAGCAACCTGTCCCATATACATCCGCGGCCACCACTGCCTGCCGTCAGCAGCTCCCTGGACACCGAGACCCCGGAGCCATACCGGGAAAATGACAAACAGCCTGCATCGGGCTGGGATTTGCCGCAGGCCTCCATGCTGCTCGCCTGTCTTCTGAGCAGACCCTCCAGGCCCGGGTGCCGGAAAAAGGCTGGGACCATCTTTGTTTTTTTTTTTTTTTTTTTTTTTGTTTGTTTGTTATTTGTGGTAAACGCACCTCTCACTGCTGTGGCCTCTAGCATTGTGGAGCACAGGCTCCGGACGCGCAGGCCCAGCGGCCATGGCTCACGGGCCCAGCCGCTGCGCTGAATGTGTGATCCTCCTGGACCTGGACCAGGGCAAGAACCCGCGTCCCCTGCATCGGCAGGCGGACTCCCAACCACAGCGCCACCAGGGAAGCCCCCATGTTTGTTTTTTAACTGATGAGTTTAAGCCATATATATATATATATATATATATATATATATATATATATATATATATATATATATATATATATATATATAAATTACTGATATGAAATGACATTTAATTGCCAGTTTGTTTTCTGTAATGTCATATAGCTTTTCTGTCGCACATTTTCTCACATACTGACGTCCTTTATTCTTACATTTTGTACTGACTCATTTTAAAAATTAAGTTATTTGGCTGTGCCAAGTCTTATTTGTGGCATGGGGGACATTTAACCTTCTTTGCAACATGCGAACTCTTAGTTGTGGCATGTGGGATTTAGGTCCCTGACCAGAGATTGAGCCCAGGCCTCCTGCATTGGGAGCATGGAGTCTTCGACACTGGACCACCAGGGAAGTCCCCTGACTTGACTTACTTTTAATTTCCTTCTGTGTATATTCTGTAGATGTTAAATTTGTGGATACCATGGAGATTACATATGAAATCCTATCAAACTATCTTAAACTGATATCAACATAGTTTTAATCACATGCAAAATCTCTATTATATCTCCTGTTACATTACACATTAATTACATTATTAATGTCACAAAACACAAATTTACACATTAATTACATGATATTAATGTCACAAGTCACATATTTATACATTGTTTTCTATTAATGTAGATGTACGAATTAGTTATTTGGGATGCTATAACAAAATGCCACACCTTGGGTAGCTTATAAACAGAAGTTTATTTCTCATGGCTCTGGAGGCGGAAGTGTGAGATCAATGTGGTTAGGTAAAGGTCTATTTCTGAGTCATAGACTTTTGATTATATCATCACCTGGAGGAAGGGGCTAGAGAGCTCTCTGAGGTCTCTTTTAAAAGCACACAAGAGACTTCCTTGGTAGGCCAGTGGTTAAGAATCTGCGTTCCAATGCAGGGGACATGGGTTCGATCCCTGGTCAGATAACTAAGATCCCACATGCCAAAGGGCAACTAAGCCCATGCCCCACAACTATTGAGCCTGTATGCTGGCTCTACAACCTGTCTACCACAACTAGAGAGCCTGTGTGCTGCAACTACTGAGCCCCCAAGCCACAGCTAGATATGAAGCCTGTGCGTCACAACAAAGATCTCACATGCTGCAGCTAAGAGCAAAGGCAGCCAAATAAGTAAATAAATACATACTTTAAAATAAATAAAAGCACACAAATCCTATTCATGGTGGCTCTGCCCTCATAACCAAAGCACCCCCCAAAGGCCCTACATCCTAATACCACCACATTTGGAGGTTATATTTTTAACATATGACTTTTAGGGGAAACAATCATGTGATAGTAATAAATTTATAATTATTTTAATATTTTGGTTTTAAAAAATATCCTAGAATAATAAAAAAAGTGTAATTACAAGTTAAAATTATAGTTTTTTTTCTATTTGTCCATTTATTTACCTCTATCAGAGAAATATATATTTTCATATGGCCTCAAGTTACTGGTGTCCTTCCATTTGAAATTGAAGTACTCCCTTTAGCATTTCTTGAAGGATATGTATTATGGTACTGAACTCCTTTAGCTTTTGTCTGAGACTGTCTTTCATTTTACTCATTTTTGAAGAATAATATTGTAAGATATAGAATTGTTGGTAGGTAGTTTCTACCGTACTTTAAGCATATCATTTCACTCTCTTCTAGCCTGCAAAATTTCTGATGAGAAAGCAACTGATAATCTTACTGACAATCACAATTGAGTGGATCATAATAATTTGTCACATATAACTTTGTTTATATATATTTCTTAAGGCTAACCTATTATAAGAAGTACTTATTGTTACAAAATATTGTATTTATCTCTCCAAGATTACTTAACAAATCTATATTTTTATTCTACTTATTTAAAAAATAAGAGGTTATTAGCCAAAATTATGAATTCATAGCTGAAATGTGTGGTAAAACAATCTTGATAAGAGTTTTTCCATGTCTGAGAATTTTGATATGAACTCCGGCTTTTCAGTTTGATTTTAGCATTGATAGATCCAGTGTGAGAATTCAACGTTGACTAAGGAATTAAAAATCCCTCAGGGCTCCCCTTCATTCATTACAGTAAAAGTGTTTTCTGTGCTGTGAAAACTCATGTGTATGTAAGTCTATTCAATGATATTCTCCAGTTAAAATGATCTCCATGTCAGTTACATACACATAGTATGTAAAACCTCTGCATGGACATCCCCCCTTTGTAGCATTTCTACTAGCTGTCATCAAAATTCAGTCTAATTTAGTCCATAAAGTGAACACTTTATGCTGGGCTAGTGTTTACATTACACCATAATGTAGTTCTATGAGTCTGCTGAATTCCTAACTTACCTCATTCCCAGGTTTCACATGTGGATGACCAGGGCTCACACCTGAAGAAATTTACTAGTTTCTTACAGCTACATTGGTCCACCAGGAAAATAACTTACCTGAATATCATTTCTTGCTTTTAGTGGTCACAATTTTTGCTTGAAATAAGACGAAAATAATAATTAAATTAAATAAATAAGAAAGACACATGTGACATTAGGGGGATTAAATTGTTGAAAAGTAAATTACATGGGGAAAGAGCATGAATTTGAGGAATACACCAGTGAATAGAAACATGGTTTAGAAAAATGTTAATAAATGTTCAGTGTTTAGGTAAAAGAAAAATAAAATAAATTCTTTTGCTACAGGGAATAAGAGATGAAAAATTATTAAAGAGACCACGGCAAAGACAAAAACATGAAATTTTAACTCCCACGAGGACAGGAATTTTGCTTCTCTGAGGTGAAAAGTACAGGGGGAAACGTGAAGAGAAATTGACGAGTGATGCGTAATGACAGAATCTGGGTAATTTGACTCAATAGCTTCACATGTATTTCTAAAAATCTCCTTTAGTCGAGAAAACTTCCATTTGACATTCCAAGTTTCCTGCTCCCTGGCCACACAGAGTACATGCGTCTGGAGCTGACTTGGACCCCAGCCTGGGGAAACCCTCCTCTTCCTTCCACACCTACTCTTCTTGCTCCAACTGGGAAATTACTTCTGGTTTGCAGAGCCGATGCTCTGATACATATGGGAAGTGCCAGATGGATTTAAAGTTCTGTGCTGAGAACAGTGCATTCAATGCAAGTGCAGGACAACATGCCAAGGCTCAAGTGTGAGGGCATCAATGGCAGCCCACGTTCAAGCACCCTGAAGGGGGAAAACGCTGAAGGTTGTCACCGGGCACCTCACTCAAAGACAGTGAAAGTCTCTGGCTACTGCTGTTCTTGCCCAAGAGGAAAGACAGGCTGCAGGCTGCCTAGACATCTCAGGCAGGAAAGAAGAAACGTTTTCATAATGTGGTTAGCACTGTTTTCTAACAGAATCCAATAAACATAAGGCCCATGAGATTATTACTTAGAGTTCAGGTAGAAAGAGGGATACAAGCTGTTATGTGTATTTTGCTGTGTTCAAACCTCATAATAGTCCCCCGAGCAGAAGAATTACTTAGCAACATAAAGTCACTTGTCTGTTAGATAAAATAGCCCTTACCTGTGTCCAGAATTATTCTGCGTGTTGGTGGCAGACTAGTAAGGAATACGTGCGATTGTGGTAATGGAGACTGTATCTCCATGCAGGGACACGTTTGCTGTGATAAGTAAAGGAACACATTGGTTCCAGGTTGCTCTAAGTGCTACAGAAGCATACGTCATGGACAAGAGTGCAGCAGTATATGTGGAAGCTGCAGAGCCTATCTCAATAAGACATGCATAAGGAAGTAAATAAATATTGAGAGACGCACCCAGAAGATGAGACAACAGGCGTCCTCCAGCACCACATCTGTGAACATCTTTCTCTGCAATGTGTCGAGAGGGTCCTACTCTTTAGGAGTGAGTTTTACAAACACATCCTCAAAGGACACTGATCTCTAAAGCCCTGTCAATGGCTTCTCTGGGCTGATATGGCATATGACTTTCATGCATATTCAGAAATATATATACTGTGAACAAATGATACTAAAGGAAACATATTATGTGTTGTGTAGAAAAACCTATCAATTTCCCAAGAGAGTGGTAATTCAACTTCCGTATATGTTATTATAAAAATTTTACATGCAAAGCCATAAGTAATATTCTCTTCCCAATTCCAAGTAAGTCTGTAGGTGCATCAAAAGGCAATCAATAGCCCTGATCTGCCACTTTGTCAATTGCCAGGCACTGGGGGTAGAGATAGGGCTGAAGCTCCATGTACATTTTACGTGTTTTTTTTTTTTTTCACGTATTGAAGGTGTATCTGGAGTCCAACTTTTCTTTCCCCGGTTACAGCCACAGACACCAGTCGTCAGAACTCATGAGATTTGCTGGCTCCGTGTGTCAGGAAAGCCCACGATCAACTTTTCCCTTCTACATAGTTCTCTCCTCTGGGCTTGGAATATGAGACTGGAGTCAGCCCACGCCCTCCCATGGATTTCTTTTACCTGCTGCTGTTTATTTTTGCTCTATTTATACCTTCACTATGCAAACCTACAACTCTGGCTCCAAAGCCTGTGCTAACCCAGGACTCTGATTCCAAAATACCCTAGGAAACTTGTCATTCAATTAAGGAAGTCTGTAATCCCTCAGTCCTTAAGTTTATTAGTATTATTATTGGTAGTAGTACAATTAATATCTTTATGATTGTAATCACTATTGATACTATTATTTATCACTATTGTTGTTATTGCATTCCTTATTAAGTTTCTCTGCTCATGAATGTATCCAATTTACTGAAGAGTATTGTGGAGGGTTTTCAACAGACTTAGATATATATGGTGCTTCTGGTTCCTGCTGTACTTATGGGTGCTTGTTGGTCAGAGAGCTTCCTGAGATATTCAGACTTACCCAGTGGAGGAAGGGACAGTTGTTACTGGTAAGTAAACCCCAGGGAGGACACTCGACATTCTTGAGCCTCTAGAACAATGTTTAAGTCCTCTTAAATGACCAGAAACTGGTGCCAGTGCAAGAGCCCTGGAAGACACACTTGTCCTGCCAGACTCAGCACAGGATTTTCCACCTCAGCTCTGTGCCAGGAACCACTCTCATGTCTCCTGGGAAGGCTGGAGAGGGTGTCCCTCCTGGAGCCCAGTCCTCCGAATTTTAAAAGTCAGCCCAGGAACTGACATTCTGACAAGTGAGGTGTAAGGAGAGTATCCTTGGCATGCCTGAACCTGGGGACATGTTTTAAATTCACCCAGGGGTCGCGGAAAAGCTGGTGCGGCACTGGCAGACATAGGGATGATGACTTGCCTGCTCAAGTAACCATTTTTTTCCTAAGTACCCCAGGGAGCCCCTGCACTGTCTGTGCCAACATATCATGCTCCCTGCTGACCCAGGATCACCTGCTTGTTTTCTCCTCTCAGAACAAATTTCTTTGTGCAAACCTCAGATTCTGACTCTAAAATACCCCAGAGGACGTCTGTTATAGGTACCCTGAAATTTACTTAGAGGATTCTGTATGCAAATCTGCCATCTTTCTAAGTTTATTTTTCTCTTTAACAGTAGTAATGGTAATATCATCATAATTCTCACTATTATTGTTTTTAGTCCATTTTATTACCTTTATTAATATGCATTATCTTTGTGGCTGTTTTTACATAACATTGAGTAGACCTGCTCTATGCTAAAGATTGATTTACTGCAGATCATTATGGAGGGTTTCCCGACATACAAAGTACATACACCTAGTTACTCCTGAGCTCCCACAGCACTTAGCTGGGTGCCCTCGACTCAAGGTCTTTATGAAGCTGGGGCTGAGTTCTCAGCTGTCACTCCACAGGGGAGGATCTTCTCCCAGACTCACTGAGATGGGTTCTGGCAGGATTCATTCTGAGCTGAGAGCCCAGTGCCTCTGTCTGGAGGCCTGGGACCTCCCTGTGTTCTCTCCTATGTGGGCCTCTCCTTATGGCAGCTAGCAACACTCATGCAGGCTTCGCCAGGTCCAGGGATAGGAGAGACAGACAGACAGAAACAGAGAGAGAACACAGGATGCAGCAAGTGAGATAGAAGTGACAGAGGTTCTGTCAATGAATCTTAACACTGACCTGCCCTGATTTGTTATATTCTCTTGGACAGAAGCCAGTCACTAGCTACTTAGTACTTGCACAAAGAGTGGAGTTTCTTCGCTGGATGTAGATCGCAGTCTGTGGCTTGGAACACTCAGGAAGGCATGTTAAGTGGTCTTCCCCAGAACTGGGAAAAGTGGCCGCATTCTGGAAACAACTGAAAGTGATGAAAGTCCAGCCTCAATCATCAGAAGAGAAGTGAAAAGAAGACAATGGGTTATGTGTCATTTCTCATCCACTAAAGCAGCAAAACAAAAGCTCCCCAAACTCCTGAAACTGGAACGCTTGGTGGGAATGAGGCACAGGGCCACTCATTCCTCAGTGGTAGGAGGGGCACTGACTCTTCCTGTAGGGTGATGGCTGCTGTATCCCCAGATGCCACCCACTTGAGTAATGATGTTACTTCTAGAAAGCAAAGGCGCACTGGTCAGAGGTGTGTACGAAGAGTCCATGTGGATGATGTTATCTGTCTTATTTCTAAGAGCCTTGCATGGACACATGCTTCCAGAGGGGAAGCGAGAACAGGCTGCAGCTGTTTAAAATGACAGTGTGCATACGACCCAATGCAGCCTACAGGTTTAATGTGATCACTATAAAATTACACATGACATTTTTTCACAGAACTAGAACAAATAACCCTAAAATGTATATGGAACCATAAAAGACCCAGAATTGCCAAAGCAATCCTGAGGAAAAAGAACAAAGCAGGAGGTATAACCCTCCTAGACTTCACACAATGCTACAATGCTAATCAAAACAGTCTGGAATTGAAACAAAAACAGACATATGGATCAATGGAACAGAATAGAGAGCCCAGAAATATACCCACAGACCCATGGTCAATTCATCTCTGATGAAGAATAGAAAATGGGGGAAAAGACAGTCTCTTCAGCAAGAGGTGTTGGAAAAGTTGGTTCATGCAAAGCAATAAAGTTAGAACACTCTCCCACCATACACAAAAATAAGCTCAAAATGGTTTAAAGACTTAAATATAACACATAACACCATAAAACTCCTAAAAGGGAACATAGGCAAAACAGTTTCTGACATAAATTGTACCAGTGTTTTCTTAGGTCAGTTTCCTAAGGCAATAGAAATAAAAGCAAAAATAAAAAATGGGACCCACTCAAACTTATAAGTTTTCTCACAGCAAAAGAAAACATTAATAAAATGAAAAGACAACATACAGACTAGGAGAAAATAATTCCAAATAATGGGACCAACAAGGGCTTAATTTCCAAAATATACAAACAGCTCATACAACTCAATAACAAAGAACTGAACAAACCAATCAAAAAATGGGCAGAAGACTTAAACAGAAATTTCTCCAAAGAAGACATACAGATGGCCAATAGGCACATGAAACGATGCCCATCATCACTAATTATTAGAGAAATGCAAATTAAAACTACAATGAGGTACCACCTCACACCAGTCAGAATGGCCATCATCAAAAAGTCTGCAAATAGCTTGGCACAGGGATATCGGCTCAGTGCCTTGTGACTGCCTGGAGGGTTGGTATAGGAAGGGTTGGAGGGAGGGAGATGCAAGCGAGAAGAGATCTGGGAACATGTGTATATGTATAACTGATTCACTTTGTTATAAAGTAGAAATTAACACACCACTGTAAAGCAATTATACCCCAATAAAAATGTTTTAAAAAAAAGTCTGCAAATAACAAATGCTGGAGGGGATGTGGAGAAAAGGGAACCCTCCTACACTGTTGGTGGGAATGTGAATTGACAGAGCCACTATGGAGAACAGTATGGAGGTTCCTAAAAATAGAGTTGCCATATGATCCTGCAATCCCACTCCTGGGCATATATCTGGATAAAACCATAATTTGAAAAAATACATGCACCCCAATATTCATAGTAGCACTATTTATAATAGCTAAGACATGGAAGCAACTTAAATGTCCATCAATGGATGAATGGATACAGAAGATGTGGTACATATATACAATGGAATATTACTCAGCCATAAAAAGAATGAAATAATGCCATTTGCAGCAACATGGATGCAACCAGAGATTAGCATACTAAGTGAAGTAAGCCATAAAGAGAAAGGCAAATACTATATGGTATTCCTTATATATGAAATCTAAAATATGACACAAATGAAACTATCTATGAAACAAAACAGACACACAAACATAGAGAACAGACTTGTGGTTACCAAGAGGTAGGGGGTTAGGGAAGGATGGACTGAGAGTTTCGGGTTAGTAGCTGCAAATTATTACGTATAGAATGGATAAAAAAAAGTCCTACTGTATAGCACAGGGAATAGGATATTCAATATCCTGAGATAAACCATAATGGAAAAGAATATAAAACAGATGTATATATGTGTATAACTGAGACATTTTGCTATATGGCAAAAATTAATACAACATTGTAACTCAACTATATTTCAATTAAAAAAATAGAATCAGTTGATGTGAACAACACTAAATGCCAAATGATCCTAAGAGTCCTACACAGAGCATTCTATACAACATATACTGAATACACAGTCTTCACAAGTGCAGAAAAAAATATTTTCTAGAAAAGGCCACATGATAGACCACATATCAAATCTTAGTAAACTCAGGAGGACTTAAATTATACCAAGTATATTGTCTGACCATATTATTAAACTAGAAATCAATAACAGGAGGAAAACTGGAACGCTAATGAATACAAAAAAATTGATCAACATTCTCCTGACCAACTAATTTATCAAAGAATAAATTTAAGAAGAAATAAGACAGTATTTTGAGACAAACTGAGATGGAAACACAGTATACTAAAAGCTATGGGATGCAGCAAAAGGAATGTTAAGAGGGAGGTTTATTGCAACAAATGCCTACCTTATGAATTAAGAAATATCTCAAATTAAAAAAAAGTAAATCTTCTGTTCAAGGACCTGGAAAAAGACAAAACTGAGCCCCAAATTAGAAGAAGCAAGAAAATTATAATGATTACAGCAGAAATTAATGTGATAGAGAAGAGGAAAACAACAAAAAAGATTAGTGATACTGAGTTGGGTCATTAAAACATAAAATTTCGAACCTTTAGCTAGACTAATCAAGGAAAAGGAGAGAAGACCAAAATCAACAAAATTATAAATAAAAGAGAAAATATTACAACTCTAATACAGCGATAAGAAGGATAACATGTTACTTTGAACAATTACATGCTAACAAACTGGGCAACCTAGATAAATGGAAAAAAAAAAAATTCTTAGAAACATACAACCTACCAAAAGTGAATTAGGAAGAAAAAGAAAATCTAAATGAAGCAATTAGTAGTATGAAAATTAAATCAGTAATCAAAACTCTTCAAATGAAGAAAAACTCAAGATCAAATGGCTTCGCTGGTAAATGTTACCAAATATTTAATGCATTAATGCCAACCCTAAAAGTCTTCAAAAAAGAAAGAGAAAAAATGGATGAGGAGGGAATACTCCCAAACTCATTTTACGAGGCCAGCATTACTTTGATATAATAATCTGAAACGGACACTACCAATTACAGGCCAATAACACTGATGAATATAGGTTTAAAAATTCTGAATAAATAGTAGCAAATCAAACAAATGTGATGCATCATATTAATAGAACAAAGGAAAAATATAATATCAATTGGCACAGAAAAAGCATTTAATAAGTTAGGTATAAAGTGAATGTAACTGAAGATAATAAAGCCTAAATATCGGGACTTCCCTGGTGATGCATTGGTTAAGAATCTGCCAGGCAATGCAGGGGACATGGTTTCAAGTCCTGGTACTGGAAGATCCCACATTCCAAGGAGCAACTAAGCCAGTGTGCCACAACTACTAAGCCTGAGCTCTACAGCCCGTGAGCCACAACTACTGAGCCTGTGTGCCACAACTACTTAAGCCCACATGCCTAGAGTGCATGCTCTGCAACAAGAGAAGCCACTGCAATGAGAAGCCCACACACCACCACAAAGAGTAGCCCCCACTCACTGCAAACAGAGAAAGCCCACATGCAGCAACAAAGACCCAATGCAGCTAAAAGTAAATATATATATATTTTAAAGGCCAAATATGACAAGGTCACAGTTCAAAGCACACTCAAGAGTGAAAGTGTGAAACTTTTTCTCTAATATCAGAAACAAGACAAGGGAGTCCACTCTCACCACTCATTCAGCATAGTACTGGAAGTCCTAGCCAGGGCAATCAGTCAAGGAAGAGAAATAAAAGGCATCAAAATTGGAAATTAAGAAGTAAAAATGTGTCTATTTTAAGATAACATGATTTTATATATAGAAACTCTGAAAAACTTCACCAAAAACCTGTTAAAACTAATCAACATAATCAGTAAATTTGCAGAAGAAAAACAGAAAATGCAAAAATCAGTCGTATTTCTATATATTAACAATGATCTGAAAAAAGAAAACCATTCTATTTATAAGAGCATCCAAACTAACAAAATAATAAGGAATAAATTTATCTAAGGAGATGAAAGATATCTACAATACAAGCTACAATACACTGTTGAAAAATATTGGAAAAGACAGAAATAAATGTAAAGTTATCCCTGGGTCATGATTGGAAGAATTAATATTTTTTAAAATGTCCATACCACCCAAAGCCATCTATGGATATAATGCAATTCCTATCAAAATCCAATGGCATTTTCTAAAGTAGAAAAAAACAACAGAGAAATGTATGAGGAATCACAAAGAACTTGTATATGCAATGCAATCATGAGAGAGAACAACAAATCTGGAGGTATCACATTCCATGATATCACACTGTATTATAAAGCTATAGTAATGTAAATAGTATGGTACTGTCATCTAAAAAAGGCATACAAAACAATGGAATAGAACTGAGAGTCCAGATATAAGCCCATGCATATAAGGTCAACTAATATTTGATAAGACAGTCAGAAACACTCAGTGGGGAGAAAATCCCCTCATTAAACAGTGCTTGGAAAACTGCATAGTTATATGCAAAAGAATAAAACTAGACTCCTGTCTAACACCACTCATGACAATTAAATAGAAATAGGATAAGGTAAAGACAACTGTAAGATGGGTGGCTTTTCTTCCTAGAGGAAAACAGTAAAAATTTTTTTTTAACACAGGTCTTAAATATTATTTTTGATGATACCTTAAGCACAAGCAGGAATTTAAAAAATTAACAAGTGGAACTATATCAAACTAAAATTCTGCTACACAACAAAACAAAATAAATAAATAATGAAAGAGCCTATGTAATCAAAAATAATATTTGCAAACCTTACAACAAATAAAGGTTTGATATCTAATATACATCATAGAACTCAGTAGCACAAAATAAATTAAGCCAATTAAAACCTGTGCCAAAGACCCCAATAGATATTTTTCCAAAGAAGATATGTGAATGTACAACAAATACATGAAAATGTGTGCAACGTCACTACACATCAGGGAAATTAAATCAAAACCACAATGAGATATCACCTCAAAACTGTTAGAATGGAATTCATCAAAGAGACAAGAGATCTGCTAGCAAATGCTAGCAAAGATGTGGAGAAAAGGGATGATTTGTGTGCTTTTGGTTGTCTTATAAATTGGTTCAACCTCTATGTAAAACACTAGAGAAGGCCCTCAAAATTTAATAGGGCTACAATATGGTCCAGCATTTTCATCTATGGGAATATATTGAAAGAATTCAAAACACTATGTTGAAGAGATATCTGCACCTCCATGTTCATAGCACCAGTGTTTACAATAACCAAGACATGGAAAAAAACGTGTGTCTATCAAAACATGAGTGGATATAAGCCTTGTGGTATATTTAGAAAATGGAGTAATATTCAGCCATAAGAAAGAAGGAAATCTTAACATTGGTGACAGTATGGATGGACCTTGAGGGTGTTATACTAAGTAAGAGAAGTCAGACCAAGCTTATATGTGAAAACACACACACACACACACACACACACACACACACACACACCTCATAGAAAAAGATCAGATTTCTGGTTACCAGAAGAGAGAGGTGAGAAGAGGCAGAATTTGATGAAGTCCAAAAGTACCAACTTGCAGTTATAGGTTAAATAAGTATTGAGAATATTTTATACAACATGATGAATAGAGTTAACACTGCCATATGGTATATTTGAAAGCTGTTAAGCAAGTAGATCTTAAGAGTTCTCATCACTGGAGAATATATTTTCCTTTTTTTTTTTTTTTTTCTTGCATCTATATAAGACGAGGCACGTTAACTAATCTTGCTGCAATAACAGTTTCACAATATATGGAATTCAAATCATTATAATGTGCACTTTAAACTTAAATAGTACTGTGTTCAATTATATCTCAATAAAACTGGGGGGGAAATTACAACAGCTTTACAATAATGTCTTTGAAATTTAAAAACAATCTTAAAAAGAAATGGAAACACAACTTGCTAAAACTTATGGGCTGCAAGAAAAACAGTTAAGAGAGTTTATTGCAACAAATGCCTACAATAAGAAAAAAGAAAGATCACAAATAAACAACCTTACTTCTCAAGGGACTAGCAAACAAAGGAACAAACCATTAAGCTTACAAGTAGCAGAGCAATGAAATAAGAAATATAAGAACAGAAATAAAACAGAGGCCATGCATAAAAAAGAAAACATCAATTCAAGAGGTGTTTTTTTGAAATTAAAACAAAATTAACCTTTTAGCTGTACTAATGAAAAATAAAACAGAATACTCAAATAAAATCACAAATGAAAAAGGAGACATTACAACTGATGCAACAAAAATACAACAGCTCATGAGAGGTGACCATCAACACATATATACCATCAAGTTTGATACGCTAGAAGAAATGAATTCCTAGCTACATAAAAACTACCAAATCTGAATCATGAGGAAATAGACCAAACGAACAGAGCAATGATGAGTGAAAAGAATGCATCAGTAATAATAAACTTACAAAAAAAAAAAAAAAAAAAAAAAAAAAAAAAAAGACTACGACCGGATGGTTTCATTGGGAAATTCAACCAAACATTTAAATCGAATTAAAACAAATCCATATCAAATTTTCTAAAAAAACTTTGAGGTACATTCCCAAATTCATTTTATGAGTCCAGCATTATCTTGATACCAAAGCTAGATAAGAACACTACAAGAAAAAAACTGTCAAGTATTACTGATATAGATGCAAAAATTCTCAGTGAAATACTAGCAAACAAAATTCAGCAGTGTATTGAAAGGATCATACACCATTATCAAGTGGAATTTATCCCTAGAATGCAAGGGTAATTCAACCTATGTAATTCAAACATGTGATGCACCACATTAAGAGAATGAAATATGAAAATCATATGGTTATCTCAATAGATAGAGAAAGAGAATGTGAAATAATTAAAGAACCTTCCATGATAAAAAATTCTCAACAAACTGCTATACGTAGAATGTACCTCAACACAATAAAGGTCATATTGAACAAATTCACAGCAGACATTATAATCAATGGTGAAAGTTTTTCTGCTAAAAATATAAACTAAATAAGTTTTGTGCACTCTCACCACAGCTTTTTGCATAATACTGGAAGTCATAGACAAATAAATTAGGCAAGAAAAATAAATAAAAGAAATACAAATTGAAAAGAATGAAGGAAAGCTATTTCTGTTTGCATTTAATATAATCTTATATAGAGAAAATCCCAAAGATTCCACAAAAATGTATTACTAATTATAGACAAATTCAGTCAAGTTGCAAGATACAAAATCAACATGTGAAGAGCAATTGTCCTTCTATATACTAACAACAATTTGAAAAAGAAATGTAAAAAGCAATCATATTTAAAATGGCATCAGAAATAAATAAAACATTTAGGAATAAATTAAACCAAGTAGGTAAAATATCCACACACTGAAAATGACAGAACTCTGTTGAAAAAAACTGAAGATATAAATAAATGAAGAACGATTCCATGGTTATGAACCAGAAAAATATTGTAAAAATATCTATACTACCCAAAGCTGTCTATAAATTCAGTGCAATCTCTATAAATATACCAATGATTTTTTCACAGAAAGAGAAAACAACCCTAAAATTTGTATGGAACCACAAAACACCACTAATAGTCAAATCAACCTGTCAAAGAAGAACAAGTCTAGTGGCATCACAATTCCTAGCTTCAAACTTTATTACAAAGCTATAGTAATCAAAACAATACATTCTGGCAAAAATAGAGACCTAATCCAATGAAACAGAATCAAGAGCACAGAAATAAAACCAGTCATTTACTGTTAACAAATATTTGACAAGGGAGCCAAGGAGATGCAGTAGGGGAAATACAGTCTCTTTGATAAATGGTATTGGATAAAAACTAGATAACAGCCTACAGAAGAACACAATTGGACCCCTTTCTTGTACCACTCACAAAAATTAACTCAAAGTGGACTGAAGGCTTAAATATAAGACCTAAATCTGTAAAACTACTTGAAGAAAGCATAAAGAACAAGTTCCTCAATATAGTTCTGGCAAATACTTTTCTGATATAATACAAAATGTGGAAGCCACAAAAGCAAAAAAAAAAAAAAAAAAAAAAAAGTGGAACAGCAAACAAATAAACGAAAAACGCTGTATAGCAAAATGAACAATCAGCAAACTAAAAAGCAACTATAGAACTGGAGAACTATGTGCAAACCATTTTTTTGATAAGGGGCTAATATTTAAATTACATAAGTAACATAAAATAATAGCAGTCAAAAATTAAATAAAAAATGGGCTAAAGGACTTGAAAAGACATTTTTCCCCCAAACAGACATACAGATGGCCAACAGGTACATGAGCATCAACATCACTAATCATCAGAGAAATGTAAATGAAAACCACAATGATACATCAGCTCACACCTGTTAGAATGCCTATTATAAAAATGAGAAGAAAAAACAAATATTTGTGAGAATGTGAAAAAAAGGCAACTAGTGTGCATTTTTGGTGGAAATGTAAACTGGTACAGTGTAATGAATGTAAAAGAATTAAATTGGACCCCTATCTCACACTACTCACAAAAATTAACTCAAAAAGGATTAAAGACACACGTGTATGATTTGAAACCATAAGACTCCTAAAAAAATCCTGGGGGAAAATTTCATTGACCTTGGTCTTTGGAATAGTGATTTTTTGGTTATGACCCCAAAGGACAGGCAACAAAGCAAAAGCAAACAAAAATAAATAAGTGGGACTAAGTCAACCTAAAAAACCTTATGCACAGAAAAAAAAAAAAAAAAAAAAAAACACAAAAAATGACACACGAAGCAAAACGAAACAAAAAAACAACTAGTTAAAAATTGAGAAAGGATCTGAATAGATATTTTTTTCCAGAGAAGACATACAAATGTCCAACAGATATATGAAAAAATGTTCAATGTCTAATCATCAGGGAAATGAAAATAAAAATCACGAGATCATCTCACCACTGTTAGAATGGCTACAGCCAAAAGACAAGAGATTACAAGTGTTTGAAAGAACACGGAGAAAAGAACCCTTGTGCATTGTTGGTAAAGATGTAAATTACTACAGCCACTATGAAAAACAGTATGGAGATTCCCCCCAAAATTATGAGTAGTATCCAGTTTTCCGAGTACCGTTTGTTGAAGAGACTATCCTGCCCACTGAGTGTGCTTTATTCCCATCTCAATTATTACTTGCTTATACACTGGAGTTTACTTCTGCACACTCTGTTCTGTTCCTTTAGTCTATGTGTGTATTTTAGTGCCAGTATCATAGTGTCGTATAACTACAGCATTGTAATAGAGTTTCTTTTTGTTTAAAATAAATTCATTTACTTATTTTTGGCTGCGCTGGGTCTTTGTTGTTGCACGTGGGCTTTCTCTAGTTTTAGCGAGCGGGGGCTACTCTTCATTGTGATGTACGGGCTTCTCATTTTGGAGGCTTCTCTTGTTGCAGAGCACGGGCTCTAGGCATGCGGGCTTCAGTAGTTGTGACACGTGGGTTTATAGTTGTAGTTTGTGGTGTGTAGAGCGCAGTCTCAGTAGTTGTGGCACACTGGCTTAGTTGCTCCGTGGCATGTGGGATCCTTCCAGACCAGCACTTGAACTCGTGTCCCCTGCATTGGGAGGAGGATTCTTAACCACTGCACCACCAAGGAAGCCCCTGTAATATAGTTTTAAATCAGGAAGTGTGATGACTCCCAATTTGTTCTTTCTCAGTATAGCTTTGGCTATTTGTGGTCTCCTGTGGTCACTTAGAAAATTTTAAAATTGATTTCTCTATATCTGTAAAAGATGCTGCTGGAATTTTGTTAGAGATTGCATTGAACCTATAGATGCCTTTGGGTAGAATGGACATTTTATCAACAATAATTTTTCTGATCCATGAACACAGTACTGTATATTTTTCCACTTGTTTTGTCTTCTTCCATTTTTTTGATCAAAGTCTTGTGGTTTGCAAAGTACAAATTTTTCACTTCCTTCGTTAAGTTTATTCCTAAATAGTTATTGGTTTTAATGCAATTTTGAATGGGGAAATGATAGTGTCTTCAATAAATGCCATTAGGAAAACTGGAAAACCACATGCAGAAATATGAAACTGGACACCTACCTTATACCCCACACAAATATTAATTTGAAGTGTCTTGAAGACTGAAACATAAGACCAGATACTATAAAACTTCTAGAAGAAAACATAAAGATGAATCTACTTACCATGGGTTTGGGAGATAATTTTGGGACATGATTCCAAAAGCATAAGACAGAATAGTAAACACCAACAGATTGGATTATATCAAACTAAAAAGTTTTTATATATATAAAAAGTATAAAGTCTCCATATAGAGTAGGAAAGAATACCTGCAAATCATATGTTGCATCAACGAACTGAAACTTTCAGTTTTAAGAAGAGTAAGTTCTGGGAACTTTAATGTACAGCACGGTGGTTATAGCTAACAATGTTGTATTATATATTTGAAAGTTGCTAAGAGAGTAGATCTCAAAAATTTTACAACAAAAAAAGTTAATGATGTGAGCTTATGGAAGAATCCTTATTGTGGTAATCATTTCAAGCTATATATCTGTATCAAATCACCACACTGTACATCACAAACTTACACAATGCTGTATATCAATTATGTCTCAATAAATCTGGAGGAAAAAAAAAAATTAAATGTGGATACAAGAGCATGAAAACAAGCATGGACGTTTCTGAGTGAAGAGCCTTGTGTCATATCCGTGAGGCTGGCCCCAGTTCTACCTGCAAACCCACAACGAAAATGTGACCACTGGTCCCCATCACCAGGGTTAACAACCAGCCTGAGCTCCCACCTTGGTTACTACAGCAGTCTCCTAATTGTCTCCCCAATTCTGCTTTTACCTCCTCAGTAATTGGTAAGACAGCAGCCAGAGGGAGTCAGATGATAGCCCTCCTCTGCTGAAAAAAATTCACCCAGAGTAAAATCAAATGTCCTTTAAATGGCTGACAATCTGTTGACAACATAAGGAGCTCTATCCTTTGCTCACTTAACTTCAACCACCCAGCATTCCCAACATTCCTCAAACAAGCCAGCCATGTTCCTTCTTTACAGCATTTTACCTTGCTCTCCCCTCTGCCTGAATTCTGTTTTTGTCACCTATGCACACTATGTATGCCCTCCCTCATAACTTTTAAGTCTTACTCAAAGGTATTTAGTGAGCAAGACTATGTGCCAGCCACTATTCAAGGCCTAGAGGTTTGGACCCAGCATCTCTCTGATCCTTCTGAGATGGAGCATCATTTCATAAACTTACTGGCTAGTTTTTTCTGGAAAAAAACAGATACAGAAATATATGACTGTAGGAATCACTCAGGCATAATTCCAAATAATAGATAGAGATGTTTAACTATCAGAAAGTTGGAGCAAAACTGCCCAACTCCTTAAATGTGTCCTGCGTGCAGTGACATCCTTCCAAAAGGTACACACTAAATGTACGGGATAAAAGAGTTATCAGTTACAGTGAGGAACTTGACAAACCCCAACTCAGCCAGGTAATCAAGGGCACATAAACAGTAATAAGTCATTTGCAGAACATGTGCCTTGATATGAAGTGTGAAATCCATTTGTTCTTCTGCAGAAACACATAAGTCCAGGCTAATCAAGAGGGAAAGAACAGGTAAATCCAGATTGGAGAGTGTCAAGTTTAGGGTTAGGGTAATAAGAGAGCTTAATAAGACATAAGAGAGTTTATTGCAACAAATGCCTACAATAAGAAAAAAGAAAAATCACAAATAAACAACTTTACTTCTCAAGGAACTAGCAAACAAAGGAACAAACCACTAAGCTCACAAGTAGCAGAGCAATGAAATACGAAATATGAGAACAGAAATAAAACAGAGACCATGTTAACAATAGAAAACATCAATGCAAGACGTGGCTTTTGAAATGAAAACATAATTACCCTTTTAGCTATACTAATGAAGAATAAAACAGAATACTCAAATAAAATCAGAAATGAGAAAGGAGACATTACAACTGATGTAACAAAAATACAACAGCTCATGAGAGTTGACCATCAACAAATATATACCACCAAATTTGATACCCTAGAAGAAATGAATTCCTAGCAACAAAAAAACTACCACAACTGATTCATGAGGAAATAGACAAACTGAAGAGAGCAACAATGAGTGAAAAGATTGTATCAGTAATAAAAATTTCCAAAAAAAGGCTAGGACCTGATGTTTTCTGTGGGAAATTCAACCAAACATTTAAATTGAATTAAAACAAATCCATGTCAAATTTTCCAAAATACTTTGAGGTACATTCCAAAAGTCATTTGATGAGTCCAGCATTATCCTGATACCAAAGCTACATAAGAATAGTACAAGAAAAAAGAAAACTGTCAAGTATTACTGATATAGATGCAAAAATTCTCAGTGTAATACTAGCGTGAAAATTTGAAATATTTTGCTAAAAATATAAACAAAAGAAGTTTGTGCACTCTCACCACTCCTTTTCAGCATAATACTGGAAGTCGTAGCCAGAGCAATTAGGCAAGAAAAATAAATAAAATAAATCCAAAGTGAAAAGGTTGAAGTAAAGCTATTTCTGGTTGCATTTAATATAATCTTATATAGAGAAAATCCCAAAGATTCCACAAAAAATGTATTACAAGTTATAGACAAATTCAGTTGAGTTGTAAGATACAAAATCAACATGTGAAGAGCAATAGTACTTGTATATACTAACAATTTGAAAAAAAAAATGTAAAAAACAATCATATTAAAATGGCATCAGAAATAAATAAAACATTTAGGAATAAATTAAACCAAGTAGGTAAGATATCCACACACTGAAAATGACAAAACACTGATGAAAAAACTGAAGATACAAATAAATGAGGAACATTTCCATGGTTATGAACCAGAAAAATATTGTAAAACTATCTATACTACCCAAAGCTGTCTAAAACTTCAATACCACCCCTGTCAATATTCCAATGATTTTTATACATAAAGAGAAAACAACCCTAAAATGTGTATGGAACCACAAGGCACCACTAATAGCCAAATCAACCTGGTCAAAGAAAAAATATAGGGGCATCAGAATTCCTAACTTCAAACTTTATTACAAAACTATACTGATTAAAACACTAGATTCTGGGGAAAAAATAGAGACCTAGTCCAGTGAAACAGAATCAAGAGCACAGAAATAAAACCACGCATTTACTGTTAACCAATATTTGACAAGGGAGCCAAGGAGGTGCAGTAGGGGAAATACAATCTGTTCGGTAAATGGTGTTGGAAAAAAAAACTGGATAACAACCTACAGAAGAATACAATTGGACCCCTTTCTTGTACCACTCACAAAAATTAACTCAACGTGGACTGACGTCTTAAATATAAGACCTAAATCTGTAAAACTACTTGAAGAAAGCATAAAGGACAAGTTCTTCAATATAGCTTTGACAAATATTTTTCAGATATAATACCAAATGTGGAAGCCCCAAAACCAAAAAAAAAAAAAACAAAAAAAGTGGAACTACAGCAAATGAATGTAAAACTTTGCCCAGCACAATGAACAATCAGCAAACTAAAAAGCAGCTATGGAACTGGAGAACATATGTGCAAACCATTTTCTTGATAAGGGGTTAATATTCAAAATATATAAGTAACGTAATATAATATCCGTCAAAAATTAAATAAAAGATGGGCTAAAGGAGTTGAAAAGACATTTTTCCCCAAAAAAGACATACAGATGGCCAACAGGTACATGAACAAATGCTCAACATCACTAATCATCAGGTAAAAGCAAATCAAAACCACAATGATACATCAACTCCCACCTGTTAGAATGGCTATTATAAAAACAAGAAGAAAAAAGAAATATTTATGAGAATGTGAAGAAAAGGGATGTCGTGTGCATTTTTGGTGGAAATGTAAACTGGTGCAGTCTAAGGAATATAAAAGGACTAAATTGGACCCCTAACTCACAATACTCACAAAATTAACTCAAAAGAGATTAAAGACACAGATGTATAACTTGAAACCATAAAACTCCTAAAAAAAATCCTGGGAGAAAATCTCCTTGACCTCGTTATTGGGAATAGTGATTTTTTGGTTGTGACCCCAAGGGACAGTCAACAAAGCAAACGTAAAAATGAATAAGTGGGACTAAGTCAACCTAAAAAACCTTCCACACAGAAAAAAAAACAAAAAACAAAAAACAAAAACAACTACAACAAAACAACACACACACAAAGAAAAACAAAATAAAACCCAATTAGTTAAAAATGGAGAAAGGATCTGAATAGATATTTTTTTCTGGAGAAGACATACAAATGTCAAACAGATATATGAAAAAAAACGTTTGATGTCTTTAATCATCAGGGAAATGAAAATCAAAATCATGAGATCATCTCACTCCTGTTAGAATGGCTACAGCCAAAAGACAAGAGATTACAAGCGTTTTAAAGAACATGGAGAAAAGAAAATCCTTGTGCATTGTTGGTAAAGATGTAAATTACTACCACTATGACAACCAGTATGGAGATTCACCCCAAAATTAAAAGTATTAGTCAGCATGATAAATTATTCTTGTTCAGAGATCAATTTTTTACACTATTGTGATAGTTTCCAGGTAATTTATTGTATTTTCCATACCCATAATACTGACCATGGGATTTTTGCAGGTATCCCTTCAAAAGATGAAGGTTCTCTTTCTATGGTTTGATCTCAGGTTTTTGAAGTTATGCAGATAATGTTTATGCATCCATAAATGATATAACTGATCAATGGAATTTGCAGGTGAACAGGTAGAATGAGATGTGTTCTGAACACATTTTGCGTGATGTGTTTTCAGATACATGTCAAGATACCTAGGTGCGATTCTCAGTCATAGTTAACATGTGACAATGCTGGTATCGAGGTAAGTGATGGCCTGGGCCTAAACCACAGCCCAGGCCATCTGGCCTTCATATGCCTTGGTAAGAGATGATGTGTTCTCACACTCAGATTAACATGATTTCTTTTTTTTACGCAGCTTTTCAGGTCAGAAGTGATAGAGCTTTACCAATTCTAGAAAGCATGTTTTCACTTTTTGTATTACAAAAAGTTTGTGTTTAACCCTGTGTGTGTTGAAGGATGACACATATATAGGTAGTTATCATGATGTCCCCAGCCCAAGTAGTACCCACAGATTTCTGGCAGGTATTCAGTGAAGTAATGATGATTTTATTTGGCATCAGTACTGATCTTTCATTAATGAAAATATCCAGGCTTTGTTGGTGTACTCCGTAAGGATATTTGCAGATATCCTGGTAGAAAAATGTTGTGTCCTTTAACACAGCTTTCCAAATGTCTTTTTCAGGTTCCTGTCAAGGAATCCCTTTGAACCTAGCATTGCTGTTAATGGGGACCCTGTTAGGGTGCAGGTAAGTGATGATGTGGGCCTAACCCACGGCACAGGCCCTCTGATCTCCAGATATCCACCTAAAAGATGATGGCGTTTCTCAGGGTTGATGTTACCACAATTTCTTAGCTGGTATTCAGGCAGAAAATTATAGACTCCTTACTGATTCTAAAAACAATTAGTTTTCACATTTTATAACTTAGAGAACATTTTTGTTGAACCCCGTGAGTGTTGAGGGATTGCCATATCCAGGTAATTAACATTATGTCCTCAACTGCAGCAGTAACCGTGGAAATTTTGCAGGTGTCCCATAAAGAAACCCTGTCTTATTTGGCAGTGGTCTAGACCTCGGAATACAGCAAGTATTCAGTTACAGTTGATGGTCTCATAATGACGCAGTGACCAAGGTGTCCTGGAAGAATAATTGCATCCTTTTACACGTACATCATAATGTATTTTTCAGGTTCCTTCGAGTGACGTCAATGAACCTGACAGTGGTAATTAAGGGGGGACATTTCTGATATCCAGGTTTGTCATGAGGTGCACCTTTGCTACATGAGACCCGGCGGTCTTCTTGTATCTAGTTAATTGATGTTGATTTCTTGAACTTGTTTTGCCATGTGTTTTCTTTTCAGATATTCAGGTAGAAATGATATTAGTGATTTCAACCAATGCTAGCAAACATCTTACTTTTTCATATTTAAGAGGAAATTTTTGCTTAAGCATGTGAGTGTTGAGCAACCATGGGTATTCATGTGATAAAAATAGAGTTGTACATCACAGAGGTTACCCTAGTATTTTTGCACGTAAGTAGTCAAAACATTCATGGTGCCTCACAATAGCATAGATCTTGCAGTAATACAAGATTTCAAGTAGAGTTGATGGGTCCTGCAGTGATGGAAGTGGACAAGGTTACTTGAAGTGTCCTGGGAGAAAAGATATGCTGTAGACACATTTGTCACAATTTGTTTTTCAGGTTTCTGTCAAGAAACCATGATAAACCTCATAATGCTCAATGATGGGACTTTGCTTTTATCTAGTAAGTAACAATGTAGATCTATCTTTATTTAGGACCCTACAAATAATCTGGCCATCTGACAGGTAGGTTAAGTGTGGATGGTTTGCTAACTTTTCTGTTACTATGTTTTTTTTCTTAAAGAGGTCAGTTAAGAAATGATATGGTCCCAACCAATGCTACTAATCAGTTTAGAGTTTAGGTATAATGTATGATTCACCTTAGCAGTGATGGAGGGATATGCAGGAATCTGGGTAAATTATCCTGGTGTTCCACACCAGCACGGTGACCATGAAATTTTCACAGGTACTCAGACAAGAAATGATAGTGTATCCAACAGTGGTGTTAACCTTGAAGTGCCTCCAAGACCCACATAGTGTTGATGATTCCCCTAATGATGCAAATAATCAGAATTAATTACAGGTAGTCTTTTTTTAATATTTTTCTTTAGGTAAAATGATTTTTTTGCCATAAACTCCCTTGTCAAATGTATTTCTTCATGTTATATTAGTGGTGACACTGCACTGAACCTAGTAATGTTCGTTAATGGGACCCTGCATGTAACCAGGTAAGTGATGCTGAGGACCTTACAGCAGAGTGTAGACCAACTGTCTTCAGGTGTCTACATAAGTGAGGATGATGTCCCAAACCCCGAACACAGTGTTTCCATATTTTTTTTTTTCCCTGCAGATATCCTGTTATGGTATTTGCTAGTGTAAAGGTACGAGATGTCATATTAATTCATTAGACCTTCTTATTTTCAGGCATATATGTAGTTAATTATATGTTGAAGACTATATTTTAACTTACAGTTACTATATTAGCTTTATTTTTGGCTTGTATATCATAAAGGTATTAATTTGTCCCTAACAACACAAGTAAACATGATATTTTACTATATTCATGTTCCAAAATACCATTTTATAACCACCTACTGATAAAAGGATATGCAGGTATCCAGGTAATTTATCCTATTGTTCTTCACCACAGTAGTGAGCATGGAATTTGAAATACCTCTTCAAGAGAAGAAGGTATCTCTTAACCGGGTTTAGTCCTAAACTTCTGCAAGTATCCAGGTAATGTTGATGAGTCTCAAAAGTATGCAACTGACCAAGGGTATCTGAAGGTGTACCCTGGAATAGTATGGATATCACACACATTCTCTAAATGTGTTTTCAGACTCCTGTCAGGACATGATGGTGAGCTACCAGTGGTAGATAACAGGGAACAATGCTGTTATCTAGGTAAGTGATGATGTGTGCATAAAGCACATCACAGGCCGTCTGTTCTTCATGTACATAGGTAGTGATGATGGCGTTCCTAATGCTTCTTGTTAGCGTGATTTTGTTACAGGTGTTCATGTAAGAACTGCTAAGAGCCCTTCCTAATTCTACTAAACATGAGTTTACACTTTTTGTATTTTAGTTAAAATTTGTTTAATCATGTAAGTATTGAGGAGTTGTTCACATCCAGGTAGTTTTTGTGATGTCTCTCCACTGTCGTATCCATAAGATTTTTGCAGGTATCCATGTAGGTGCCACTGGTCTCTCCTGACAACAGTGTTGACCTTGAATGGATGCAGGGAGCCAGGTAGAGTTGATGTGTTCCTTAATAATGGAGTTGAACAAGGTTAGCTGCAGGCATTCTGGTAGAACAAGCTGTGTCTTGAACACACTTGTTTCATGTATTTCATCAGGTTCCTGTTAGGAGAACAGGATGAACCTAATTGTTACTAGCATAACACTTAAACAGGTAAGTGTTAAAGTGCGTCTTACCACAGTGCAGACTGTGTGAACTTCAATATCTAGGTAAGTGAGGATGCTGTCCCTAACATTTGTGTTAAGGGATTGCATATATGCAGACATTTATTATGGTTTTCTTACCACACTACTTCCCATAGGGTTTTTCAGATATCCAGTCAAGAAACTATGGCTTTCCAACCTTGGTGTTGACCTTGGAGTACTGCAAGTATCCAGATACAGTTGATGTATCTTATAACGATAACATAATCAAGGTGTCCTGGTAGGAAGGCCATATCTCATGTCTTTTCCAGGTTCCTGTCCAGACCTCACTCTGAACCTAGCATTGGTGTTAACGGGGGACACTGTTGGGGGGCAGGTATGTGACGACGTGGGCCTCACCCACAGCACAGGCCACGTGACTTGCACATACATAGGTAAATGATGACTGTGAGCCTGACACTTGTTACCATGACTCCTTTGCAGGTATTCAGGTAAGGAGAGATTGCTTTCCAATTCTTGAAACCATTAGCTTTCAGTTTCCATATTACCTACGTACATGAAGATCATACCATCTCTTTTTCATCTACGCAGGTAAGTGTTGATGGCGTTCCTAACACTTCTTGTTAGCGTGATTTTGTTGCAGGTATTCAAGTAAGAAATGCTAAAAGTTCTTACTAATTGTAGTAACCATGAGTTTACATTTTTTATATTTTATAGGCTAATAATATTTAACCCTGTGAATGTTGTAGGTTGATCATATGTTGTAAATGTTATGGAGTTGCCACCACAGTTGTAACCATTGGTTTTTTGCAGGTGTCCAATTAAGGAGTGAAAGTCTCACCTGACATTGGTATTGACCTGAATTAACACACATACCCAGGTAGAGTTGATGTGTTCCATAATAATGGAAGTAAACCAGGTAGGGGCAGGTGTCCTGGTAGAACAAATTGTAATCATTTTTTAAAAATTAATTCAGTTATTTAATTTTGGCTGCATTGGATCTTTGTTGCTGCATGTGGGCTTTGTCTGGTTGCAGCGAGCAGGGGCTACTCTTCGTTGTGTTGTTCAGGCTTCTCATTGTGGTGGCTTTTCTTGTATGGAGCTCAGGCTCTAGGCACGTGGGCTTCAGTAGTTGTGGCTCTTGGGCTCTAGAGAGCAGGCTTAGTAGTTGTGATGCATGGGCTTCGTTGTTCTGCGGCATGTGAGATCTTCCTGGACCAGGGCT
This sequence comes from Inia geoffrensis, assembly GCA_036417435.1. Classification (NCBI taxonomy): domain Eukaryota; kingdom Metazoa; phylum Chordata; class Mammalia; order Artiodactyla; family Iniidae; genus Inia; species Inia geoffrensis. The sequence continues at coordinate 37,125,733 of CM070919.1, read as the reverse complement.
TGAACCTGTGTTCCCCTGCATTGGCATGTTGATTCCTAACCACTGTGCAACCCAGGAAGTCCCACAAATGGTATATTTAAACACATTTGTTGAATGTGTTTTTCAGGTTCCTGTCACGAGATCACTGTGAACATAACAGTGGTTGCTAACAGAACCTTGCCTTCAACCAGGTAAGTGATAAAGTGGATCCTACTACAATGAAGACCGTCTGATATTCAGTATGAAGGTAAGTAAGTATGGTGTCCCAAACATTCGTGTTACCATGTTTGTTTTCAGTATCCTGTCCAGGTCTTTACTAGTATACAGTATAAGATGTTGTGATGTTAACTCATTAAAGACATTCTGGTTTTTAGATATCTATGTAGTTAATTTTTGAGACTCTTATATTTACCTTGTTTTTGGCATGTGTGTAGTTAAGAAATTAATTTGACCCTAATTATATTAGTACAAATGTGATTTTTTTTGTATTCTGTTTAGAGATGACATGTATTTAATACTTGTAGTGATGAACAGATATGCAGGTGATCCAGGTAACTTTTCATATTGCCATCATTGAGTTATTGACCTTGGGAATTTTTTCAAGTATTCCTTCAAGAGAAAATGGTGTTTCTTCTCAGGAATTGTCCTTGAACTCCTGCAACTAGCCAAGTGGTGTGGATGGGTACCAAAATGGTACAAGGGACCAAGGAAATTTACAGCTTTAGAGGTAGGATGATTTATGTGCCCCAAACATATTCTACACTGTTTTTTTCAGATTCATGTCAAGACATCCTGGTGAGCCTATTATTGGTAGTTATTATGGGTCATTGCTGGTATGGAGATAGGTGCTGGTGTGGGGCTACACCACAACACATTCCATCTGACCTTCGTATACCTAAGTAAGTAATGATGTGTCTTCCTATGTCTTGTTACCATGATTTTTGAAGGTATTGAGGTAGGGAATGATAGTCTTTACCACTTCTAGAAACCATGAGTTTTCATTTGTTCTATTTCTGGAAATGTTCATTTTTACCCATGTGAATGCTGAGGTATTATGTGAATACAGGTATTTATCATGGCATTCCCCATCACAGTACTAGTCATAGGATTTGTACAGGTGTTCAGTCAAAGAAGGACATTTTATCTGACGTTGGTGCTGACCTTGGATTGCTGCAAGTATGCAGGTAGATGGATGTGTCTCCTAATGATGAAGTGACCGCCATTATTTGTGGGTGTCTTGGTAGAAAACATTGTGTCCTTTAACAGGCATTTCATATTATCTTTCTAGGTTTGTGCGAAGAGATCATGATTAAACTAACAATGCTCATTAATGGTGGACATTGCTTGTATACAGGTAGGTGACCATATGGATTAAAGAAGATATGGAGTAAACCAGAGCCCAGGTCATTTAATATTTACATAGCTGGATAAGTTATAATAGTTTCCCTAACAACTGTTGTTACCATTTTTCTTTGCAGGTATTCAGGTAGGAAATGACTGTTCTTACCAATTCTAGAAACCATGCGTTTTCATTTATCTTATTTTAGAGAACATTTTTAATGAGCCATGTGGGTGATGAGCACTTGCCATATTTGGGTGATTGTCATGGTGCTCGTAACCATGAAACTTTGCAGGTGCCCCATAATGAAATGCTGTCATATTTGACAATGCCCTCGACCTTGGTGTACTACAAGTATTCAGGTAGAGTTGATATTCTCATGGTGAAGGAAATGTCTAAGGTCGTTTGAAGGTGTCCTGCTACAAGTCTGTCCTTTTGAACCTGTAGCCTGTGATTTTCAGGTTCCCGTCAAGAGATCAAGATGAAATGAAGGGTTGTAATAGGGGGTCCTTTCTGGTGTCCAGGTAAGTGATGATGTGCACCTTTGCCACATCAGAGCATCCTGCATTCACATCTCTAGGTAAGTGGTGTTGATTGGCTAAACTTGTTTTCCCATGTGATTCATTTCAGGACTTCAGGTAAGAAATTATAGTGTTTTATCAATCCTAGCAGTCATATTATCCTACTGTTTTATAGTTTTGAGAATTTATTTTGAACCCTGTGAGTGTTGAGCGATTCCCGGGTATGAACGCAATGATGATGGAGCGTGTGGCACAGTAGTGACTGTGACATTTCTGCAGGTGAGCAGAGAAAAGAGGATGGTGTTTCTAACAGTGGCATAGACCTTGGAGGACTGCATGAACTAAGGGAGAGCTGATGGCAAGTCCTGCACGGAAGGCAGTGAATGAGGTTATCTGCAGGGTCCTAGTAGAAAAGGCATGTCCGCAGACATATTTTACAATGTGATTTTCAGGTTCCTGCAAAGACATCCTGGTAAAGATCATAATAATCAATAACAAGCCTTGATTGTATTGAGGTAAGTGATGACATGGACATTTAGTCCCCTTCAAACCATCTGATCTTCAGATATGTGGGAAAGTGTGGATGGTGTTCCTAGTTTTTCTGTTGCTGTGTTTTTATGCAGGTATGCAATTAAGAAATTATGTTTCCCAATCAGTGATAGTAGCATTAGCCATTTTTTTAAAGTGTACATATAATGTGTGCTTAACCTTAGTTGTGACAGAGGCATATGCAGGTGGCAGCTAAGTTATCCTAGTTTGGATTCACAGTATTGACCATGAGATTCCTACAGGTTCTCAGAGAAATATGTCTCTAGCACTGGTGTTGACATTGAAGTTCTGAAAGATTCAGATAGGGTTGATGATTCCCTGAATGATGTAAGTGACTAAGATTATTTGCTGGTGCTGTTTTTTCTTGCATTTATTTGTTTGATTTTGTTGTTGTTGTTTTCTTTGGGATTTTTCTTTTTCGTGTCAAACAAGTGTTGTCCTTCAGTCCTTAAACACACTTGACGTGTATGATTTTACATGTTCCAACAGTGGACATAACAGTGCTCATGAATGGGACCTTGCTAGTTGACAGGTATTTGATGAAGTGGGTTTTACCCCAGTACAGGTCATTTGACCTCAGACACCTAGGTAAGTGAGCATGTGGTCTCTTCACACAGTGTTACCATGGTTTTCTGCAGGGATCCTGTTAAGGTCTTTGATGGTAAACAGGTATGAGATGACATGACAATAACTCAGAGACATTCCCAATATCAATATTTACAAAATTAATGTTTTTGAGACTCTTAAATTTACCTAGTTTTTTTCATATATGTGGTCATGAAGTTAATATGTCCCTAATAATATTAATAAGATTTTTATGTTCTTCTTTAGAGGTAACATGTACTTAACTACTAATGAAAGATGCACGTGAAGGGATTCTTGTAATTTATCATGTTGACATCACAGCATTACTAGCTCAGGGATTATTACAGAGAGCCCTTCTGAGAAGAAGGTGTCTCCTTTTAGGCTTTGACCCCAGTGTCTGCAGGCAAGTGTCCAGGTAGTGTTGATGCGTACCAAAATTATACCAGAAGTGACCAAGGGAATCTGGGGGTGTAGAGGTAGAATGACATGTGTACCAAATACATTTACTGCAATTTGTTTTGCAGATTCAGGATAACACATCACAGTAAGTGCATCAGTGGTAGTGGACGTTGCAGCGTGTTGGTGTGGAGGTAAGTGATGATGTGGGTATAAATCACAACACAGATGATCAACATTCACATATCTAGGTAATGTTGTTGTGTCTTCACACTTCTTGTTATCATGACTTTTTTTGCAGGTAGTCAGATAAGAAATTGTAGGCACCTTAAAAATCTAGGAACCATGTTATCCTATAGTTTTATATTTTAGAAAAATTGATATCCAACCATCTGATTGTTGAGTGACAGATATCCATGTAATCCTCATAGAGCTATGAGTCACAGTACTAACCAAGGTTCCATGCAGGTGTAATTGCAGGAGATAATGGTCTGTGTAACAGTGGCCTAGACCTTGGAGTATAACAAGATTCCAAGTAGATTTACTGAGTCCTGCAGTGATGGCCATGACAAGGTTATCTTCAGGGTCCAGGTAGTAAATAAACTTGTGTCCATAGGCACATTTGTCACAATGTGTTTTCCAGGTTCCTGTCTAGGGATCATGGTGAACTTCTTAATGTTCGTTAAAGGGGCATGGCTTTTATCCAAGTAAGTGATAGTGTGCACCTTTTGCAGGCAACAGGCCATGTGATCTTCAGATATCTGGGTAAATGAATATGATTTCCCTAACACAGTGTTATCCTGTCATTTTGCAAGTGTTCTGTTAAGTCCTTTCCTAATATGCAGGTATTAGGTTATATGACTTTAGCTCATTAGAAAGCTTCTTATTTTCATATGTGTGAATGATGATGCTTTCAAGACTGTACTTTAAGTATGGCTTTGGCACATATGCAGTTCAGAAATTAAATTCACCCCAACAATACCAGTAAGCAGGATATTTGACTGTATTCTTGTTTAGTGGTTATGGGTGTTTTTGTTTGTTTGTGGTATGCAGGCCTCTCACTGTTGTGGCCTCTCCCATTGTGGGGCACAGGCTCTGGACATGCAGGCTCAGTGGCCATGGCCCATGGGCCCAGCCACTCCATGGCATGTGGGATCCTCCCACACCATGGCACAAACCCGTGTCCCCTGCATCGGCAGGCTGACTCTCAACCATCACACCAATAGGGAAGCCTGGGGTTATGGGTTTTATATACACAGAGTGCTAGATTGATCAGTAGATGACCAGGTGGTTTCTCATACTGCCCATCAGTGGTTGTTATTCACCCTGGGATTTTTCCTGGCATCCCTTCAAGAGAGGAAGGTATCTCTTATTAATGTTTAATCTCAAATATCCAGTTGTCCATGGAAGGCCGATGTGTCTTGAAATGATAGAATTGAACAAGGAATTTGCCGGTGTCCCAGTGGAATAAGATGTATACCAAACACAATTTACACAACTTTTTCAGATTCATGTAAAGACATCACAGTGAACCTATCAACAGCAGGTAACAAGGCACATAGCAGGTATTGAGGTAAGTGATAATTTGGACCTAAACCAAAGCCTAGATCATGTGGTCTTTACACATATGAGTAAGTGATGATGATGTCCCTAATACTTGTGCTCCCCTATTTTTATTTTTTTTTGCAAGTATTCTGTTCAGGTCTTTGGTGGTACATAGGTATGAGATGTGACATGAACTCATTAGAGGGTTGCTTATTTTCAGTTATCTATGTAATTATCTGATATTTACCTTGTTTTTTGGCAAGTGTAAGCTAAACTAATTTGTCCCTAGTAATACTAGCAAGTGGTAATTTTTACTGTATTCTTGTACGGAGATAACGTGTATTTCTCACTTGTAGTTGTAGACAGATTGCAAGCATCCAGGTAGTTTGTCTTATTGTTCTAACTGTGTTATTAACCATGGGATATTTGCAAGTAGCTGTTCATGGGATGAAGGTGTGTGTTACTAGGGTTTGACCTCTGAGTTCTCCAAGTATCCAAGTAATGTTGAATGCTCCCAAAATGATACAGATGACAATGGAATTTGCAGGTGCACAGGTAGAACGAGACATTGTACCAAGCACATTTTTCACAATGTGTTTTTCAGGGCTTGCCAAGAGATCAGGCAGTGAGCCTCTCTATGGCAGTTGATGGAGGGACATCGCTGGTGTTGAGATAAGTGATGGTATGGGCCTAAACCATCCAGTCTTCCTGTACATAGGTAAGTGATGACAGGTGTCAGTGCTGCCTGTCACCATGACTTTGTTGCAGGTTTCAGGTAAGAAATGAACAGGTAGTCTTTACCAAATCCAGAGACCATGAGTTTTCACTTTTTATATGTTAGGGAAAATTTATGTTTAACACTAGGAATGCTCAGGGGTTACAGGCATACAGGTATTCATCATGATTTCCCCCACCACAGTATTACCCATAGGATTTGTACAGGTGTCCAGTCAAGAAATGACAGTTTTCCTACTTGGCATTGACCTTGGATTACTGTAAGTATCCAGGTAAAGTTGATATATCTCCTAACGATTAAGTGACCAAGATAATTTGCAGGTGTCCTGGTAGAAAAAAACTGTGCCCTTAACAAATGTTTCAAAACATGTCTTTCACGTTTCCTTCAAGAGATCACAATGAACCTAACATTGGTCGTGGATGGGGAGACATGGCTGGGATGTAGGTAAGTGATGATATGGGCCTCAACCACAGCACAGGCTTTCTGATCTTCAGGTAGCCAGGTAAGTGATGGTGGAGTCCCTCACGCTTGTTACCATGATTTCCTTGCAGACATTCAGATAGGAGATTATGGATCCCTTACCAGTTCTAGAAACCAGGAGTTTTCATTTATTATATTTTAAAGAAACTTTTTCTCTTTCTCTGTGAGTGTTAAGTAATTTCACATAACAATGTAATTAGCATGATGGCCCCAGCCATGCTAGTGACCATGGAAATTTTGCATGTGTTCCCTTAAGAAATGTCAGCTTACCTGAGAATATTCCTGACTTGACTTACTGCCAGTATTCAGTTAGAGCTGATGTTCTCATAATGATGAAAGTAGTGAATGTTCTTTCCAGGTGTCATGTTAGAACAAGTTGTGTCCTTTTACACATATATCATAATACCTTTTTCAGGTTCATGTCAAAAGATTGTGGTGAACCTAACAATGTTTGTTTCCAGAGACATTTCTGCTATCCAGGTAAGTGATGATAGGCACTTTCACCCCATCAGAGACCGTCCAGTCTTCATATGCTTAGGTAAGTGATATTTGTTCCTGTTTTGCCATGGCATTTTCGGGGCTAGGTTTTCAGATAAGAATTGATAGTGTCTCACCAATTCTGGAAACCATGTTATCCTCCTGTTTTATATTTTATAAAAAAATTATGTTTGTGTAATTGTTGAGAGACTTGCAGATATCCAGGTAATTCTCATACAGCTGCGTGTCACAGTAGTAATCACGGTTTTCTTTTGCAGGTGAGCATCCAAGAGGTAATGCTGTGTCTAGCAATGGCCTAGACCTTGGAGTTACTGCAAGACTCCAGGTAGATTGGATGAATCCTGCAAGAGTGGTGGGGACAGGGTTATCTTCAGGGTCCAGGTAGTAAAGGTGGGTCCATAGACACATTCGTCACAATGTGTTTTCCACTTTCCTGTTGAGAGGTCATGATGAACCTCATAATGATATTAAAGGGACATGGCTTGCATCCAGATAAGTGGTAAGGTGGGCCTTTTGCACACAACAGGTGATCTGATCTTCAGATACCTAGGTAAGTGTGGATATTGTTCCTAACAGTGGTGTTGCCATCCTTTTTTGCAGGTATTCAGGTAAGAAATGTTGTCCCAACCAATGCTAGTAAGCATTAACCCTTATGATTTTAGAGTTTAAATATAACGTGTGTTTTTCCTTAGTAATGACAGAAGGATATGCATGTATCCAGGTCAGTTATCATTCTGATCATCACAGTTCTGTTTACCATGGCTTTTTGCAGTTACCTCATCAAAGACAGGATTGTGTCTCTAACTAGGGTGTTGACATTGAACTCTTACAAGTTTATGGATATATTTGATGGGCCTCATAATTTTTTTTTTTTTTTTTTTTTTTTTTTGTGGTACGCAGGCCCCTCACTGTTGTGACCTCTCCCATTGTGGAGCACAGGCTCCAGACGTGCAGGCTCAATGGCCATGCCTCATGGGCCCAGCCACTCCATGGCATGCGGGATCTTCCCGGACCAGGGCATGAACCCATGTCCTCTGCATCAGCAGGTGGACTCCCAACTACTGCACCACCAGGGAAGCCCGGGCCTCATAAATTTGATGGTATTTTCCTGGGGATTCAGGTAATACATGTATTTCTAATTCATTATTTATCGCCAGTCTTTATAATATCAAATGAAGAGGTCATGGTGGGCCTTACTCACATCATCTCTTAACTGGACACCAGCAAAATACAGAATTAAATCTTGTTATTAGTTGGGCCATCATCTCTTGATTGGTATTTTTGCAGACGTTTACTCAAGAGGAGATGCTTTTATGGTAAAAACTCTCCAGAAAGTGGGCATAGAGGGAACCTACCTCAACATAATAAAGGCCATATATGACAAACCCACAACACCTTTATTCTCAAAGGTGGAAAACTGAAAGCATTTCCTCTAAGATCAGGAACAAGACAAGGATGTCCACTCTCACCACTATTATTCAACATAGTTTCAGAAGTCCTAGCCACAGCAGTCAGAGAAGAAAAAGAAATAAAAGGAATCCAAACTGGAAACAAAGAAGTAAAACTGTCACTGTTTGCAGATGACATGATACTATACATAGAGAATCCTAATGATGCCACCAGAAAACTACTAGAGCTAATCAATGAATTTGGTCAAGTAGCAGGATACAAAATTAATGCACAGAAATCTCTCTTTTTTTATTTTTCGGTACATGGGCCTCTCACTGTTGTGGCCTATCCCATTGCAGAGCACAGGCTCTGGATGCACAGGCTCAGCAGCCATGGCTCACGGGCCCAGTTGCTCCGCGACATGTGGGATCTTCCCAGACTGGGACATGAACCCACGTCTCCTGCATCGGTAGGAGGACTCTCAACCACTGAGCCACCAGGGAAGCCCCAGAAATCTCTTGAATCCCTATACACTAATGATGAAAAATCTGAAAGAGAACTAAGGAAATAGTCCCATTTACCATTGCAAGAAAAAGAATAAAATACCTAGGAATAAACCTACCTAGGGAGAAAAAAGACCTGTATGAAGAAAACTATAAAACACTGATGACATAAATTAAAGATGATACAAACAGATGGAGAGATATACAATGTTCTTGGATTGGAATAATCAACATTTTGAAAATGACTATACTACCCAAAGCAATCTACATATTCAGTGCAATCCCTATCAAACTACTAATGGTATTTTTCACAGAACTAGAACAAAAAAGTTCACAATTTGTATGGAAAAACAAATGACCCCAAATGGCTAAAGCAATCTTGAGAAAGAAAAACAGAGCTGGAGGAATCAGGCTCCCAGACTTCATACTGTACTACAAAGCTACACTAATCAAGGCAATATGGTACTGGCACAAAAACAGAAATATAGATAAATGGAACAGGATAGAAAGCCCAGAGGTAAACCCACACACATATGGTCACCTTAGTTTTGATAAAGGAGGCAAGAATATACAATGGAGAAAAGACAGCCTCTTCAGGAATTTGTGCTGGGCAAACCAGACAGCTACATGTAAAAAAATGAAATTAGAACACTCCCTAACACCACACACACACACACACGAAAAACTCCAAATGGATTAAAAACCTAAATGTAAGGCCAGACACTATCAAACTCTTTGAGGAAACCATAGGCAAAACACTCTATAACCTAAATCACAGCAAGATTCTTTTTGACCCACCTCCTAGAGAAATGGAAATAAAAGCAAAAATAAACAAATGGGACCTAATGAAACTTCAAAGCTTTTGCACAGCAAAGGGAACCATAAACAAGATGAAATGACAGCCATCAGAATGGGAGAAAATATTTTCAAATTAAGCACCTGAGAAAGGATTAATCTCCAAAATTTACAAGCAGCTCATGCAGCTCAATATCCAAAAACCAAAAACCCAATCCAAAAATGGGCAGAAGACCTAAATAGCCATTTCTCCAAAGGAGATATACAGGTTACCAACAAACACATGAAAGGAAGCTCAACATCACTAATCATTAGAGAAATGCAAATCAAAACTACAATGAGGTATCACCTCACACCTGTCAGAATCACCATTATCAAAAAATCTAGAAACAATAAATGCTGGAGAGGGTGTGGAGAAAAGGGAACCCTCTTGCACTGTTGGTGGGAAGGTAAATTGATACAGCCACTATGGAGAACAGTATGGAGGTTCTTTACAAAACTAAAAATAGAGCTACCATATGAGCCAGTAATCCCACTACTGAGCATATGCCCTGAGAAAACCATAATTCAAAAAGAATCATGTACCACAATGTTCATTGCAGCTCTATTTACAATAGCCAGGACATGGAAGCAACCTAAGTGTCCATCAACAGATGAATGGATAAAGATGTGGCACATATATACAATGGAATATTACTCAGCCATAAAAAGAAACAAAATTGAGTTGTTTGTAGTGAGGTGGATGGACCTAGAGTCTGTCATACAGAGTGAAGTGAGTCAGAAAAACAAATACCATATGCTAACACATGTATATGAAATCTAAGAAAAAAAAGGTTCTGAGGAACCTATGGGCAGGACAAGAATAAAGGCACAGATGTAGAGAATGGACTTGGGGACATGGGGAGGGGGAAGGGTAAGCTGGAACCAGGTGAGAGAGTGGCATGGACTTATATATACTACCAAATGTAAAATAGGTAGCTAGTGGGAAGCAGCCTCATAGCACAGGGAGATCAGCTCTGTGCTTTGTGACCACCTAGAGGGCTGGGTTAGGGAGGGTGGGAGGAAGTTGCAAGAGGGAGGGATATGGGGATATGTGTATATGTATAGCTGATCCACTTTGTTATAAAGCAGAAACTAACACACCATTGTAAAGCAATTATACTCCAATAAAAATGTTAATTTTTTTTTTTTTTTTAAACAAGATATATTGGGATTCCCTCGTGGCTCAGTGGTTGAGAGTCCGCCTGCCGATGCAGGGGACACGGGTTCGTGTCCCGGTCCGGGAAGACCCCACATGCTGCAGAGCAGCTGGGCCTGTGAACCATGGCCACTGAACCTGCGTGTCCGGAGCCTGTGCTCCGCAACGGGAGAGGCCACAGCAGTGAGAGGACTGCGTACCAAAAAAAAAAAAAAAAAAAAAAAAAAAAAAAAAAAAGATATATTGAGTTCATAGTTTTTCTTAGGCCCTTTTTTAGGTACTTGATAGTCTGTGTCAGTCAAGGTCCTCCAAGCAGCGGATGCCAAGAGGAAATGATCAGTTAAGCATGCTAGAGGCTTATTGGGGAAACCCCTGTGCAGGGCGGAGTGGAGGAAACAGTGGCAGGCAAAGAGGGGTCTTCCGGCCATGGTACAGGTCTGATGCCGGGAGAGGAGGCAGGGAAGAAAGCAGGTGCCCTGGGGAGGGTGCCCTCAGATGGCGGTGCAGTCTACGAAGTCTTGGGCCATATCAGTGGGTCATCTTCAAGCTCATCTCCCGTCAGAGGAGTCTCTTGTCCCCCAGCAGTGGGCCTGAAAGGGTTTCTGTGCTGGGCTTCATTGTCGTCCGCTTGCAGCCTAGGGGAAGCACAGCCTCAGTGCAAACCCACGGGAGGATTCAGAGCTGAGGCTGTGAAACACTTAGGCTCCCAGCAGCAGATTCTCTCGAAGGAGCTCTGGCTGGTGCATGTCCATAGTCACCACACAGCTATCGTGTTCAAAGCTCACAACCCCTCTTCCAAGCATTTTATAATCTCCAGTTAACAAAAGGGGAAACAGGGCTTAAATAAATTGTCCCAAAGCACTTGGCCCTGAAGTGGTCCAGCCAGCTTCCAAAGCCAAGTTTTAAAGACCCCCAAACCATGAATTTTCTTCTCTCATGTAGTAGATTAAATTATTGTTCAGCAAGTATGTAGCCTCCTACCCCCACCAACTCCATGGGAGGGATCATTCTGCCCCATTGACGTGACCTTGGTGTGTGTCTTGCTTGGGTCATGGAATGTGGGTATAAAGGACTGTGAGCCAGTTCTGAGCCTCAGCTTTGAAAGACATCATGTGTTTGCCCTCAACTCTTCCAGGAGAAGTCATATCAGGAGAAGGTCAGAGGCCAAGTCAAACCCTGCCTGGAGCAAAGCACTGTACCCCCCCACCTAGCCAACGTGCAGATCCGAAAGTGAGCAATAAAGGCTTGTAGTTGTACATCATTGAGACTTGCATGATTTCTTAGGCAGTATTACTTTGGCAAAAGCTGACTGATACATATCATGTTGCCAACAGAAGGAGTAATTGATGCTGCCTGAGGGAGATGGTAAAGACTTCATGGAGGAAGTAACATTTAAGATTATTCTTTTTTTTTTTTTTTTTTTTTTTTTTTTTTTTTTTTTTAGTGGTACACGGGCCTCTCACTGTTGTGGCCTCTCCTGCCATGGAACACAGGCTCCGGACATGCAAGCTCAGTGGCCGTGGCTCACGGGCCCAGCCACTATGCATCAGGTGGGATCTTCCTGGACCGGGACACGAACCCATGTCCCCTGCATCGGCAGGCAGGCTTTCAACCACTGCACCACCAGGGAAGCCCCAGATTATTCTTAAAAATAATAAAATTCCATTTTAATTCCATTTTTGAAAAAAGGTTTATCTATTTTCATTGTCAAAATTTTGGAAAATATGGCAAGTATTAAAAGGAAAGTCAAAGAGATTACATCTGTTGATATTTTTTATATTAGAGTCCTTCTCCATGCATACCATGTCTTTATACATTCTGGGGCTTTGCCTTTTATGACCTAACCTACTATCATCATCAATCTGCATTCTTATTTATTTATTTATTTATATTTTTGGCTACACTGGGCCTTCGTTGCTGCACGTGGGCTTTCTCTAGTTACGGTGAGCAGGGGCTCCTCTTCGTTGTGATGCACAGGCTTCTCATTGTGGTGGCTTCTCTTGTTGTGGAGCATGGACTCTAGGCATGCGAGCTTCAGTAGTTGTGGCACGTGGGCTCAGTAGTGGTGGCTCACGGGCTCTAGAGCACAGGCTCAGTAGTTGTGGCACACGGGTTTGGTTGCTCCATGGCATGTGGGATCTTCCTGGACCAGGGCTCGAACCTGTGTGCCCTACATTGCCAGGTGGATTCTTAACTACTGTGCCACCAGAGAAGTCCCAACCTGTATTCTTATATATGATCAAATATTCTCTGAAAACATAGTTTGTAATGTTTGCATAATATTCATGGCAGCACTAACTTGAGATTCAAGGGCAAGTTGAAGCACATCAGAAGGACATTCTTCCATTCATTTGTTTAAAATTATTTATTGAGTACTTACTATGTGCCAGTCAGTGTTCAAGGTACTAGGGAAACAACTGTTACAGAGAGACAAAGCCGCAATGTCTGTCAACAGTGACCAATAAAGAAATCATAGCCTATCCATTACAATGCAAGACTACTCAGCAATAAGAAAGAGCTAACTACTGATATGGGCTGCAATGTGGAGGAACCTCAGAAATATTATACTGAGTGAAAAGAGCCAGACACCAAGGGCTGTATGTTATGATTACATTGTTATAAAACTCTAGATGATTCAAATAAATCTATAGTGACAAGAAGCAGACTAACAGGTGTGGGAGATGAGGGGACAGGGAGGGAAGAAAGGAATTATAAGGGGCATGAGAAACCTTTGTGGGGGTGGATATGTTTATTATCTTGATTGGGGTAATGTGGTCATGAATGTATACATGTCAAAACTTTAAAAAAATATATTTTATATTGGAGTATAGTTGATTTACACTGTTGTGTTACTTTCAGGTGTACAGCAAAGTGGTTCAGTTATACACACACATATTTTATCCTTTTTCAAATTCTTTTCCCATTTAGGTTATTACAGAATATTGAGTAGAGTTCCCTGTGCTCTACACTAGGTCCTTGTTGGTTATTTATTTTAAATACAGTAGTATGTATATGTCAATCCCGAACTCCCAATTTATCCCTCCCCCTTACCACCTTCCCCTTTGGTAACCATGAATTTGCGTATGTCAAAACTTTAAATATGTGTGGCTTATTGCATGTCAGTCACACCTGAGTAAAGCTGTTAAAAAAGTCATAGGAGTAGGGTGGGTTCTGAGAAAGTGGAGGATAAGCATCTGGGCAGCAGGAAAAACACGTACAAAGGTAAAGAGACATTTTATTTAATAAGCACATAAAACTCACCATCTCCTAGGCAATGTTGCAAAAGTTTTACAAATATTAACTCATTTTCTCCTCACAGCCTCTCTGGGAAGTAAGTACTATTATTATCATCCCCACATTACTGATAGAAGAAATTAAGGTGCAAATATATTAAATAACTTGGCCAAAGTCACGGAGTAATGGTCATAGCTGGGCTTTGCATCCGCAAACCTAGATTTAGAATCCTGCTTGAAATCTGATGACAAGCTGCCTTCCAGGAACATACCTGGTAGTATTCACGGGTATATTTGAAGAGCCAGGTGCCTGTAACCAAAAGTGAATGGAGAAAAGCAGCAGCAGAAGACCTTGGAAATGTAGGCTGGGGTCAGTTCCTTTCAGTCTGAAAAGTCCAGTCATATAACGTGAAGATGCATTGGAAGGCTTCTGAATGGTATCTGTATTATGCATGGATTAATTTTCATTTACCATCAGATACTAATTTTATCCTCAGTGGAACTCATCTGAAAGTTACTTTTCCATCACTCTTATAAAGGACTTAGTCCCAGATGCACAAATAGATGAGATAATGTATTATGCTCCCCTGGTAGCTTAAGGTGACATTGCTCACAAAAAGAGCCGGCATTTGGAGGCTTCCCTTGGTACCCGCTTGGGGAGAGGCAAATAGAAGAGAAAGGCAGCCTCCCCATTAGCAATGACACAACGGCTTTTGCTTTTCTCTTTGGCTTTAACTCTGCTCTCTTACAAAATCTCCTTTGCTTGTCTAAAACCCTGAGGAGGGCATGACTGGTATTTGGGCTATCAAATGCTATTAAACCACAAAGCAGGCTACTAAGGTTCTTAAAGTTTATACCAACTGCAAAATACACCTTGAGCAGCAGCTGTGTTGGGGACAGGAGCCTTCCTGTCTCATGTCTTCCCAAATCCAGGAATCTATTGCTGCTCATCTTGGCTGGTCTGTGTCACTTCCTCTGGGAGCCCAGCCTGCAAATAGAAGACTCTTCCCAAGTCTTTTTCTCTCCTTTTCATTTCCTGCCAAAACATGCCCCCAGAATCCTGAAGAGATGAATGAGCCATTGCAGGGGTTGCCTTGAGGGACTCAGGAGCTCATCCCTCACAGGGACCAGGAAAGAAGACTAAGCTCCTGGTGTTAGTCTGCCCAGTTGTCATAACAAGATACCACAGGCTGCTTGGCTCCAACATGAGGACTTGATTTCCTCACAGTTCTTGAAGCTGGCTGTCCTAGATCAGAATGCCAAGAGGGTCAAGTTCTGGTGAGAGCATTCTTCCGGCTTGTAGGCGGTGTCCTCACAGGGCCTTCCTTCAGTACATGCGCAGGGAGAGAGATGGCCCACCTCTTATAAATCCACCAATCCTATTGGATTAGGACTCCACCCTTATGACCTCCTTTCACCTAAATTACCTTCTAAAGCCCCATCTCCAAATACAATTACATAGGGAATTAGGGCTTCAGTGTATGAATTCAAGAGGGATGCAATTCAGATCACAGCACTCCCCCTCCTCCGGATTCAGTGCTGTATCCATTTGATAGAGTGGGCCCCCGGCAACTATGCCTCTCCCCGTGTGAAAGCCACCCTCCCCCAACTCAGACATTTGAGATTGTAAACTTGAGACCTATGCGTTCACAAATATTTTTTTCAGTGCACAGTTTTTAAATGAATTTAAATTAGCTGTCAACAGTTAAAACTTGGAATATAGCAAATCATCATTTGCATTCCCAGCTTTTCTTGAAGGAAATCTGCAGTGGACTGTGTTTTAGTCTTTGTATTGGCATTGATAGCTCAAAGTCAAGCTTGTGTCCAATCGCTAAAACATCAGAGCAGGACCTTATGGAATCTATGGGGAGGTGGAGCCAAATTGCTTCTGGACTCATTTTATTTCTTCCACCCCTAATTAAGTTTTTCTCCCCCTTTTCATCAAATTATTTATCTTTTGTTGCACCTTGCATTTATAATCCACTTCGAATTTAGGGGAAGATAAAACTAGGTATATGTATGTGTGTATGTGTACATATATATGTATGTATGTGTGTGTATATGTATACACATATATAAATATACACCCTCAATATCTGCTTGCTCCAAGAATGAATGAATGAAAATGTGCTTGTATGTATATATGTATTATCAAAATGTCCAAAGAGGACTCCTTATTGAATTAAGAAATAAACATAGCATTTGAAAGGCAACTTACTGTTTAACAAAATCTTGAAAAGAGCTAATACATAATAAAGGGAATATGTCTCATTCATAAATTAATGAATCTGTACCGTACTTCACAGTTTACAAGGCATGCTCCCAGATACTATCTTATATATGGTTCATATCTGGGAGCCATCAGGGAGAGGAGGACTTGATTCTTACAGCTGAGCTGTAAAAATAAGCATATGAGCTACAGCTCACATCAAGCCCGTTTGATGGTTTATCCCCATTCGGACACAGGCTCGAAGACATGGGTTCATGGGCAGTGCAAAGGGGAGAGACAGATCTTCTTGAAATATTTGTCCAAGGCTGGTTCCTGGCATGTGTAAAACACTATATCATTCAAGGAGTCTTCACATTAATGATCTCACTAGAGGTTCACAGGAAATGTTATTTCCCTTTAACAAATGTGGAAATTAAAGAATTATGAATGGTGTGTCAAGTTCACATGGCTATTTGGTGAAAGAGGTGGAGCTAAAACCCTGGACATGACCACAAACCCAGTTTTACTGTAGCAAGATAACCCAAAGTGTAGCCAGGGAACATAATGCTATGGGATGTCAATAGGTATTACACAAAACAAAGTTAAGAAAAATTAAAAGCTCCATGATGAAATAGATTTAGAAGGTTTGAGATTAAACAAAGACCAGCATTTTGCAAGACTTCTCAGAGACTTGAACGTACTACCATCAATTGCCACGTTATAATGGAGAATTTGGTATATAGTGTTTTCCCAAATCATAAGACCATGCAAGCCACTCTTTAGCAATGTCCCACACAACTAGTGTTCTTGAGGATGCACTTTGAGAAACATTTCCCTACGTCAATCATGAGTTACATCCAACCCTGAGTGACATCACAGCCCTGTGAAATGTTCATTCTTAAGTCTGTATGTTATTGGGTCTAGGGACACAGAATTAGAAAAGAAGTTCATTGGAAATATGGAAAGTCTTCTGTGTTCATAGTCACTAGCACTCTCCAGGGAAGGATCATCCTTCTCCACTCTAGTAATGTCACACTTGGTTGTATAAGTTACCTTGGCCAATGAAATGAGAGTGGACCCACCTCGTGTGACTTAGAGGCAGAGGCTCTAGAGCCAGCATGTGACTTGCTATGCATCTTTTTCTCTGCCATGATGACCAGCCATGATTCAGATAGAGATAGTTCCATCAGCCTGGGGCCTGGAGTGAGGACCCCATGGAGCAGAGGTGTTGACCAATCCAACTGTTCCCAACAATTAGAAATAATCCTTTGCTGTTGTAAGTGACTGACATTTGGGGGCATTTATTACTTCAGCATAACCTATCCCATCCTGACCATTACAATTTCCAAAACACTTATCACCACATAATTCAGTATCGATAGGGTTTTTTCTTCCACAAAGTCTTATTTATGTGTAATATCTGAAGAGTCATTAAGACTCAGCAGAAAATTCAGTGGTCCTGAATTTAGATCTGTTTCTAGCTTGTTTTCCCTTATAATGTCACTGAACTCCCCTGAACTTCTACTTTTTAAAAATGCCGACATAGCCGTCTTCACATGGTTGATGAGGTGATCATATATATGGGAGTATTTTAAAAGCTGTGAAGTGCTAAACAATTGTAAGACCTGTAAATCCAGCCTTCTGTCCTAGGCTGGATTTCAGAGCTCCGGCTTTGCAAGTGAATGACAGTGAACGCAGTAGCCTCCAAGTGGGGAAACAGAAAGTTAAATGCTCTTGATCCAGGTCTACGTTCCATTTCTTTGTACAGTTAACCCTTGAACAACATGGGTTTGAACCCCGTGAGTCTATTTACACACAGATATTTTTTTTCTTTTTTTTGGCCACACCCCACAGCTTGTGGGACCTTAGTTCCCTGACCAGGGATCAAACCCGGGCCCAGGGCAGTGAAAGCACAAAGTCTTAACCACTGGACCACCAGAGAATTCCCTAGATTTTTTTCAATACTAAATACTACAGTTCTGCACCATCTGTGAGCAGTTGGGTGAATTCTCAGATACGGAATGGCAAACACAGAGGAACTGTGCCTATGGAGGTCAAACTATAAGTTATGTGTGTATTTTAAACTGTGTAGAGGATTGATGCCCTTAACCCCTGCTTTGTTCAAGGATCAACTGTATTTCATGAATTTTATAGCAAGAGACTCCTAAATGAATGAATATTAAAGTTTCTCCATCTTTTATCAAGGTGCTTTGGGCTCTAAGTAAAAGAAACCCCGACTCACACAGACTTGAACAAGAGAATATTTTACCTGACCAAAACCATGTCCAGAGGTTGGGCAGGTGATAGGTAATTGACAACTTGATAATGTTAAAGACTCACACTTTCTCTGAGTCTCCTTTCCACTGTCCTCAATACCAGCTTCATCCTAAATCTGAGGTTTCCTCATGGTGACTAAATGGCTGCTGGAAGAAATCATGTCTAACATCTTCTTGCGTCACATCAGGTGAGAGACAGAGATATGAACACTTCACTGGTACAAGCTTGTAAGTCCTTCTTCAATTTACCGAAAACATGTGCGAAGGGCTTGCTGAACTAATAGTGGAGGAGTCAGCTCAGGAGCTCAGATGAGGATGTCTAAAGAAAATCAAGGATTGTTAGGAAGAAGGGAAGGAGAAAGAGACAAGAAACTAATATTTTGCAAGACAGTGCAACAGGAGAAAATCTAGCACCTCGTGTATTTCCACAGACCTGTGAACTGTTTAATGGTCAGATTTGCAAACCTGATAGTTGGGCATAAGTAAGATCTCCTAACACTTAGCTCTACCATCTGTTGCTGACATAAAAATGTTATATAATATGAAAAATGCCAGATGGAAGCTACGCATTAACTATGTCCAATATGTTTTATGCTCACACAACATACACGGAATAGAAGGAACTAGTTTTGTTCCACAGACTGTTGAGTGCATAATTCTCCAGTTGTAATTCTGGCCATTGATGGATAAGGACAACTCCAGAGCTTCCTAAACACTTATGTTGCCATGGTGTCTGGAGGGCCACATGAACTGGTGGCCGTGGAATTTCTATGCAGGACAGACTTAGAAGCTACAATTTGTAGAGCTGAGGCCTGGAAAGGGGAAGGCACACATATTTGAAACTGTGTTTGCACAGCAAAGACACAGTTTTTAGCTTAGAATTTATATCATGGTAAATAAGAATAGTAAAGTTTTCTAAAGATGTTTTTATTTTTACTGTATATAAGATTGAGAAACTATCAGTTGTACAGGTCATAGAATAAGAAGTTAAGTGATAGCTGTTGTTTTGGAGCAAACGTGATGGCAAATGTTTTAGGGGAAATAAGATTCTCAACATAAACTTTCTACAAGCAGGAAGAAATTTATAAAGTACAGACAACAATTTCCCCATTTTGTTATAAAATGCTTCAAACATATATTAATCTAGAGAGTGGTATAACAGACATCCAGCCACATGCTCAACACTCGGGTCTGTCAGATGTTAACATTTTTTTTTTTTTTTTTGCGGTACGCGGGCCTCTCACCATTGTGGCCTCTCCCGTTGCGGAGCACAGGCTCCGGCCGCGCAGGCTCCGCGGCCATGGCTTACGGGCCTAGCCGCTCCGCGGCATGTGGGATCTTCCCGGACCGGGGCACGAACCCGTGTCCCCTGCATCAGCAGGCGGACTCTCAACCACTGCGCCACCAGGGAAGCCCAGATGTTAACATTTTGACATTCTCCATTTCCACTTTTTGATGTATCCCCTTTCTGTAGTGATTACCCCATCTGGTATCAAGCTTCCACATATTTTATACTATTACCATATGTGCGCGTATCCATAATAAGACCATAGTTTTGAAAGTGGCATCGTATGGGATGTTATTCAGCAGCTTGCCTGTTCTTTCATTGTTTTGATGAGTTTTACCCTTGTTGTTCTAGTTCCCTCTTTTGACCTGCTCTATAATATTCTGTTACTGAACATAGTACAATGTACTTGCCTGTTCTTCTGCTGATGAACACTTAAGATATTTCCATTTTTCACCATCATAAACAGTGCTGCAGAGGACAATCTGATGCGTGCTTCCTCATGCACAGGTCAGAGACCTTCTCTAGGTTACAGATCCGCAAAGGTGGAGTGAGAAATTCTTCTCCATCCTGATCTATCAAGTAACATCTACACCAACAGTGTATATGAAACCTCCTTTTTCTTCATTTGGCCAATCTGTTGGCTATGAGATAGCATTTTCCGCATAGCTAAAGAGATAGAGCAACTTTTCATTTATTTGACATTCGGATTTCCTCCTCTGTGAATTTGCTTCTTGATATATTTTGCCCATTGGGGGGCATTTGTCTTTTTCTTGCTGAATTATAAAAATACTTTTACATATTTTAGATACTAACATTCGCCGATTATATGCACTCAATATCTTCTTCCTATGACTTGTCTTTTAAATTTTGTTTAAGATGTTTTTTCATTGTATTTAAGTTTATAATTTTAGTGTAGTTATATTTGGCTACCTTCTCCTTAATTAAGGGTTGTTTTTTTCTTGTGCTTGTCTATGGAATCTTCAAGATTTATTCAGGGTCATACAGAGATTTTCGTTTATTCTCTTCCAGGTGTTTTCGTGGTTTCTTTTGTACATTTAGATATTTCATCTGCCTGGGGTTTGTCTTTGCAAGGTGTAAGATAGTGACTAAATTTTCTTCCCAGAAGGATAATTAATTTTCCCAGACTCATTTCTTGACTAGTTCCTACATTCCGTCCTGATTTGTAGGGTCCTCTCTGTCCAACAACAAGTCTCTATATGTGCCTGGGGCCTATTTTGTCCAACTCAAATAGCATGCTGTCTACATTACGATTAATAAGTAGTTAATTAATAAGTCTTGGTGTCTGGTAGAGCAAGCTCTCTGGCTGTGTCTTGGCTTTTGTGATGGTTAATTTTATGTGTCAACTTGACTGGGCCATGGGGTGCCCAGATTAAACATTATTCTTGGGCATGTCCGTGAGGGTGTTTCTGGATAAGATTAACATTTGAATTGGTGAGCTCAATAAGGTAGATTGCCCTCGCCAATGTGGACAGTCATCATCTAGCCCACTGAGGGCTTAAATCGAACAGAAAAGCAAAGGAAGGGAGGATTTTTTCCCTTCCTGCCTGCGTGTTCGAGTCAGGACTTCGGTCTTCCACTGCCCTTGGACTGGGATTTATGCCATCGGTTCCCCGAGTTCCCAGGACTGGAATTAAACCATCAGCGCGTCTGGGCCTCCAGCTTGCAGACAGAAGATCATGTGACTTCTCAGCCTCCGTAACTGCATGAGCCACTTCCCGATTCCACATGATAAATCTTCTTTTGTGTCCCATTGCTTTTGTTTCTCTGGAGAATCCTATTATGGTCTCGCTTCTCTCCTATACAGATGCTAGGGTCAGCTTGTCAACTTCTATAGAAAACTCGGTTGGGATTTTAATTTTAATTCCATGGCATTTATAGATTAATATGGGGACAAGTGTCGTCTTCCTAATCTTGTATTTTCTTCATGAACCTGCTATATCTCTGCATATATTCAGATCAAATTTTACATTCTTCAATACTGTTTCATAACTTTTTCCATAGAAGATTTTGCACATCTTGTATAAATTTATTCTTAGGTATTGTAACTATGAAACATACTTTTTGTAGCTATGAAAAATAAGAACGTTGTTTGAAAACATTTTCTAAGTGGTTATTACTATGTGTAAGAGTGCAAAAAATGTTAGTATGTTGGTTTTGTACCCAGCACATTGCCAAACTTTGTTATCGGTCTAAAAGTTTTTGTAAATTCTCTTGAATTTTCTATGGAGATAAACATATTGTTTATAAATAAGGACTGTTTTATCTCCTTTTAAAATATTCTTAGACCTCTTATTTCTTTGCTTATCTAGAACCTCCAATGCAAAATTGACCAATGAGTTTATTCTTTCAATCCTGATGTAAATGGGAGTGATTCCAAAGTTTCTGATGAAGTATGATACCTGCTAAAAAGGTTGATAACAGATATCATTTGTCAGGTAAAGGAAATTCTCTTCTATTCCTGGTCTGCTAGAAGCTTTGCTCACAATTACTTCTGTTGAATTCTTTTATTAATTGAGAAAAATATAGTTTTTATGCTCTAATCTTATGATATAAAACATGAATTGAATTCTAAAAGTTAAAATATTCATTCAGTGCTGGGAAAAACCGTACTTGAAATTACAGACATATATTATAAAGCCATAATCTTTTTGACATAAATTATATCTTTTATATAGTCAAATATAATAATTTTATTCCTTTCCTTAAGGAAATAATCCTGTTTCCTTATTCTATAATAATCGTATTCCTTTTTACTTCTCTCTCTGACTTATACTTTAAAGTCCTTCCCCACTTCAGTCAACTATCAACACTTCTCACTATTTTTTGCAATTGTTAAAAGCATTTGCAGTTTGTTATTTGTATGATGTGACATCTAACACTTTTCCTCCAATCAATTATTTTTAACTCTTTGATGAATTCTCTCTTGACCACTGGTTTGTGATGCTTCCTTTATTATATGTTATCTTCCCATATATATCAGGATTCTATCTCTACATTTGCTTTGTTTCCATTGATGAATATATCCATTTTCATGCTAGGGTCATGATGTTTCCATTTCTACAGTTTTGTGTGTGTGTGTGTGTGTGTGTGTGTGTGTGTGTGTGTGTGTATGTACACACAAAACATAGAGCAATAAAATAATGCATCTTCTTCTAAAGGTAGTATTGAACCAGGATCCACTGACATAATTGTGTGTGTGTGTGTGTGTGTGTTACGCGGGCCTCTCACTGTTGTGGCCTCTCCCGTTGCAGAGCACAGGCTCTGGACGCGCAGGCCCAGTGGCCATGGCTCACGGGCCCAGCCACTCTGCGGCACGCGGGATCCTCTCGGACCAGGGCACGAACCCACGTCCCCTGCATTGGCAGGCGGGCTCCCAACCACTGTGCCACCAGGGAAACCCCCATATTTTTTAAAAAAATTTATATCATGCTTTAATGTATAGCAGTGAAGCTCAAGTAATTACTCTTGGGATTGTGTTAAATCAATAAGCTAACGTGGACAAAACATGCTTCTCTAATATTCATTCTTCTCACCTGATTATATGGGGGTCTATATTTATTTACTTTTATGATTTTACATATTTTTTCTTTGAACTCTCTCAGTAAATTTTGCAACGTTCCTTATATATTCATTTTTAACATTAAGGTTATATCTGGATATTTTGAGGTGGAGCAAAACTTCATGTATTCAATATTTTTTTGTTACTTTGCAGAGGGCAGGAAAGCTTGTTACTTTAATACATGTATCTTTAACCATCCATTTTACTAAACATCCATAAAGATAAACAGTTTTTAATTATCTTGGGTTTTCTCGATAGGCAATTATATCATCTCCAAATAATACTTTTTGTTTTCTCATTTTCAATAATAATGTTCCTATATCTGTACTAGAATCGTATTAACTAATACAATGGTGGAGAGCTCCTTGTTCTCTTTCTGATTTTAATGGGATCCTGCCTCCCAGTTTTGTTATTTGTCCAGTGATGCTGGTGCTTATTAACTGACGTCATTCATGTTTTGTGTGGATTCTCTAGGCAGCTGGTAACTTCCTTGTGAAGACAGGCCATCCTGTGGCAACACATCTAACACTCTGGATCTGGCCTCAGCATCCCCGGGCACTGAGCAAAGAACTTGGTCAGGGCCAGAAAGAATCTGTCTTATGCTGGATTCTGGGGAGGCAGTAACAGACTGGGGCTGCTTCTCTCTGGATGTGGCCATGTGTCTAGACACTTCTGCCCTCCCACAAGCCACAAGAAGGCCTTGACTAAGCCAAGAACAGAAAGTGGGTCTTCTAGAAAATTCTGTGCAAAGATACTAATGACACCTGTTACCCTCTGCAGAATACTTCTTTCCTACTCGCATTACAGTTCTTCATTCAAGTCAGAGCTAGTCATTGTAAAATGCCCAGTCCGATTCTAGGTCTACACAAGACCACTCAAGTTAGGAATCCAAAGGACTCAAGAGCAGTGGCAAGGGCAGGGGCAGGTGTGAGGGTGGGGAGTGGAACGCTCAAAAGTCAGGGGACTTTATTTTCCGACCCAATCTCCATCAGATCCCCTCCACCTTTTTTGTGTGTGCCAACAATATTTTCTCAAGATAATATGAACTCCTTTGCCGACATATCTCTGAGACCCTGTCATCCTTCCAAATAGGTCACTGTTCTTAAGTTCCTCCCAGAGCTGCCGTGGAAAGAACTGAAAATTTGGAGAGGACCACCTTGAGTCATTGCCCTTATGAGAAATTTTCCAGAAAGCCTCTTGAGACGCCAAAAGACCTTGAATTTACCCTCTTTCCTTGCAAGGATCCTTAGCCGCCCTTGAGCCTGCAGTAATAAACTCACATAGCGTTTTTGGAGTCAACCCAGTGGGACCAAGGAGGGTGTGTGCCGTGAGCTAATCGTATGTGAGGCCATGAGTGGGTTTTGCAGGGACTCAGCCCAAAGTCTATGAGCAAACATGTGTTCCACGAAGAGGAGGGGAAAGGGATGTGCACAGCCATTTATTCTTCCCTAGCCCTCATAATCCTAGCTCCATACTGGACAAAGTGTTTTTACTAGCTCTAAAATCAGAGGGGAGTGCCTTCTTGTTATGTCAACATTCCGAAGACGCTGAAAGTTCATGACAGTCCAAGGCTTCCGAGGAAGGGGAAAGCAGCTGATCCATCTCCTGGGCGATGGCCAGCTGCAAGGCTTTCCTCAGTGACAGCAGGGAAGCAATACATCAGGTACTGTGAAGTCCTATCCACGAAGCGTTTGTCTCTAGAAAGTGTTGTGCTTCAAGTAAAATGGTCGTGGACAAGTGAACTTCAGAATGACGTAAACAGCATTTTCATCTGCTTGAACCTGGCTTCTAATGAAAATAGGGCAATATTAGCCTAATCCAGTCCTCCACTGGGGCCAGCTCAGACGTGTTCTGGAAGATTTGAAAAGAAGCACAGCTGTGGACTCAGGAGTGAATTCCTGATTTACTGGCAGAAAACACCAAGCTCTTTTTAATCTCATTCAAGTGAGACAATTCTGTCAAAATCACAGTTTTAAATGTAGCCTGTAGAACCAAGAAGTGTCAGTTGAATGCATTGATATTCCTCAGTTTAGAAAAGAGTGAATAGTTAAATTTAGCTTATCAAAAAAACCCCAAAAAAGCCCCACCTATTCTTGTTCAAGGAATTTCAATGACTCTAACGTAGGGTCAAGCAGTGAGGCTACTCACAGGATACCCCATGTGGCCATCGGCGGGGCAGGTGTGGTTAATATACATGCGATCCTCCAGGTGGGATACAGGACTGATGAGAGATTTTAGAACAGATGTTTTCAACCTTGGCTGCACATTGGGTAACAGGGAAGAGCCCAGGCTGCCTACGTACTGGATCTGTTTCTTTTACTTTAGCCTTTGCTTTCCGCTGCTTTTGTTCACTAAAAGGATACTGTCTGGACATAGTGGCCTGCCTCGGGGAACTCTGCCCCTCTGCCTGAATGTTAAACCAAAGTGCCTTTGTTCGGGGAAACAACCAGACCCTGTCCACCTGTGAATGACTACAGGCAAAAAGAAATTCACACATCCCCTCTCCGAAGCTGGCCGTTCCAGATGATATTTTCAAAACTTATGGCCTTTTCACTCTACTTCCTTGTCTCCTCCCGCTCTGTGTGCTATAAAAGAAACTGGCATCCAGACCCTGATAAGATGGTTTTTCAGAGGCTCTAGTCTGCCAACTTTTCGGTCTGCCGGCTTTGCCAATAAAGTCGTCTTCGTTGCATCAACACCTCGTCACCCATTTATTGGCCTGTCCTGCAGGGAGCAGAACCAGCTTGGACTTGGTAACAATTGGACTCACCTGAGGAATTTTAAAACACTGACACTGAGGTCCCACCCCCAGAGATCCTAATTTAATTGGTCTGGGGTGTGGCCAGAGTGCCAAGAGTTTAAAAAGCTCCTCAGGTGATTGTGATGCACAGCTACAGTTGAGAAGCAGTGTTTAGAGCAGGGCTCGCCAGGCTGTTTTTACAAATAAAGATTTTTTTGGAACATAGCCACCCTTCATGTATATAGCACCTGTGGCTGCTTTCCTGCCACGATGGCAGAGTTGAGTAGGTGCAACAGAGGCCTTAAAACCTGCAATGGCAAACGTATTTACTACTTGGTCCTTTACAGAAAACGTCTGCAAGCCGCTTTGAAGAGAAACTTCAGGAGGACATTCAGTATCATGTGAAAAGCCATGTTAGAGGGATTTTTGCTCAAGGTAATGGCAGAGTTCCCTTAAGGGGATTCCGACAGGGACACAATATTCAGAGGACATAAACGTTAAGGGACGACAAAGGTAAATGAGCCTTCACAGCGTGCCTCTTTTCCTTGGCCTGGAGTGGCAAAATGGAGGTCAGGAAGAAAGGAAGGCCAGGCGGGTTTAGGCTGCAGAAGCAGGAGCTGTTTTCAGGAAGAAACAATCCTGAAAGGAAAAGGCTGCGAGGCAGAGACGAGCCCGGGAGCTTCAGGTAAGAGTTTGAAAGGCTCTGAGGGTGGAGAGTGGGGGTCGGAGGTGGGGCTGTACGAGTGGCACTGCAGAGGTGGACGTCTCGGGTGATCTTTAGAAATTCGGCTGTGTGCTCTGAATCGTAACGCCCTTAGGCTGAGAGACTTCTATAAAGTTATATATGTTTTCCATGCTTTTTTTTTTTTTTTTTTAACATCTTGGAGTATGATTGCTTTACAATGGTGCATTAATTTCTGCTTTATAACAAAATGAATCAGTTATACTTCCATGCTTTTTAAAATGTTAGTTTTGGTTGTTTTGCAATGTGACTGTACTATGATTGGTCCCAATGGAAGCCAGAAGTATTTGTGTTACAGGATGAATGTGTCTTACAAACATCCATCTTCAACAGGCTTTTAGCAGTCAGAATAGAACATCTAGAGAGGTACCAGCAGGAAAGTAAAGAAGGGGTAAGATGGGAGAGGTGAAAGCTTGCAGAAGAGCAATGTAACATCACTGGGTCAGTTTTCCCAACTCTGAGCTCTAAGTAACTCTGATAGGACACGTGTAAAGGAGCACCTGCTCTGCTCCTGGTCACTGGAATCCATGACCATTTTATTCATCCATCTCCAATTTACTTTGAGGACTGGAACACCAGCACTTTAAGAGATTATCCAAACCAACATTATTGCCAAAGTCATCCTCTTTTAGATCTTAGATTTCCGTCACTCAGAATCAAGCCTTTTAAAAGGTGGAGGACAGGAATTGGAATGAATACAAATGCTTGCCCCTGGAGAAGGCTTCCTAGAATTACCAGCAAACACTCCACTCTTTCCCTGGTTTGTCAGTTCTCCCAACAAGAGAGAAATGGCTTAGGAACCTGCATTCCTCAAGACCCTGAATGACCTGGCACCTATGGACGTGACCTAGGATAATGTGAATCACGGGGTTGTCAGCCTCAGAGCAAGGGGTCGAGTCAGATGTCAGAGGCAGGAAGCAAATCTGGGCTTTCAGCATCTCGGACAACCAACACGAGCTGGATGTTTATCTCTAATTCAGAAACCAATCATCATGATTATCATTTATTCATCATCATCCTATCATATTCATCATCATCATTATCATATTCCTACAGGCTGAACCCTGAGAGCATCTAACTCAAAAGAGCATTGCAATAAAATATCCGTAGGAAATGTGCCTGCCTACTGTACATTTCAAAAGTAGAGTCCTTCAGTTGCAGCCCTTCTCCCATTTCTGTCTATGCTTATCTCTCTATACACGCTTATCATATTGTTTCATAAATATTGGAAGCCTTCGTTATCCAAGCATAATATGTATCTGAAATAGGCCATTTAAAACAAATCCACCTAAAATAGGAAGCAAATGTCATTAGTAAGTACTGGAAAAAAAGATTGGACCATAATTTCATTCTGAAAAAAAAAAAAATTTACTCTTAAAAAAAAGGAAAATAATTTTATACACTCTCAAATATTAAAGATTCAATACAATTGCCCCATATTCTTAAAATGAACAACAATGACACATGTTGATTTTTCTTTGGCCATAATTGTTCTGGAAAAACTGTATGATGGTTTTGTGTGGCCCTCTCTTCACAGCTGGCTTTCAGGCACGGTCACAAAGGTCATCTTATAAAAGCATTTGAAGGTTTCCTCAGTTTCCCACAGAGACCTCGCTAAAGCCCTTGATATTCAAATCTTTTTTTTTTTTTTTTTTTCAAACCCCATACTCTGACATTGTAGGGGAGGAAAAATAATTTTCCCTCTACCCTTCTAGGTTCTTGGCTGAGACTCCTACCCCCTGTAATGAAAGAAAGATTAACAAGAGAAAGACAAAGAGAAGTTTCATAACATGTGTACCTCCTATATACATAGGAGAGGCCCAGGAAAACTGAGTAAACATGGTCTAAGCCATAACCACCTTAAATATTGTCTTCAGCATGGTAAACAGGGATAAGGTTGCCTTCTCCATTGATAAGAATTTCTCTTCCTGATACAGAGGGAGACACCCTCACAAGCAGAGATTTCCTTTACAAATGTAAATTTCCCTTACAAAAGTGTAAGTTCTACTCTTTTTAGGGTTTCTTTCGTGTCTGCCTTTTCTCAAAAATAACCAGCTCAAAATACTCTTTATGCCAAAGAGGCACATTTTGGGGTGTCACATTCCATTAGCCTTCCTTTGGAGAGGAGGATGGGATTGCTGCTTCTGAGTGAGAAATGGACACAGGACAGCTGCTCTGAATAGCTCTCATCCTGGACGGTATTCCATCCGTGTTCATTTTCTCTTCTTCCAGTGCTAACTCCAGCAGATTCTTATTTTGGCTTTGCCAATGACTTGAGCCATTCTCTTGCATCATCAGCTTTGTGAAATCCTTCATGTTAGCAAGCTGTGTGATTTCAGTTAAAAGCTATTTGCATTACTTTGTTAGATTTTACAATACCTACGTTCAATGACATAGTTATTTACCAGGCTCCTTCACTAGACTAAGAACTCTTTGATGGAGAGGATATGACTTATCTTGTACCACCAGTGACTGGCATAAAGTAGGCACCAATTAACGTTAGCTGAACTTAATGGCTTTTCATTTAAGATCTTCATCTTCAAATACTCACTAATGTGAAAGGAAAATAAAAATGGAGTCAGTATTGCCAAGAGAGCTCTTTAAAATGGAGCCAGGAGACCACTGAGGAAGTATGACTTATGTACATCTCAGCCCGGATGGAATCTGACCTTTTGACCACTCATTGTCTTAACGCAGCCATCCACAACATCTGGACAATGTTCCAGAAACTCAAGACACTTATTGGACCCTTACCCTAAAATAACTCATGACAGCCTATCCCTTAAGTACAAATATTTCTTGTGTCAGAGTGCAGCCTTGTGTCTTTCACCTTTAGAAGCTCCTGATTCTTTACCCAGAACACTTTTGGCTTTACCGAAATCTGTGTCTCCCAAACTGCAATTCTTAAGAACCCAAATAAACTCTTAACTTGCAGCCTTCTGCATTTTCTTGGTCGGCGTTACCAAAGACGCCAACACGGTAGGCAGGGATATGCCTTAGGGTCAAAGAGGGATGCTTGGCTGGGGACAAATTTTACTAAGTAGTCAGTTCCTTAGTATATTTTTAAATGCTACATTGACTTTTGCTTCCCTGAGCAATCTGTGAATATTTGAATAATAAATATTTGGACTCAAGCACCACTGATACTGTTTAATTATCAGCCTTCTTAACGGAGGGGCTGTGACTTATTCACCTTCTACCTCCAATAACTACCATAAAGTCGGTATCAATTACCAACTGAATTGAACTGAATATCTTTTCATGGAGTGTCTTCATCTTCCAATAGTTCCAGGCCAAAGAGAATCACATAATAAGCAGCATGTCACCCAGTTAGATTATTGGCAGTGTTAGAAAGACAATCCGGAAGTAACTCTGAGCGCATGCAATGTGTTGCATAAGTGTTCTTTGTTGTTGCTGGGTTTTTTTGTTTGTTTTGTTTACATTTTTCAATTTAATTTTTATTTTACATTGGAGTATAGTTGATTTATAACGTTGAGTTCATTTCAGGTGTACAGCAAAGTGAATCAGTTATACATATATATATATATATATATCCATTCTTTGTCAGATTCTTTTCCCATATAGGTTATTACAGAGTGTTGAGTAGAGTTCCCTGTGCTCTACAGTAGGTCCTTGTTGATTATTTTATATATAATAGTGTGTATATGCTAATCCCAACCTCCTAATTTATCCCTCCCCCCACCTATCCCCTTTGTACCTTTTTCCATCCCCTCACTTTCAGTCTGTATGTGTCCCTAGATCTGAAATGGGTCTCTTGTAGACAGCATATATATGTTTTTTTTTTTTTTTTTTTTTTTTAATTGACGCGTTTTGTTTTTGTATCCATTCAGCCAGTCTATGTCTTTTGGCTGGGGCATTTAATCCATCTACATTTAAGGTAATTATCGATATGTATGTTCTTATTGCCAGTTTGTTGATTGTTTAGGATTTGTTATTTTTTAAAATTTATTTATATATTTATTTATTTTTGGCAGTGTTGGGTCTTTGTTGCTGAGCGTGGGCTTTCTCTAATTGCAGCGGATGGGGGCTACTCTTTGTTGCGGTGCTCAGGCTTCTGATTGTGGTGGCTTCTCTTGTTGTGGAGCATGGGCTCTAGGCACACAGGCTTCAGTAGTTATGGGATCTACAAGCTCAGTAGTTGTGGCTCACGGGCTCTAGAGCACAGGCTCAGTAGTTGTGGGATCTTTCTGGACCAGGGCTTGAACCCGTGTCCCCTGCATTGGCAGGTGGATTCTTAACCGCTGTGCCACCAGGGAAGTCCTAGGATTTGTTTTTGTAGGCCTTTTTTCTTCCCTTCCTCTTTTGTTCTCTTCTTTTTATTGTTGTGTTTGGATTCCTTTTTCTTTTTTATGTGTATATCTATTGTAGATTTTTGGTTTGTGGTTACCATGAGGTTTTGATATAGCAGTTGCTGGTCTCTTAATTTCAAATGCATTTCCAATATCCTGCATTTGTATTCTCATGATTGCTGGGTTTGATATCTTATTTGTGTGTGGATGATTTCCTAGTTTTATTGCATGTTTGCCTTTACTGGTGAGCTTTCCCATTCATAATTTTCTTGTTTCTTGTTGTGGACTTTTCTTCTCCACCTAGAGAAGTTCTTTTAGCATTTATTGTAGAGCTGGTTTGGTGGTGCTGGATTCTCTTAGCCTTTGCTTGTCTGTAAAGCGTTTGATTTTTCCATTGAATCTGAATGAGAGCCTTGCTGGGTAGACTATTCTTGGTTGTAGGTTTTTCCCTTTCATCACTCTGGCCTGCAGAGTTTCTGCTGAAAAAATCAGCTGATAACCTTCTGGGGATTCCCTTGTATGTTCTTTGTTGCTGTTCCCTTGACGCTTTTAATGTTTTCTCTTTGTCTTTAATTTTTGTCAGTTTGATTAATATGTGTCTTGGCATGTTCCTCCTTCGGTTTATCCTGTATGGGACTGTTTGCGCTTCCTGGACTTGCATGTTTCCTTTCCCATGTTAGGGAAGTTTTGGGCTATTATCTCTTCAAATATTTTCTCAGGCCCTTTTTCTTCTCCTCCTGGGACCCCTGTGATGTGAGTGTTGGTGTGTTTAATGTTGTCTCAGAGGTCTCTTAGACTGTCCTCATTTCTTTTAATTTGTTTTTCTTTGTTCTGCAGCAGTGATTTCCACCAATCTGTCTTCCAGGTCACTTATTTGTCCTTCTGCCTCAGTTATTCTGCTGATGATCCCTTCAAGTGTAGTTTTCATTTCAGTTATTGTATTGTTCATCTCTGTTCATTAAATCTTCTAGCTGTTGAACATTTCTTGTATCTTCTCTGTCTGTGCTTCCATTCTTTTTCGGAGATCTTGTATCATCTTTACTATCATTCTTCTGAATTCTTTCTCAGGCATGTTGCCTATCTCCATTTCACTTAATTGTTCTCGGATTTTATCTTGTTCCTTCATCTGGGACATAGTCCTCTGCCGTCTCATTCTGTCTCAGTTTCTGTGTTTCTGGTCGTTTCTCAGGCTTCAGGTTTGTAGTTCCTCTTGCCTCTGGTGTCTGCCTCCTGGTGGGTAAGGTTGGTCTAGGGGCTTGTGCAGGTTTCCTGGTGAGAGGGACTGGTGCCTGCACACTGGTCCTTGGAGCTGGGTCTTGTTCCTCTCTTGGGCAGGGCCGTGTCAAGTGGTGTGTTTAGAGGGGCTGTCTGCTGATGGGTGGGGCTGTGCTCTCACCCTGTTCATTGCTTGGCCTGAGGCATCCCAGCACTGGAGCCTGCAGGCTGCTGGGTGGGGCCAGGTCTCAGTGCCAAAATGGTGACCTCCAGGAGAGTTCACACTAATGAGTTTTCCCTGGGGCCTCTGTCACCAGTGTCCTTTCCCCCATGGTGAGCCACAACC
The DNA here is from genome assembly GCA_036417435.1 of Inia geoffrensis. Classification (NCBI taxonomy): domain Eukaryota; kingdom Metazoa; phylum Chordata; class Mammalia; order Artiodactyla; family Iniidae; genus Inia; species Inia geoffrensis. The sequence goes on along the minus strand of CM070919.1, from coordinate 37,093,281 downwards.
AACCCCCGCCACCCCAGAAGACCTTCAAAGACCTGCAGGTAGTTCTGACTTATACTCCTATCGGAGTCACTGCTTTGCCCTGTGTCCAAGTGCATGTGAAAACTTGTGCATGCCCTGCAAGAGTGGAGTCTCTCTTTCCCCCAGTCCTGTGGAGCTCCTGCAATCAAGCCCTGCTGGCCTTCAAAGCCAAATGCTCTGGGGGCTCCTCCTCCCAATGCCAGACCTCTAGGATGGGGAGACTTAAGCAGGGCTCAGAACTCTCAGTCCTGTGGGAGAATCTCTGTGATATAATTATTTCCAGTTTGTGGGTTGCCCAGCCGGTGAGTATGGGATTTGATTATATTGTGAACATGCCCCTTCTACCATCTTGTTGTGACTTCTTCTTTGTCTTTGCTTGTAGAGTATCTTTTTTGGTAGGTCCCAGTCTTTTTTGTCAACAGTCGTTCAGCGGTTAGTTGTGATTTTGGTGTTTTCATGAGAGGAGGTGAGATCAAGTCCTTCTACTCCACCATCTTGTCTCCTCCCTTGATCCATAAATGTTCTTTGAATTGAATAATGGATCTTTAAACAAGATAGAGAAGACTTTATTTTACCTACAACCTTGCGTGGAAGTCTTGAGTTACCATAATAGTCATATAGTCATTCGTAGTCTGTCTCTGTCTCTGTCTCTGTCTCTCTCTTTCTCTCTCTCAGCATTAACATCCTGAAGGACTAAGGGAATGGCTTACAAGAACCAAATATCTCTATGTTGATGATAATATAACAGAGATTCAAGCTGCCCCCAAAGAAAGAGTATTTGCTAATATGGGCATTGTGTGTACTCGCTTTTAGTGGAAAGATGTTTCAGTATGCTTATTCATTCCTCCCATCCTCAGGAGATTTTGTAGCCATTTGACTTACTTGATGACTCTTGCCCTTTCTAGAAGCAGCCATAAATGCAAAGCTCTCAAAGGAGAAAGTCTGATGGTCTCATTCCAAATGCTCCCTTTCGTCAAGATTAGAAAAGTAGGAGATAAAGATCCTCTCCCATCCCCCTTGATTTTAAATACACAAATAAAAAAGCACATTAACCCTTTGTTTAAAAAGGAAACCAGAATGTCAGAAAAGGCAGGAATAATTCAAACGCAGCTTAGGCTAATGAGGGGATTGTACCCTTTCACTGTTTTGTTCTGGGAGCTTTTCAGTCAGCATTGGCAAAGCTTCTGAATAAAGACAGTCATTACCAAATAAAAATTGCCTTCAGTGCATTGTCTGACTGTGTTCACAGTGTGGCATGAACGGACTTGTGATCCTTTTATTTCAACAGGAGCTACCAGTCCTCCCTTCACTTCAAATAGCCTGTTCATCTCAGCATACGTCCGGCTAAAATACACCTGCAGAATATTCCGCGTCTGCACAGCAGCAATAGACAGCAGGAGCCGCCTTCTACCAACAGGCACCAATACAGCAGGCTTTGAAAGACTGCTTCCGAAACAGGGACTCTAAAAATCTCTGTTTATTTTTAGAAAACAGCAATTATTTGGCTTCACTTCTTTTTACTACTCCGGATATCTTGTTCAAAAGTAAATTCATTCCATTTTGTATAAAATGGTCCAAAATAAAGATTATAATAAGGAATTTATGCTTAAATAGTGATATGTGGCTGCTACTCAGATACATAGATTAATACTTTCTATTCTGGGGTATAAGTGGCATAGGTATATATGTATATATCTCACTATCATAAAGAATCACTTTATCAGAAACCACCTAATTCGTGGCATCATCAAGCAGTTTACTTTACTCTCAACAACCATCTGCAAACCATCTCTTTTGCTGCCCTCTAGCCCACGCTTGAGGTAAATGTGTATATACATATAAACCACATGTCCAAATCCTAGAATAGCATTCAGAAAGGAAGTCTCTATAAAAAAATTCGAGACCTCTGCACAGAACTTTGTGTTGCAGTTTAATACAGGGTATGTTAAAACGCTGACTTGAGACAATCTACAGATATAATGGTTATAAATGTCGGGGAGGAAGAAATGTTCTACCCTTCTAGTTCTTGCAGCTGGTCTAAGAATTAAATTGACATGAGATGGATTAACAGGAGAAAATCAAAAGTTTAATAACATGTGTACATGGGAGAGACCCAGGAAAACTGAGTTACTCGCCACAGTGGCCAAAGCCCTCACCTCTACAGCATCTTCAGTAAAGACAAAAGAGGATGTTGGGGTAGAAGTTTGGGACTTCAGAGGGAAGGAAGGCAATTGACACGGAGATGGAAAAGCACGTGTTTGGTAAACAAATGTTTGCTGGGTCCTGCAGAGACAATAGGGCACAGAGTGGACTCTGATCTCTGGGCCTGCCCAGTACCCCAACTACACCTAGCCCCGTATTCTTTGAAGATATTTCTGGTGACTGCTCTATTCTGGGCACAGGCCCTTTATCTAAAGTCTTTAAGCAGCTACGAGGGAAGTAAAAAGAAAACTTCCTGAGTCTTCTGTTTCATAAAAAGAATCAGCCTAAATTAATCCTCATGCCAAAGAGACACAGCTTGGGGTGGCAAAGTTTTCTCCCCTGTACAAGGTCAGTTCCAGCCACAACTTTTTTATTGGTCAGCATCACATCATGTCCTCATGGCACTGTGAGCTTAGCAGTTGATCCCTTTGGCTTTTGGGTTCTCAACATTGCTCCACTGGGTGTATACCAATGGTACACATTGGGCTGTCCCAAATGTACATTGGACGTGGTGACTATTTGGCTAACGTAGGTGTATAAGTATCGCAGAATGGGGTCCTGAAAAGGGCACTCTCCAAAAACTTGGGAGACTTGCTTCTCCTCTTCAATCTATTATTGCCTGTATATAATGTCAGGTAACTCTCTTTACCTCTCTGAACTTCAGATGCTGTTGTTTAGGGATAGAGGAAGGAACTGGTCCAGATGATTCCCTTTGTCTCAAAGTGTATTTCATAGGGAAATGATCTGATGGGATGCAACAATGCTTGTTACTATGCCCTTCTGTAAGAATGAAGCCTCTGGGAATCCCTGCAATAAGTGAATCTGTTTAACTTTTTAACTCAGAATTATATAAGTTTATAAAACCACAGAATTCCTTCTTTTTTTAAAAGAAGACTCAGGACATCACCACTCTGATTGTTTCTCAACTACACTTGGAGAAGCCCTGGATGGGCTTCCTTCCAGACCTAATATTCTCTGTTCTGATTCTAGGCTGTCTCCACACAGTGGACCAATGGCCGTGGACCTCCATCATGGCCAACTGCTGGAAAGCTTGAGAATTTTTAAAAAGTCAGTGCAGTTTTTCCTGTCCTCCAGCACTTATAGGGACAAAAAAGATCTCTCCCTATGTATTCTCCATCCTCCAAGCACATGCAGTGTCTACAATCACCAGGCACATGTGAATCTAAATTTTGCAAATGTACCCTTGTTTGTGGTTCCTTGGTAGATGTAGATAAGGGGTTAGCCCTGAGTAATCTGAATACATATGAAGCAATAACATTTTGCCTTGTCTAAGTTCTGGCCTTTAAAATCAATGCAAATTATACCTTAAGAAAGTCTCCATGGATACCAGCATGTCACTGGTCTTATCAGGACTTTGCCTGCAACCTGTTTTAAATCCCAACCGCTCCCATTTTTGCTCACTCCGACTTTTCTTATTCTGGATGCACCCAGAGAACAAGTGTCAGCTACCACCCATAGAATAGTGATTTCCATATTTGAAGTCTTATTTCCCCCTCAACATTCTTTATTTCATTTACCATTTTTTCTAGAATTCCACCATCCGAACTTTTAATGGCTTTGCTTGCTTTTCTCTGAACTCTCTCCAGCTTTCTTTTGAACTAAAAGTTCCTGATTTGAACACAGTGCTTCCATGGAGGTATGACTAATAATGCATTGGATCTTAAATCTGGCTGAACATCAGAATCATAATTTTTTTTAAACTATAGATTCTTGAGCTCCACACTCATGTATGGGAAACATGGAACTGTTACCATGTTGATTTTCATTGGAATGGCGTCCTTCCAACGGTCCAGGCCTATCTCAGTTGTTACCTCTTTGGGAAGCTTTTCCTCATCCATGCAACTCAATTTAACAGATATCCCTCAGGGTTTATAAGGCCCCTTGGGCTTTGGACCATATTGCATTGCTTTGCTAGTCATATATAATAGTATCCCTTTGGGGAGCTTTTAGATTGTAGAGCCCTTTACTCTTGTGTCTGTCTTCCAACCCCAGTACTGGGAATGAATCCATTTCAATTAGAAGCAGCACTTGGGACAAATCCTCATTATCTTCCTCTGCACACATTTCCTACCAAACAGCAACCAAAATGAAGGTCCCTTCAACTCTGAGCATTTGTAATCTGCCTATCACTACCACATGACGTGGCATATATTATCTGTATTTTTTAGTTGAAAAATTTTTCCCATTGAGATTGGAAGCATTCTGAAGGTGGGTGTTAGGTTTCAGAAAATTTTGCATTTCCTATAGGGACTGTACCTAGCAAACAGTCCTCAGTAAATAGCCCATCAGAATGGAAAAAGAGTAATTAAAGACTAAGCATTCTAATAACAAAAAAGAAGTAGACTCACAGATATAGAGAACAAACTAGTGGTTACCAGTGGGGCGGGGGGCCAGCAAGATAGGGTGGGAGGTACAAACTACTGAGGGTAAGATAGGCTCAAGGATGTACTGTACAACACAGGGGATATAGCTAATATTTTGTAATAACTGTAAATGGAAAGTAACCTTCAAGATTTTTAAAGTTTTTAAAAAGTAAAAAATAAAAAAGACTAAGCATTCTAAACCCTCATTTTACAGATGAAGAAACTGAGGCCAAGAGAATTGAAGTGATTCACTCAGATAAAAATAGGTTTCAAACTAGTCAGGCTACCCTATTTCCTGGGCTCTTTTTGCTTATTCCATGTGCCCTCTGTTGATTGAATGGAGTTGATTGATAGAGTTCCTGGAAATGGAGCTAGGAAACCAAAGTAAATCTCTACCACTGCACCCTTGAAAGGCATGTCTTCTGAAGGCTGGGATTTCCCATCAAGGAAACAGTGAAATGCCACAGGCAATAAGCTGAAGACTGACTTTAGTGTACTCTACTATGCATGATTTTAAATGAGCAACCACTTGTACCCACACGTAAGCCACACCAACCTTGGGTAGATTTGAATACATTAGGGAATCGAGTATGAAAATATAAGCACAAGTGAGGCCAGGTTCAAATATCCGACCTCATATCAATTAAAACCATCATATCTAGATCAGACACTTTTTTTTTTACATCTTTATTGGAGTATAATTGCTTTACAACGGTGTGTTAGTTTCTTTCTTTTTTTAAAAAAAAAACATTTTTATTGGAGTATAATTGTTTTACAATGGTGTGTTAGTTTCTGCTTTATAACAAAGTGAATCAGTTATACATATACATATGTCCCCATATCTCTTCCCTCTTGCGTCTCCCTCCCTCCCACCCTCCCTATCCCACCCCTCTAGGTGGTCACAAAGCACAGAGCTAATCTCCCTGTGCTATGCGGCTGCTTCCCACTAGCTATCTATTTTACATTTGGTAGTGTATATATGTCCATGTCACTCACTCACTTTGTCATAGCTTACCCTTCCCACCCCCCCCCCCATTTCCATAAGTCCATTCTCTAGTAGGTCTGTATCTTTATTCCCATCTTACCCCTAGGTTCTTCAGGACATTTTTTTTTTTTTTTTTTAGATTCCATATATATGTGTCAGCATATGGTATTTGTCTTTCTCTTTCTGACTTCACTCTGTATGACAGACTCCAAGTCCATCTACCTCACTACAAATAACTCAATTTCGTTTCATTTTATGGCTGAGCAATATTCCATTTTATGTATGTGCCACATCTTCTTTATCCATTCATCTGATCATGGGCACTTAGGTTGCTTCCATCTCCTGGCTATTGTAAATAGAGTTGCAATTAACATTTTGGTACATGACTGTTTTTGAATTATGAATACCATCATATCTAGGATAAAAAGAATAGAAGATATCACTTGCAATTGAATTAAGTTGGACTCATTTGCATTCCATTTTCAAGTTAGCAAGATTTCATCAGAAGGGTTCTCCTGCAAATTGAATTCCATCTTACTGTTATTATTTGTATTCTTGGGGTGGATGTGTAGTTTTGGAATATCTTAGTGTTGTTTCTACCACTGTTGTATCTATTATTGTTGGATGCTGGGACTCTTATTTCCAATCATGCTTTTACCCAACTGGGTAGCCTCCATATCAGCCCTTGCTGGTGAGTCAGATCATATAAGTAGATTCTCTAAAAGAAACACCCAGCGATGAAGGGGCAACCGAGGTGACCGTAATCCAGTCCTTGTGAGCCCAGGACCTGAGCATAAAAGGTTATCTGATACACATGTAAAGGAATTCAAGGTGAGGGGAAACAAACTTAGCAAAGGAGTCTTTAACTTGTAGAATATATTCTTTAGATGTGGTTCCGAAAGCCATGTTAAACCCCCTCACTCACCAGGATACTGAAAACCCAAAGCAAAGCTTCTCGTGAGCTTCCCCGGTTTGGTAGGGGCAGGGAGGCAGGGGAATGGCTCAGGGAAAGAGTGGCTTCTTTGACATTATGTGCCTGAAAAATTCTAGTCCAACACCAAATGAGTCAGCAGAGTCTTGTGGGATAGCCAAGGAGAGGATGCTTTCTTTAGGAGGCTATTTATTTGGTTGCTACATAATACTGTAGATTAATTAGGAGTCAGAATGAGTGAGATTATTTGGAAAAAGTGATAGCAGCTTGAAAGCTTCCCCCGCTTGTGACCTCATGGAGGAAGAAATGTTACAGTTCTATGCAACTCGTTATTTTGAGGGAGAGTAAGAAAGTGACATCAACCAAAATGTTATCATAAAATCACTGACCATACTAGCCCAGATATCAGCCTTACGAGGTCAAGATTTTAGAAAAGCAAATTGGTTCACAATTTCAATAAAGCCTTGACATTTAAAAGAGCAAAATTTGTTCAGTGTGGCTCCCAATATGTTAAGTACATGAAGAGAAAAATCTAGCCAAGGTGTAAATTAATATGGCTTAGAAACATCTTTCCTCATCTCATAAATGTCTCCACATGTGCAAAATGACCAGGGTGGAGGGAGATGTTTTCAATATGGTCAAGATTCAGGCTGAATTTATAGTGATGACTTGAGAGACTCTAGGCTCTGAAATCTTCCTCCTGTCCCATCATGTTTTTTTTGTTTTTGTTTTTTAATTTTTATTTTACATTGGAGTATAGTTGATTTACAACATCGTGTTAGTTTCAGGTGTACAGCAAAGTGATTCAGTTATACATATACACATATGTATTCTTTTTCAGATTCTTTTCCCATATAGGTTGTTACAGAGAATTGAGTTCCCTGTGCTATACAGTAGGTTCTTATTAGTTATCTATTTTATATATAGTAGTGTGTGTATGTTAATCCCAACCTCCTAATTTATCCCTCCCCCCTCTTTCCACTTTGGTAACCATAAGCTTGTTTTCTAAGTCTGTGAGTCTGTTTCTCTTTTGTCAATAATTTCATTTGTTTCATTTTTTTAGATTCCACATATAAGTGATATCATATATTTGACTTACTTCACTTAATATGATAATTTCTAGGTCCATCCATATTGCAGCAAATGGCATTATTTTGTTCTTTTTATGGCTGAGTAATATTCCACTGTGTGTGTGTGTGTGTGTGTGTGTGTGTGTGTGTGTGTGTGTATAGTAGAATCTTCTTTACCCATTCATTGATGGGCATTTAGGTTGCTTCCATGTCTTGGCTATTGTAAATAGTGCTGCAATGAACACTGGGGTACATGTATCTTTTCAAAGTATGTTTTCTCCAGATATATGCCCTGGAGTGGAATTGCTGGATCATATGGTAGCTCTATTGTTAGTTTTTTAAGGAACCTCCATACTATTCTCCATAGTGGTTATATCAATTTAGATCCCCACCAACAGTGCAAGAGGGTTCCCTTTTCTCCACACCCTCTCCAGCATTTATTGTTTGTAGACCTTTCGATGGTGGCCATTCTGACTGGTGTGAGGCGACACCTCTTTGTGGTCCACCATATCTTGAATGTTTGCTTCTTAGGCTGTTTCTTCTCTCTTCTTGGTCATCAATTGCTCCAACTGCACTGGACCAATTCCATTAGCATACATACACCTTCATGTATTCATCACCAGTTTAAAACAATTATCAACTCATGGCGAACTTTATTTCATCCATGCCCTTTCCCCTGAACTATCTTGAAGCACTTTCCAGACATTGTACTGTTTTAATCCATAAATAATTAAGAATTTATCTCTAACAATAAAGATCATTTTTAAAAACATAACCATAATACCATCATCCAACCTAAAAATATTAGCATCTTTAACAGTCTGTTTCTTACTGAGAACTAGAAACTATACTAGAAACTGACCAGAGACAAAAGTCATCTGATTCTTTTCTTGAACGTTTGATTACAAAGAATCACATGTCCACCAAAGAGGGCCTGACCCTGTCTATTCCACCAGTAGGAGAAGCATGATATTTGGGAATGAAAGGCAAAAACTGAAACGTCATCATCACTCTATAATGCTGCAGTCTGGAAATGCTGATCTCAGAAGGTGGGTTTTGAGGTTACTGTTCTCTTAGTTTTTAAGAGCATATATAATGATCATTTTTTAAATGAGAATGGCAGCTTACAACAACAAAAACCCTCCCTTGAACATTGGCTCTGTGGATTAAAGTAAATGGAACTTTGTGGATGAGACTGGCTTTCTAGAAGTTTCATGGCTTAGAATGCAAAGAAGGCAAGCTGACCTATGAAGACCTTCACAAGGTCACGAGTTCCTCCCAAGCCCAGCTGGTACCACTATTATTTTTTTAGACCAGAGAAATCAATCTTAAAAGGTCTTGCATTTGCATTCTGCATATTGCTGACCTGAAGTAAATAGACTGCTGGATGTTTCTCCAGGGAAGATGTGTTTATTTGGGATCAGTAGAGAATTGCAAATCAGGGTCTGCAACCTTGGTGAACCACAGGCAAGTCTCCGCCTGTCAAGGGAAGAACACTTTTATAGAGGGGAAAGGGTTAGAGTAAACAGGGTCCATGACTTTTCTTTGGCTGAGCCCTTGCCAGGAAAGAAGAGGAGTCTTTCTTCTTCCTGTTGGACTATGCTGTCATCAAATGACATGAAAGCTCCCCTTCTGCTGTCCTGACTCTATTTAATCAAGGTTTCTGTTTATTTATTTATTTATTTTTACAATTCTGTTTGCTTCTTAAGGAGTATGAATAAGCTGTACTGAGGACTATAGGCTGAGAAAATCCTTAGTCTTGGGAAAACCACTGCAGAGGAAGAGGAAGGCCTCAGGCCCCAGACACCCATCATAATTAAATCGAAATCCTCTGGTAGAACAGACAATCCCATCACCTTACGCCAGCCCCTAAATTCTTGCTGGCAACCAGAATTTAGCCAAGATAAAGGTACAGTTTTTGGCTTCTGGGGTGAGCCTTCACCCAGCTCAAAACATTCTGTAAGAAGGATGGCCTGACGCCTGAAATTCTACACTCTTAGACGCTCCTTCATCAGATGTACTCCTCCGTATGGCAGTGGTATAATTAATGTATAGTCCAGTAGAGCTGGGCTTCTCAGCCTGGACACTGTTGTCATTTGGGCCAGGCAGTTCTTTGCTGTTGGTTGAGGGGAGGCTAACTGAGCACTCCAGGCTGCTGAGCAGCTTCCCTGGCCTCCACCCACCAGATGCCAGGAGCGCCGTCCCCGGGGCTGGGGCGAGGTGCAGAAGCACCCCTGTTTGAGAATCCCTGCAATAGAAGTGATATTTTAGCAACTGCGTGAAGCATAAAGATTGCCAAGGGATGCAAAGTAGACTATTTTAGATATCGTCTTAAAGGGAACTACTTTCATCATCATTGGAAAAAAAAAAACAATGCTAAATGATTAGACATAAAATAATAAATGAAAACAGTTGCTTTAAAGTATTCTCTCAAGGAAGTGAAGTAGTTGTGTCAGTTCCGCCCTTTCACCCATGAAGGTGACTGTGATCGCAGGTGTGGTGAAAGACATTATTCAGAAGCTCAACCTGTGATTTGCTGGTGAGAATAGTTCCTGGCTCGGGGCTACAGCTGCCGGACAGAGTCTGTGAGCTGCCGGGCTTTCTCAACCACTCCTGAAAATCCCCACTTGTTTGAACTTGAGTGCTGTAATTACAGACGAGATTCTCAGAGCCAAAAATGCAGCTGTTTGGCCAGAGCAGCAGGCTATAGAATAGAACCTTGGGGGTGTAAATTTTAATTTTTGTGGTTTCCAAGTACTGGTAAGTGTGGTGGGGAAGGGTTTTGGTGTTGATCCTCAACATATCAGACGCCCTGGCATTTTTTTACCCACAGCCATTGTAGAGAATCCACCCCAAGTTCAAGAATATTGAAGAAATACTCTTTCCGAGCCTGGATTGTTGTGTGTGAAAGTTAAAAAGAATGAAGTTCTGTACACGTGTGCATTGTGGTCATTTACGTACATGCACATATGTATACATATGTCAAATAAATCAATCTCTAGAAATGCCTCAGGCAGTGAAAGTGATGGGGGCGGTTTAAACTGTTCAGCACATATTGGGACTGAGACACTGATCAGAGAAAAATGATCTGTAACACCAAGGAGTCAGCTGGTGTGGGTGGAGGCTCAAGCAGAGAAAAGTGGGGAGGCCCCAGGAACAGATGGGGACCTGAACCCCAACACAGAGCAGAGGGTCCAACAGCTGGAGCTGATGAATCCAGATGGCTGACGATGACATCATGTGTCAGGTTACACTCAAGTGAGCAGCGCAGCGTTCCAAACAAGTTCAGGCCAACATGGAGGCCCTTGCCGTGTCCACCTTGGAATTCCAGGAGGGATGGGAACACTGCCCAGCCCTGTCTTGTGTCCTCTATGGAAAGGGTAGGAGGAAGACATATAGGCCCTTCCCACTCCTTCTTTATTCTTTTTCATTCTCAGGTTAAAAAGGAGTAGAAAAGGAAAGAAATCGGGCTTTTAAAGAACCTTGTTCCCCTCTGCCTTTGTTCTCTGCTTGCTCTCTAAATGGGAGGAAATATTTGCAAATGAAGCAACTGACAAAGGATCAATCTCCAATATTTACAAGCAGCTCATGCAGCTCAATATCAAGAAATTAAACAACCCAATCCAAAAATGGGCAGAAGACCTAAATAGCCATTTCTCCAAAGAAGATATACAGATTGCCAACAAACACATGAAAGGAAGCTCAACATCACTAATCATTAGAGAAATGCAAATCAAAACTACAATGAAGTATCACCTCACACTGGTCAGAATGGCCATCATCAAAAAATCTACAAACAATAAATCCTGAAGAGGGTATGAAGAAAAGAGGACCCTCTTGCACTCTTGGCGGGAATGTAAATTGATGCATCCACTATGGAGAACAGTATGGAGGTTCCTTAAAAAACTAAAAATAGAACTACCATACTACCCAGCAATCCCACTACTGGGCATATACCCTGAGAAAACCGTAATTCAAAAAGAGTCATGTACCAAAATTTTACCACAATGTTCATTGCAGCTCTATTTACAATGGCCAGGACATGGAATCAACCTAAGTGTCCATCAACAGATGAATGGATAAAGAAGATGTGGCACATATATACAATGGAATATTACTCAGCCATAAAAAGAAACTAAATTGAGTTACTTGTAGTGAGGTGGATGGACCTAGAGACTGTCATACAGAGTGAAGTAAGTCAGAAAGAGAAAAAACAATAGTATGATAACACATATATATGGAACCTAAAAACAAAACAAAAAACGGTTCTGAAGAACCTAGGGGCAGGACAGGAATAAAGATGCAGACGTAGAGAATGGACTTGAGGACTCGGGGAGTGAGAAGGGTAAGCTGGGATGAATTGAGAGAGTGGCATGGACTTATATACACTACCCAATGTAAAATAGATAGCTAGTGAGAAGCAGCCGAATAGCACAGGGAGATCAGCTCGGTGCTCTGTGACCACCTAGAGGGGTGGGATAGGGAGGGTGGGAGGGAGATGCAAGAGGGAGGAGATATGGGGATATATGTATATGTACAGCTGATTCACTTTGTTATAAAGCAGAAACTAACACACCATTGTAAAGCAATTATACTGCAGTAAAGATGTTAAAACATTAAAAAAAAAAAAAAAATGTGTAAGTCCAAACTGAGATATGCAGGGAGAAAAATCAAGTGTGAAACAACTGTTTGACTTGAAGACTTACTACAGGAAACAAAATAGAATGTAAAGTCTCATTAATATGCTTTATATTGATTATACATTGAAATGATAATATTCTAGGTATATTGAGTTAAATGTTAACATTAATTTCACCTGTTTCTTTTTTTTTTTTATTTATATGTTTATTTATTTTTGGCTGTGTTGGGTCTTCACTGTTGCACCCAGACTTTCTCGAGTTGCAGCGAGTGGGGGCTGCTCTTTGTTGTGGTGCATGGGCTTCTCATTGCTGTGGCTTCTCTTGTTATGGAGCACGGGCTCTAGGTGCATGGGCTTCAGTAGTTGTGTCTCGCAGGCTCAGTAGTTGTGACTCGCGGGCTTCAGAGCTCAGGCTCAGTAGCTGTGGTGCACGGGCTTAGTTGCTCTGCGGCATGTGGGATCTTCCCGGACCAGGGCTCGAACCCATGTCCCCTGCATTGGCAGGCGGATTCTTAACCACTGAGCCATCAGGGAAGTCCTCACCTGTTTCTTTTTACATCTCTTAATGTGTATTTTTTACTCACATGTATGGCTTACATTATATTTCTGTTGGACGGAGCCTTTCTGAAAAGATAATTCTAGGGAGAATGCCTCTATTAAGAGAGATTCCCATTGTTTGTTTGTTGTTCCCTTTGCTATTGTTTACAAAACTAAGCTACACATTAATCAGCTAAAATTATGCAAATCATGCAAAGGCTTCAGATGAGGTTTGCAAAAGGGACTGCATTGCTTTGTAGGCATTGTCCTGGAGCTGTTTAAGGCAGATAAGCTGCCCAAAACACACTCATGCTTCTTATGACCAGGGATTCCAGGCCAAGCTACAGTGTATATAAAAGTAACACTGATGAGTTCATTGCTCTGAACTTAAGGCCAAATGGGACACTGGCTCTTTCCGTATAGTGTGGAAATTTTATGACTAGGAGATACAAAACACATTTTGAAAAACAGTAACTAATGCAATCCACATCTTCTTTTTTTTTTTTTTTTTTTTTTACTTTTTAGAATTGAGCAAGTTTTGGTTCTCTGAAGATGGTAATGGTGATAATGTCTAATACTTGTTTAAATTTTCATATTTTCAAAGATCTTTACAGTTTTGCTTTTGTTGTTTCCATTTAATGGACTATATATCCCCATGAGGCTATCTGAGTTGTTGCTGTGTGCACATTTTATGGGTGAGAAGATGTCCCACGTCTTTTTAATCCTGCTTAGTGTTCTTTTGACTACATCTGTGATGGAGCCAAATTCTACCCAGATGTGAAAGGCAGTCAGGCACATCTCTTCACAGCTCAGCATTCACATCTTGCGGCTAGTTTGAAATTGACCATGGTGTGAGTGTTTATACCACAGTCATTGGCAAATGCTATAAATCAGGTTTATTTATTTTGTTGTCTGTTGTTTTTTTCTGGAGAGCCAGTTATGAATCATTTTATAGCCCACCACTAGGTATGCCGCCAAGAATGAGGAAAGTTGAGGATTAGAAAACATATTTTAGAGTACATGAACAAATACACATTCTCTGAGTTCAAGAACTGAATTCTATGGAGATAAGATTCTTTTAAACTGAAAAAAGTCATGCTACCCTCAGTTCGTACATTGTGAGAAAACGGTGATGCTACTTCTTTGCTCAGGTAAGGCAAGGCCCAGATGATTTAAACCTGAGCCAGCCTGCCTTCCGAAAAGAGGGAAACCACCTTCCGAGCTCTGTCTTTCTGTTGTCTGTTTCTTTCCTCCCTCCCACCCTGTCTCTCTATCTCTCTCTGTCTCTGTCTCTGTCTCTCTCTCTCTCTTTTTCTCCCCTTTTATTCTTCTTTCTGTATATCTTTCTCTGCCTTTGTGTGTGTGTCCTGTAGGGAGGAAAGATAACTTTCTGAGTTCGTAGCTCAGACCTCTGTAATCAAAAAACAGATTAGCAAGATAAAAACAAACAAGTTTATTAACATGTATACCTCATATATATCAATACATGGGAGATACCCAGGGGAAATGAGTAACTGTCTGAAGTCCTTCAAATTTGGGGTTAAATACCATCTTAATAGGGAAAGGGGAGGAAGGAACTTGGCCTCTTAGGGGAGACTAAATTATTTTTATAGAATATGAATGGACCCTTAGCAGAGATGGGAAATATGATGGTTTGTGACAAAGTTTATCTGGGCCTGGTGTCGACTTCTAGTCTCTTCTCCTGTGACAAGAGGTAATCTTCCCTGGTTGATGAAACTCCCGGGATGGGGATTTATGACAATCAAGTTCCTTTTGGAGGATCTGACTTTAGGCAGATAAGAGGAATTTAGAGAAAATTTACGTTTGCTGTTTTTCAAGTGCCTTCAGCTCAATATAATCAATATACCAAAGCAGCATACTTTGGGGTGGCTTGCCCTGAACCCCTGCAGTCATATTTTGGTGTGGTATATTGTTACCCTTTAGTCTCTATCATAAATACACAAATACACACACCATTTTTACTAAATAAGTTACTATGGAATAGAGCTAGAAATTCAAGAAACCAAACAACACCACTGCAACGCCTTCATCCAAAGAAAGCTGGCACAAAACCTTTCATTTTCTTCTATGGAAAAACAGTCAAGCACTAAATTCACCGGTGAGGGGGGAAATCTTTGAAACCAAAAACGAAAGGAGATGTTGGACGTAAAAATCTATATATACCTAAAGTGAAATCACTTCAGTCATCTGTGGTTGTCTCATATCAAATCAAGCCAAGTTTTTTCTCAATTACTTCATTGTTTCCCAACAAGAGAGCCAGATTAGATAATCACACATGAATTTCAGATTGTGCTCGCTAACTGAAGTTTGTTATTGGCAGTCACTTGAAAAGAGTTGCTCTAAGACAAGCTATTCTAAATGAGTGTCTTTGGAGGGTCACTTTCTTTTAACTCATCCCTTCCCTCCGCACATACCAGTGAACTGAGCAAAATGCTTACCAGATGGTTCTAACTCTGAGCCTTGGTGAATTCTGAGTCACTTATAAGAGAGCCTGGAAATCAGTTGGTGTGGATAACATGAACCAAGAACCAGAGACCTCAAGCGATATGCCATCAGTCGATAAAAATATGGCCAGGTGTTGTATTTTATTACAATGCCTTTATTTAAAAAAAAAAAAAAAAAAATCTGGAGACTTCCCTGGTAGTGCAGTAGTTAAGAATCCACCTGCCAATGCAGGGGACACAGGTTTGAGCCCTGGTCTGGGAAGATCCCACATACCGTGGAGCAACTAAGCCCATGTGCCACAACTACTGAGCCCACGTGACACAAATACTGAAGCCCACATGCCTAGATCCTGTGCTCCACAGCAAGAGAACCCACTGCAATGAGAAGCCCATACACCACAACAAAGAGTAGACCCCACTCGTCACAACTAGAGAAAGCCCATGTAGCAACGAAGACCCAACACAGCCAAAATATAAACTAAAAAAAAAAAAAAAAAAAATCTGACATTGAAAAATTAAGAAGCTTTCCATAAAAATACAGATTTGGGGGTTTTCTTTAGGAGTAACAAGATATCACAATGGGCAGGTGCTCCCTCAGAATTTGTCCCATTGTGTGGCTTTTGGATTCCCAAGACTTTCTATGTTCAGTGGCTTTTGTGCCCAACAGGTGACTCAAATCCAGCCACAGTCCAGAATCAGGGTCTCGGGTCAACCTCGCCCAGTTTCCCTTCTGAAATCAAAAGTTTCTGCAAGCCAAAAGCTTTCTCATAACTCGTTTGGTGAACAACACCTGACATGAAATGATGGGAGGCTGTTTGTCATCTTTATTTCTCCCACTTAACGTGAATATTTGTGTATGTAGCTGCAGAAATGGAAATTCATTTGATTCTTTTTTTAAAAATTTTTATTGAAGTATAGTTGATTTAGAGTGTTGTGTTAGTTTCAGATGTACAGCAAAGTGATTCAGTTATATATATATATATATATATATATATATATATATATATATATATATATATATATATATATATATATATATATATATAGTTTTTTAACATTCTCTTCCATTATAGGTTATTATGAGATACCGAGTATAGTTCCCTGTGCTATACAGTAGGTCCTTGTTGGTTATCTGTTTTATGTATAGTAGTGTGTATATTTTAATCCCAACCTCCTAATTTATCCCTCCGCCTGGAATTCATTTGATTCTATGATGTTGCCCCCAACCCTGCTGGTGATGTTTGGTACTACATAGTGCAGGTACCGTATTACCTATTAAAAATCCCCCAAATCCTGCAGTCTGAGCATATGTAGCTGTGAAGGTTTCTGACAGGGGCCTTGGTATTGAAATATATAAAGCACTTGAAAGAGTGTCATCATTTAGGAAGCACCAGGTAAGTGATAACTTTTATGTTTTTAAGAGATAACCCTTTTATTAACTTTTTTTTATTTTTGTTGGAGTATAGTTGATTTACAGTGTTGTTAGTTTCTGCTGTATGCAAAGTGAATCAGTTATACATATACACATATCCACTCTTTTTTAGATTTGTATTCCCATATACGTCATTACAGAGCATTGAGTAGAGCTCCCTGTGCTATACAGTAGGTTCTTATTCATTATCTGTTTAACATGCACACAGTACTATATATAAATCTCAGTCTCCCAATTTATCCCTCCCCCCACTTCCCCATTGGTATCCACAAGTTTTTTTCCTACATCTGCGACTCTGTTTCTGTTTTGTAAATAGGTTCCTTTGTACCATTTTTTTTTTTTTTAGATTCCACATATAATGTCATATGATAAGTTGTCTTTGTCTGACTTACTTCACTCATTGTGACACTCTGTAAGTCCATGCGTGTCCCTGCAAATGGCATTATTTCATTTTTTTATGGCTGACTAATATTCCATTGTATATATGTACCACATCTTCTTTATCCATTCCTCCATTGATGGACATTTAGGTTCCTTCCATGTCCTGGCTATTGTAAGTAGTGCTGCAATGAACATTGAGGTACTTGTATCTTTTCGAATTATGGTTTCCTTCGAATACGTGCCCAGGAGTGAGATTGCTGGAACATGGTAGCTCTAGCTATCATATGACCCAGTGATGGCTATTAATTAAAATAATACTGTTCCCAGTCCTTAAGAAGATCATGAGAAGGGGAGAGGAGTCAGAAATGTAAGAATGACAATATTGTGGCTGGAAGTGGAATACAAGTGCTGACCAATGGTGGCTCCTTAGTGGCAAGAAGATGGAAGGAGTTTTAAACATAAGGTGGTCTAATATCCCATTTTAAGTTGCTTGTTACCCTGGTCTATAATGTAATCAACACACACACACATGCACATTCACTGCCATTGCCCAAAGCATTCAATACAGTCTATTGACTTGGGAGCACTGCTTGAATGGAAAAGGCAGCAGGACCACCCAATGCAGATAAGAGTGGCCGTGCACAGGGGTGAATAGCAGAGACAGGCCATGGACTCAGCAGAGCCAGGAGTATTATAAGGGAGGGACCCTGGTCTTCCAAAATTAGCTGTGAATTTTCACTTCAGTCTTAGAAAGCAAGCTGGAAGTTTAGGGGACTTCCTGGTGCTGGCACTTAGGTGGTTCATGCAAATAGCCTCATTTCCCAACCAATGTCACCATGTGCATAAGCACTTTAGTGTTTCCACCTCACTGCACTGAAGGACCAACCCCTCCCTTTTTTAGTGGTTTGAAAGCATTTTAAACATATTTAACTCTGACACTAACCTGTGTTACAAATATTTGTGTTATATATGTGTTTGTGTATATGTATATAATATGTTTTAATGTGTGTATGCACTATATATATATATATATATATATATATATATATATATATATATATATATATATATATATTCATATTCCATATTTTTTTTTAGTTTCCTGGGCTAGGGTAAACATTTCTCAAGGCAGAGACAATTTCTTCATTTATTTATCTTTGTCACTCCAAAATCTCATGGAGTGTCCAGAAGACACTCTATCAGTGATCATTGAATGCCTTACAAAGTCAGCTTGACTTGGTTCATCTTCATTTTATTCTGCCTCATCCCCAAGGACCAGAAACTCTAGGCCCTGAAGGAACAATGGCCCCTCTAGCTGATCGTGTACAAGGGCACATAACTCTAGCTGGAGCTGCCCTGCTGGCAGCTCCCTAAGGCCCTGCATTGTTGGATCAGTCTGACCTGGCAACAGTCTTATAAAATAGCTCCAAAAATCATGGGTCTCTCTTTTAGGGTCTTCAGTTTGGATGGCCCTCAACTCAAGTGGTTTCCTTGGTTCTTCCTCTGATTCATTTTAGTCCCTCTCTTGCTGTAACTCCACCTTTACCCCTTCACTCTCTAAGAACTTTCTTTAACGCCTTCCCATTCCTTCCGGCCCCACTGTATCTCCTCCACTCTTGTTTAGTCTCCTGGCACATTGCTCCCCGTCCAGTGCACAAACCCATCCCCCTAGCCACCATGCAGACATTCATCAGCTGATGTAGCAAGTACGCAGCTCCTACGACATGCTGAGGAAGAGAGCACAAAACATTGGCCTACTCCGGTGTTCATGGAACTTACAATTACATGAGGGATTCAAGCATTTAACAAATAAATACACAAATGAGTGGATGATCACAAACCAAACAAGAAAGAAACAAAAATTCTTGTATGAAAACATATAACCAAGGAAGCTGACCTAGGCCTGGGGTGGGGCTAGGCTCGCCTGAGGAAGTGATATGTGCACTGAGCTATGAAGTTTAACTAGGCACTAGAGGGGCAGCAAGGGAAGAGGATTCCAGGCAAAGGGAAGACTGTATGCTTAGGCCCTGGAGCAGGCAGGAGAAAAGTATGACCAAGGAACTGGGCAGTCAGTGTGGTTTGAACCCGGAGGGCAGTGCTATGAAGATAGAAGGGCCAGACGCCACTGGCTCTCATCACTATGCTTAGGGCTTATATAAATGAGGCATTTCGAATGCAACACGAGAGGAAACAGAACTGCACCACGCATATGATTACTGAACAGCATGACTCACTTTGGAAGAGTCACTGGAGAAGAGAAATTCATTTTACGTATTTTTCTGTTTAATTATGACAGATTGGCTTTCCTCCTTGTGTGAAGGGAGAGTCTAGAAAATTACTGTCTTACTTGCTCTAAAAGTATTCTGTTTAGTTCTAGTGTGTTCGAAATGCTTGGTAGGAAAATGGTTTAAAACCCACTCACCACCCCCTATGAGAGTCAAATTGGCCTGGCAGGCTGTAAAATTATAGCCCTAGCAAAACAGAGACTCCGTACTGATTGCCTGGTGATCACAGAAGAGAAAGAGAATGAAAATAAGTGAGCTGTTAGTATCTTTGCTAAGAAAGTTTCTTTTCTTGATTGGAAGGTCATTATAACAAGATGACACATGAGCATTTTGTGTATGTAGCATGACTGTGGTGTGAAAACCATACACATTCCGGGGTGATTTGCTCTGGACCAGTGATGACCGAGCTTGTAACGCAACCATTCTACTTAGAAAGATGTGTGAGGAGGAGGTCCTGGCTGAAAATTTTGATTGTGTTAAAGAATATTTTCATTTCATAGCTCCTGCTGATTCTTTTGTGCTGCTAGGGGTTAACATCTGGTGTCAGAGGCTATTTTATTTATGGTGATGTCTAGCTATGTGAAGTATGCCCCTAGAGCTTGCATATGGAGAACAAAGGTGTTCTAATTAATAAAGTAAAAGTCTGGCATCATTGAGGGCAAGGAAAATCCTTGTGGATTATATTGCCTTTAGGAAAATGTTTTTTTATCTGAAATATATTGTCTACAATAAATTGGGTTCATCCATGGGAGATGTGTTTTGTTCAAGACCTAGTTTTACCTCATCTTAGCAGAGGGTGTCAAATGAGTGCCAAAGTCCGTCCACTCCAGACTGTTCCACTAATGCCCTGCAACCTCCTGGGGTGGTGTTTAAAGTGAGAAAGTCAGACTGGAAGAGACTATTGTAGATTAGCATATTTTATCTACAGTTACCCAGGTGGGAAATGACAGTGAATCATAAGATGAAACCAAACCCCATAGATTGGGGAAGGGATTGCTTGGGAAGCAGGGGTGGTTGAGGTTCAGACAATAAATAATTAAAGAAGGGCTCTCTGAGGATGAAAGGAGAGGGCAGTACTCATCTGAAGGTTCAGCTGGAGAAGGATTGCTTCCAAGCTCACATAATTGTTGGCAGCACTTAGTTTCTTGTGGGTTGCTGGACCGAGGGCCTCATTTTTTTGTGGGCTGTTGGCTGGAGGCTGCCCTCCACTCCTCGCTGTGTGGCCCTCTCCATATGACAGCACGCAAGATTGCACCTTGTTTCTTCAAAGCCAACAAGAGAGAGGGAGAGTCTCTTAGCAACACATTAAAATTTTCTGCAACACAATCACATCTGTGTAACCACAGACATCCTATCACCCTTGCCATATTCTGTTGCTTAGAAACAAGCCCCATGTCCCATCTACACTCAAGGGAGGGAATTATATAAGGACAGGGACACCAGGAAGTGGGGATCATGAGAACCACCCTAGAATCTGTTTACCACAGGTGGGAAAGTTTGAGAAGCAAAACCTTAAGCTATTGCTGGCTATTAACATTTTAGCTGTAATAATGTATCGATCAAGAAACATATTAAGTGCTGGTTATAGGTGCAGAATACAAAAAAGCAGTAGTAAAGCTTGTTTCCTTTTATGGATCAAGATACAACCTATTCACAGGGGAACAGTTAGCACTATGCCAACTTGAACAATAACAACTGTGTGTATTTGAATTCTTTTTATTTAAAACATAAGAGCCCTGGAAAAGAAGGACCTTGGCAAGACAAAAATGAGGAAGGGAAGAGATGAAGGGAGAGTTCAGCAAAGGTTGGAAAATGAATGAGAAAACGAGGAGGAGAGAGACACCTAGACCCATCTCCCTGAAAATGTAAGCGTCCAGTCCCATCTCTGACCTTGCTGACTCTTAGATCCAATTCCTTCTCCTTGCCCAGATTTTGTCTGACTTCCAAGCTTTGATGGTATTGCTCATCCATGAGGTGATGTCGAATAGTAGCTACTTATGTGGACTCTGCTACCCACTGCTTATCTCTGGTCCCCCGTTCCACCCCTTAACAGGTGGGTAAATTGTTCACATTATGAAAGCTTACCAACTGTAAAATGGAATTGTAATAACCCTTCCTTCACACAGTTGATGGAATGAAACAAATTGTGACATGGAAAGTGCCAGAACAGTGCCTAAACACAGTAAAGCCTTCAGAAATGGGAGTTACTACTATTGTTTTTTGAACAAGCATTGACTGGGTGTCAGTTATGTGTACAAGTAGACCACCTCTTTCACCACCCAATTATTTGAGGACCACTGGCAAATTCCATCCTGTGTTTCCATATTTGACAATGCCACTGTGTTGGCCTTAGTAAGGCAGTGCTTGGCTGTCTCAAACATTTTCTCATAAAAATAAAAAGCTGAACGCATCATAAAGCTCTCTATTGATCTAAAATTACTGTAGGGCTTCCCTGGTGATGCAGTGGTTGAGAATCTGCCTGCCAACACAAGGGACATGGGTTCGAGCCCTGGTCTTGGAAGATCCCACATGCCACGGAGCAAATAGGCACGTGAGCCACAATTACTGAGCCTGCACGTCTGGAGCCTGTGCTTTGCAACAAGAGAGGCCGCGATAGTGAGAGGCCCGTGGACTGCAATGAAGAGTGGCCCCACTTGCTGCAACTAGAGAAAGCCCTCGCACAGAAACCAAGACCCAACACAGCCATAAATAAATAAATTAATTACTTAAATTAAAAAAAATAATAAATTACACTGCAAGAGCACTGAATGGATATGGTTCAGCCAATTTATTTTCTCCTTCCTCAAAAAGAAAAAGTAAGATCCACAAGCCCTCATCTATCAAGTGTAGTCGGCCTCTTCAATGTAATGTCATGTGAAACCATGTGACTTGTAATGTAAAATCACTCACGTCCATAGTGGTAGTCACCCTTTCTGCGTTCCGACCATGAAATTTCACCTCATGTTTATGCTTCATTTTCCATCTCCCTTAGAATTTAAAGCTAGAGTCATGATTGTGGTTCCAGTATTTTAAAACATTTTGTCATAGTAACCCCTAGGACATAAAGAAAGCCATGAAATCTGATGATTGTTGCTCAGTTTGGGGATATATATAACTCTTGATGTAGCACCTCACTACTCAATCTGGTAGCTCTCAGACTACAATCTCGGCTATATTTTTATCTTCCCTTTACAAAATCCCTCGTCTATTGGATTTCTGCACAGATTCGTTTAAAGCAGTGATTCTCAAACTTCAGTGTGCACACTTTCCCCTGAGAGTCTAGTTGAAGTTCAGATTCTGACCTAATGCTCCTCGGGTGGAGCCCAACGTTCTACATTTCTGACAAGCTCCCAGGTAATGTCCATGCTGCAGGTCAAAGGACCACACTTTGAGTAGAAAGGAGTTAAAGGACAGATGCCAAAACCAGTTACAAAATCTAACTCAGATGAGCCTCTTGGGAGATTCTGAACAACTCTCAACTGTGAAGTCGGCTTTCGATGCTGAAACTCAACCTTGGCTGCTCTGTGAGTGCCATCTGTCATGGCGTTGCCCAAACAGAGGTGTCCTATAGGTGATGGACCCTAAGAAAGGGTGGCGTCTTCATGTTTAATCAGACTTTTAAAAGCAAAAGCTGTCTTTAAGCCAAAGAAAATTCGCCTCGTATTTCTCAATGTAAAAACTGGATGCGGGTGGGGGGAGGGAATAGGGAAAAATTATATCATTGATCTATTTATGCTCAGAAAAGAGTATGCATCCTATCCCCCAGCTCAGACCTTGAGATTGTGTTTCCAGAGGACATGTGTTTTTTTCCACCTTCTTCCAAGGACAACAAATGACCACAGATGGGCCCAGCGATGGCTTTGAGCTTTGATTTTTCGGAGCCCATATTAAGTGGTTGAAAAAAATGCCCTGTGAAATCAATGGGTTAAACAGTTTTGAAGTCAGTTCCGCACAAGGGAAACGAGACGACTAGGGCACAGACATGATCGACCGCCGTAGCCCCATCTCAGTATACTTGGAGAAGAAAGGAGAACCCAACAGTCCTTTTAAGTCTTTGCATCATAAGAATGGGTGCATGTCAGAATCACTGGGACCGTTAAAAACAGACGCCTGAGTCCTGCCCCTAGGGTCTGATGTCAGTGGTCTGGGGTCGGCCCAGGGGGTTCTAATGTGTAGCCAGGGCTAAGAAAACTCTTCTAGACCAGTGAGTCTCAAAGTTGAGTCAGAACCCAAACCACCTAGGAGTCTCGTTAAAACAGATTCTTGGATCCTACCCTCAGATTTCCTGCTTTAGTTGGTTTGGAGGTTAGCCTGAGAATTTGCGTTTCTATTGCTAAGTAACCATTTGGTGCCGCTGCTGGTCTCAGGCCACACTTTAGAGCCATTGTTTTACATTAGGGGCCAGCCATTTATGGCCCTGGGACCAAATCCTGCCCTCCAACTGTTTTTATAAGTAAAGTTTTATTGGAACACACCATTGCCCATTTGTTTACCTAATGCCGGTGGCAGAGTTGAGTCTTTGCAACAGAGACCATTTGGCAGTAAGTCCTAAAACATTTACTTTCCGGTCTTTGATATAAAAAGTTTGCCAACCCCTGCTCTAGGTGCAAAAGGTTAAGGAAACTATATTATCTGTTGTAAGATTTTTACTCTTTAGAGAGATGGGTTACAAGAAGGGTGGGCAGCCAGGAATTGAAGGGGAAAGGGGAGCCAGGGAAAGAGGGCATGAGGGCGCTTTACAATTTACCAAGCCACAGTATCACCCTCTGTCTCTTTAAAGAAACCCATGATGATAATGTCTTATGTTTGTTTTGCCCAGTGGTTCTCAAAGTGTGGTCCCTGCCACAGAGCATCACCCTCCCACAGAATTTGTGGGCAGTGTGAATCTTCAAGCCCGACCTAAGACAGACTGTTTGAGAATCTCCGGGGGGAAGAGCCCAGCAATCTGGAGTACAAGATGATTCTGATACGCACCCGAGTTTGAGAGCCGCTAGCATAGTACTCAGAGTTGACAAAGACCGTGGACCTCAGCGAGCTCACCACAAAATGGAAAGCTTGGTCCACTTTGCTCTTTGAGTGAATTCAACACTAAGGTAAACTTGTGAATGGATCATTTTTTTTGTGAAAATGTAAACAAATGGTATGACCTCTGGAGGGAATACTTGGGTGTATCCAAACAACAGGAAGTTGAAGGGAGGCACTAGTTAGAGCAGGGTCTCAAATGTTAGGGTATCAACATCAAATGGAGGAGGGTTTGTGATGACACAGAATCTGTAGGTCTGGGGTGGAGCCTGAGAAATTGCTTTTCTAACAAGTTCCCTGGTGAGGCTCATGCTGCTAGGCCAAGGACCACTGCTTGAGAACCGCTGAGTTTCAGTATCATCTTTAGCCTTCTGTAAACCTGGACTTTCTTACGAGCTCTGAGTGTCTAAGAAGGGTGTGAATGGGTATGTGGTGGGTCTAATGAAGACCAGACCTCTTTCATACATCTTTGTCATAGAGTGGGAGCAGACGGGAAAGGCTGAGAGGTTACTTTGGGATCTGAATAGGAAAGAAAACCTCAGTTGCAACATCCCGTTTCTTCTTACAGGCACTAGATTGAAAGTCAGGGCCAGCAGCAGGAGGCGGATTCTTTTTTTTTCTCTGGAAAGCTATAATTAATGATGAGTTGACATGTTAGATGTTTTAGATATAAAAACTGTTAGTGAAGCAGGCAGATTTAGAGGGAGTGAACCCCGAGAGGGTTGCCGCTCAGTGGCAATGAGAACTCAAACACATTCTGAAAGAAGAAAGCAAAAGTGCACGTAAATAGGTATCGACAGCAGTTGCGTCCAGAGAGTAGCATCCTTGGTGGACTCGTGCATTTCCTATTTTCCTGATTGCTCCCATCCTTTGACCCTGCTGCTCTATGATGTCATTCAGTCGTGTTGTTGGCGAGCTTTCTCTGTCTCTCTCTGTCTCTCAGCTGGGCTTTCCTTTGTGGCCCCTTCATTCTCAGGTGTGCTTTTGGTGGCTGCCAAGCTTTCCCAGGCTTCTATCTTCGCAGCTCAGCAACCTCAGCCAAGGGAACCACTCTTTCCCAATAGTTGAAACCCCAGTGCAGGGATTGGCTTTGACTTTGGTCGGTGTCTCTTCCCAAGTCACTCACTCCCAGGGATAGAATACCCTGGGATTGTCCCTGGCTGCTCGGCGTGGTGTCAGCCTTACCCAAGCTCCTTGCAGTGGGGGTGGCAAAGGTGTGGTCCCTTGAGGACCACCAAGGGGAATGGGAGCTGGGAAGTACAGCCGCAGAGGCACTCTTCAACCTCTCTTCACTGAGGAATGGGACTAATCGCTTTCTTGAGAGTCAAGAGCAGAGTGTCCCACGCTAGGCTTCACTTTTAGAGCTCTCAGGTCTGGGCCAGTATATGTAAGGCCTTGAATGGGAGGAGAGCGAGAAAGAGCCTGGACATTATTACCAGTGGGGAGCTAATAAGGTTTTGGAGCCACAGGATGGTATAATGGAGTGATTTTTGAAAGAATTCATTAAATTCATCTCATAAGGAAGCTTGAAAAGCAGGGAGACAATTTAAGGACCACTGAAACACGACAGAAGTAGGGCGCTATGAAAGAGAGCTATGGGGCTGATTGGAGGAAATGTACTTGGTAGACCATCTTGTCTCTCTAGGAAGTTGGTAGACTTGTTAGACTCGGATGTCAACTCCACACATTCACTCACCAGGGCTGGAGTCAACAGGGGGCAGGTGTCAATCCCCCTGGCTTGGCTGGGACAGCCACCAACAAACCAAGTTCTTTTTTTTTTTTAATTTTTATTTTATATTGGAGTATAGTTGATTAACAATGTTGCGTTAGTTACAGGTGTACAGCGAAACGATTCAGTTATACCCATACAGGTATCAATTCCTTTTCAAATTCTTCTCCCATTTAGGCCAAAGCAGGTTCTGCGCCTCATCCACTGTGGGAACTGCTACTCCCTTATACACCCCCAACTCCTGTCGCCTCTTCCTCTTCTCGGCCTGGGCTCCACCTGGATCATCAATGTCTGCTTCTGTTCCATTTCTGCCCTGATTATCTTGAGTATTGGCTTTATGTTTCCTAATATAGTGTATATCTTTAACTTAATGTGAAATGTTTAGAACTAAGGAGCCCTCAAACTGTGAACTTACAGTCTTGCCATCTTGACCGAAATCTTCTCACTGGCTCATCTGAAAAATTTTCCCAAGCATTTTATGACATGTTCCAATCCTGGCTACCCAACGTCACTCTTTTGTCCCTTTCAATAGTAAAGGGAAAAGCGGAGAAGCTATATCTAATTTACTTTATAAAAAATACAGTTGGATAACGTTTTTATACATGTCAGTTTAAAAAAATACTGTGATTAGAACCAGAGCTGTAAGGGATCTGGGTAAAGTAATTTGCAAAGTGTACCTTACGAATCGTGAATAATTGTGTTGACAGTAAACAAGGAGGACATGGAGAATTTTACGAAAAATACGAGAAGCTTATGGTTTTCATTAGTAGAGGAATGAAGCCAGTGTAGTGTGTCTTGGGAGGGGAGGGACAAGTGTGCTACTTTGGTCATCATTCAATAGTGGCTTTCACTATGAGCTTTTCAGATATACGTGTACTGAAACGGACATGGCCCTATGTCAGCCGGCAGTGCTCAGATGACGTCCTGCTCTGTCCTCATCGGTGCCTTTGGCTTTTGCTGTTTGGTTCCACAGGATGCCTGCGTGGGTGAGCCTCAATGGAGGGAAAAAACTGGATAGGTTATATCATGGGTGTACTTTTGCAAATGTGGTATTTCAGCAGCGTGGAGAATTACCAAGGCAAAAGGGATGATTCTGCAGGCAGATTTAATGACTTTTAAAGAGTGAGCAATTCCAAGTCTCAAATGAGGTTCTTATCGACTTTCTCCGGTGTTTAAACAGGCTGCTTTCACTTGGAAATCTTAGCTTAGGGCAAAGAATCAGAGCGGGTGTTGAGTTTCTTGAAGTCTTTTTAAATTACAGAGGTGCTAGAGGCTTACAAAAACTATTCAAAACAGTGGTTTAGAAATTATAAAATGCAAGCCTTCTGCTTGCTGAACTCATCCCTTACCTTCTAGGGTAGATTGTGAAAAGAGCTTTCAGTCCATTTGCTGTGCATATGTTTATATCCATAATATATCTGTATCTATAATTATATCTATAACTATAGCAATGGCTCTCAACTGGGGTGGTTTTGCCCCCAGGGACCGCTTGGGAATGTCTGGGGACATTTTTGCTGGTCAAAATGGGGCAGAGGTAGAGGCTACTGACATCTAGTAGGTAGAGACCAGGGATGCTGCTTAACACCCCACAATGCACAGGACGGCCCTACCACAATGGATTATCCTACCCAAAATATTGAGAGTGCCATGGCTGAGAAACCCTAATCTCAGATTGTCTTCATATAGGAAAACTTTAACAAGGAATGATGGTTTTAGAAAATAACAGTTCTGAGAATTAAAGCACCCTGATTTCTTAGAAGTTTTCATATGGGGCATCTACCCACTAATGATCTCGATTTCTTTTCTCTTTCTCGTTAGAAGTCTTTAAGTCGTTTTTAGAGCAAACATTGGAATACATTTACTCCCAGTTCCAGTCATTCATTTCGGTCTTAGGGATGTGGCCAGTTTTTTCCTAGGCTGGGGGGATTCAGGACAACAGAAGTCGGGTTTGGGGTTCCACAGCTGCTTGGATGAGTAGCCCCCCAAGCCCTCACAGCAGAGACGCAGTGGGGGAAGGGGAGCTCCTGGAAGGCACTAGGCAGAATTTGAGGCACAATCTGCCCCTTCCTTCTCTCCTCCCTTCCAGAGAATACCTCAGAAAACTTGAAGATTCTTAGGAAGCTACTTATAGAAAAGAACAAATACACAAAATCAGAAAGGTTCAATGTTCACCATTCTATATGGAAGAGAGCAAAGGGAACAAGACGGAGGAGAATCAACTTCAAGGTCATTCATGGCTATTTTGGAAATCTTCCCTAAATAACATGCTTCATTATGCACTTCTGTTTCAAAATATGTTAAATCATTAATTAGCATTTTGTCACCAATAGATATTTAGTAAGCACTGAATGTGGGCCTAGCATTTTGCCAGTCACGATGTATATTTATTCCAGCCTAGCAAACGTGAAAATCCTTCCTGTGACTTTTGTCAAATACCATGATTTGTCACTTGCATGAAATCTATACGTTCTGAGCTTCCCTGGTGGCGCAGTGGTTGAGAGTCCGCCTGCCGATGCAGGGGACGCGGGTTCGTGCCCCGGTCCGGGAAGATCCCACAGGCCGCGGAGCGGCTGCGCCTGTGAGCCGTGGCCGCTGAGCCTGCGCGTCCGGAGCCTGTGCTCCGCAACGGGAGAGGCCACAACGGTGAGAGGCCCGCGTACCACAAAGAAAACAAAACAAACAAACAAAAATCTAAACGTTCTTTATCTCACGTTTACTTTAAGTCTTCATCATTGAAACAGGTGTATGGTTGAAGAGAAAAATTACAGAGCTTTGAGTCAGGCAAACCAGCTTGAATTCCAAATCCCACCATTAGCTTGCGCTAGGACATGGTTGCAATTTCCTGGGACAAAAACATCCAGAGTTTACCCCAAGATAATGTCACGCACGATACCTTTCTCCTAGCTCTTTGCTTCCTCCACTCAGCTTCTAGGGAAATCAAAGGAGAAACAAATGCATCCAAAATCCGATCATTTCCCACCACTCCCACTGCGCCACCCTGTTCCCAGGTACAGTCTTTCCTGGTAGATTAATCCAGATTCTTCTCATCTGTCTCCCTGCTTCTACCCAGGCCCCCCTGCCGCCTCTTCTTCACAGAGCAAGTGGAGTAATTTTCTCAAGAAGGAAGAAAGACCGCGTCATGCCTCTGCTCAACAGCCCCCAAAGCCTCCCCATTTCATTTGAAGACAATGCTGCATCTTTTGTTCTCCCTTCCTCAGGGCCTTTGCACATGCTGTCCCCTCCACCTGGAAGCCCTTCCCTCCCCCAGTGGTCAAGGCTCACTCTCAGCTCCAGTATCACTTCATCAAAGAGGACTTCACCAACCATCTTCCCACCGCCACAGCACTCCCTGTGCTCCTTTCCCTAAAATTGTCTCTCCACGTCACTTATAACTCACCCAATCCACTTGGTTTATTGGTTATTATCTGCCCCATTAAAATGAAAGTTCCACGTGGACAAGAATTTTTGTCTGTTTTATGCATGGCTCTATCCCCCATGGCCAGAACTGTGCCTGGTGAAAAATATCTGTTTAATGAATAAAAAATAAAAACTACACCTCTTCAATAATTGCTTCTACTTTTCTGCCCCATTGAAAGGAGTACAGGTAGACCCAATCATGAGGAATGCTGAGCAGATGAGGATCCATCTAGATTTCTTTATATCCAATTTCAAATTTAAAATATCTAGTTAGGGTTCTTTGATTAAATGGCTAATTACAAAATATTTTTGATAATTGGTTAATATATGCAGAATGCATAAAAATGCAGCCAGATGTATTACAGATGTGCAACTAACAGCAGATACATCTTTATATTTGCCAAATCAAGTTCTTCCAGCAGTCAGTTCATCCTCTCCGAGCTGGGGGCAATATTTTGTCAACGTCTTGAGAGGAGAACCAAATATCAAGTAATCCCTTTGATTTTTCTTTCTCTTTTCCTTCTGCCAGACAAACTCACTAACGGCAGGTCTCCGAGCTCTGTATATGACTCCTTGTGTGGGTGTTCAAGATAAGCACGTAGCCCAGCACTGTCTAAGAGAAACATAACGTGAGCTACATTTGGAATTTTCTAGCATCTTAATTGAAAAAGTAAAAGGAAACCGGTGGCAATTATGTAATTTGAATAATATATTTTATTTCATCCAGGGTATCCAAAATATTATTACTGCAGCAAGTGATCAATATTAAAAAGATTAATGAGATATTTGGCATTCTTTTTTTTGTATTAGGTCTTCAAAATCCAGTGTGTATTTGATACTTACATCACATCTCAGTTTGGACCCATTTCAAGTGCTCAGTCACCACGTGTGGGGCTAACGGCTACTGTTATGGATTGGATGTTTGTCTGCCCCCCAAATTCATCTGTTGAGTCCTGTCCCGCCATATGATGCTCTTAGGAGGTGGGGCCTTTGGGAGGCCATTAGGATGGATGAAGGTCATGAGGGCAGAGCTTCATGAACGGAATTAGTGCCCTTACAAGAGTCACAGAAGAGCTCGCTGCTTTCTGTTCTCTGCCATGTAAAGATACAAGAGGATGGCCGTCTGTGAACAAGGAAGCGGGCCCTCACCAGACACCGAATCTGCCAGCACTTTCATCTTGGACTTCCAGCCTACAGAACTGTGGGAAATGCATATTTGTTATTTAAGCTGCCGGAAGCCGTCCGTCGTAAGAGCCTACCTGAGCATGGGCCGGTGGACAGCATGGGCACGGACTCATGTGAAAAATCCAGGCGGAAGCATGGACTCCCCCCGAATGGAAGAATGACGGCATGTCTGCTGTTATTGAGTGTAATGCTGGGGACTTTTCCTGGAGTAAAAGGTGGATTCAAAGAACGCCCTGGCATTGACGCCAGACATATTGTATATGAGGCAAAGAAAACCCCTACAACTCCCCCTTGGGAAACTTTACCCTTATCCACATTGCCTATGGCTTGGGAAATATTGGAATTACCTGGTAATAGTGGAATGTGTAAGTCAGAGGGAATGGGATTAAAAGAGTGATTTAGAAAAAAGAATCTTTTATAAATATTTTGCTAATCAGCCAGGCATAAACATAAAAGTAGACTACACTTCATGGAATAAGTACAATGGGTTATAAGAACTAGAAGTTGTGATTGTTCTTAGAGATAAAAATACCTAAAAACAACCAGATCAAAATAGTGGGCAAATTTAATGATTTGCAAGCAATGGTGTAAAACGTTTATACAATAATAAAGTAAGCAAAAAAACATATAAACCATGGCTTTGAGAAACAATAAAGCTGCTTCTATATCCCACTTCCTTCGCCTGTGTGACTGTCTGTCTCCTCGACGGCCGACTCCGTTCTCACCCCAGAAGGGAAAATCCCTGTTGGCCGGGGCAGGACCTCGGCATTAAGCCCCTCAGTCTCTGGTGTTTTGTTACAGCAGCCCGAGCTAAGACAGCTACCGTATTGGACAGTGCAGACATGGACTTTCTCTTTAAGTGTCTCAATGGTCCAGTTTAAAAGTGTTATTACTTGGGGCTTCCCTGGTGGCGCAGTGGTGGAGAGTCCACCTGCCAATGCGGGGGAGACGCGGGTTCGTGTCCCAGTCCGGGAGGATCCCACATAACGCGGAGAGGCTGGGCCCGTGAGCTATGACCGCTGAGCCTGCGCATCTGGAGCCTGTGCTCCACAACAGGAGAGGCCGCAACAGTGAGAGGCCCGCATACCACAAACAAACAAAAATGTTATTACTTGTTCACTCAAACAAAGCAAACTTTTGAGCGCCTACCATGTGTCAGGCGCTGTTCTAGGCTACAGCAGTGAACAAAGCAGACAAAATTCCCTTCCCATCCAGCATTTATATTCTAGTCATGAACAGAGTTAAGTGGTAACATGTTCATAGCAGGGAAGACGAGGGGTAATGCCATGGAGAGGTGTGACAGGGAGAGCCTGGGGTAGGGATGGTTGTAATTGTAAGAGGATGGCTCTAGAAGGCTTTGCTGAGACCGTGGCCCCTGAGCAGCCTGTGAGAGGTGGCAGAGTCAGGCGCAAGGACATCTGGGGGAAGAGGGCTCTAAATGGAGGGCAGAAGGGGACGGAGACCGTCCGTGGGGTGTTCCGGAATCTGTCCTAGGGCCACTGTGGCCTGGGTCTGCGGAGAGAGCAAGGGGCAGCGTGGTAGGAGGGGAGGTGGGGGAGGGGAAGGGAGCTTCATCGGGACACTGCGGCACTTGGGCTTTTCCCCTTAATGTGGATGGGAGCCTTGTGAGGGTTTTAAAGTGAATAAGACCTACTAGCACCTTCTGGCCGAGTCCATACATTTGATGCAAACTCTGGTGCTCTTTTTCCCTATGTGTATTT
Source organism: Inia geoffrensis (assembly GCA_036417435.1). NCBI lineage: Eukaryota > Metazoa > Chordata > Mammalia > Artiodactyla > Iniidae > Inia > Inia geoffrensis. The sequence continues at coordinate 37,060,878 of CM070919.1, read as the reverse complement.
CTGCACACTGCTCTAGGCATGCAGCCCTAGAATGCACAGCTGGGTGTGAAATGGGGGTGATCTCTTCAAAAGTGGCCCTCATCCGAATGGACCTGAGGACACGGGGAGGGGGAAGGGTAAGCTGGGGTGAAGTGGGAGAGTGGCATGGACATATATACACCACCAAATGTAAAACCTATAGCTAGTGGGAAGCAGCCGCATGGCACAGGGAGATCAGCTCGGTGCTTTGTAACCACCTACAGGGGTGGGATAGGGAGGGTGGGTGGGGGACGCAGGAGGGAAGAGGTATGAGGATATATGTATATGTACAGCTGATTCACTTTGTTATCCAGCAGAAACTAACAAACCACTGTAAAGCAGTTATACTCTGTAAGGTCGGAGCTTAACAAAGGGCACCGCGAAAACAAAGGAAAGCTTCAAGTGAGCTTTATTAGGGAGCGCTCCCGGGCAAGGTTCACTGGTCCGAGAGAAAGGGGCCAGAGGAGTCGCGCCCAGTCCTAAGCGTGGGAGATTTTATGAGGTGTAAGGGAAGGGTGGTTTGCGGGTGGGGGTGGGGGGAATGGTTTGCTATACAGGGTAATTCCTTATTTGGTGAGGATACAGCAGGGCCACCTGTTGGTTGGTCTGTTGTGGGGCGTAAGCCCGCTTCCCCCTTCCTTCAGCCCCATTGTCTCTGGGCATGAAGTCAGAGTCTCTTGTTGATTTCCAGAACAGGTGAGGTCGTTATGTCCCAATGCCTTTCCTTCCTCATACTGGTCAATGTTTTCTCTTACTGCCCCCACCCCCACCCCCGGGCCTCCTTTCACCCGGGCCAACGGACCTTACATACTCCAATAAAGATGTTAAAAAAGTGACCCTCATCCTATTATCTGTTCTGCAACTCTTTTCTCTGCCCATTCGGCTAAATAGAAGGACAAAGGGACTGTGCCATCAGCTCTCATGAAAGCCACCATGTGGGACAGAAAAGATCGGTTTCTGGGCAGTGTCTTGCACAAGGCGGGTGCCCCGTGGAAATAAAACACACCTCCTCCTGATAGCACATTCCATTTGTTCAGATGAAAATATTTAGCTGAAATGAAAGCAACACCCTTCTGAAGCCTGCCTCTGAGACACGGGGACCAGGAGGGGTGCCCTCTAGACCCCTGTCTCTTCAAGTGTGGTCCAGGACCTGCAGCATCAGCACCAGCTGCAGAATCTTAGGCCCCCGTCCACATGGGCTGGGTCAGGGTCTCAGCCTAACAAGGTCTCCAGGTGATCTGTTTGCACGTGAAAGCTTGAAAAGGGCTGCTCTAGACCATTTAGCTTTTAATCCTCTCTGAATGTCCCTACGATGCTCATGATCTAAGGGTTTAAGACAACAGCACCATTTATTAGTTTTCATGATTATGAAGGTGAACTCCACTGGGTGATTCTTCTGTTGCCTAGCGTGTCACCTGGGGCTGGAGTCATCCTGAGGCTTGACTGGGTTGGAACACCCAAGACGGCTCCTTCGCAGGGCTGAGGGTTAGTGCTGGTTAACACTTAGGCAGGCTCGGGCGCCCACTTAGCCGGCCCGCCGTCCACACGACTGTCACGGCTTTGGCCGCCCGGTGCCCTCCAGAGCCTGCAGCCACAGTGAGGCCGCCCACCCCTCGGGCTCCGGGACAGTTCCGTGACGGCGGAGGGAAGAGACCCCCAGCCGGGAGTTCCAGCTCTGCGGAAACTCCAGCTCCGTTCTGGGCACAGGGGGTGGGACAGCTCAGTCCCGAGAGGGAGGGGGGCGCTGGGGGAGGGAGCCGCCAGGAGCGCAGGACCCCGTCGGGGGTCCTGGAGGGGCGGCCCGGCCTGGGGACCCCGCCCACTGGGGCCGCAGCCTGGGCCTTTATCCTGGAATCTTACACAAAAAAAATTAGAAAGATATACGGTCTCCAGTAAATATTCACAAATGATTGTTGCTGCTGTGCTTACTATCCTATTAAAGGTGTAAAATCCATAAAACACTTTAAGTTCAAAATTAAATATGAATTTTTCCCTTCCTAATTATTCCCTGCTATTCACGATTGTCGTTAATGAATCAGAGACTGTGGCATCACTAGTTAAAAATGAGCTTGTTGAAAAAATAGAACTCAGGCCCACCGGACCTACTGAATCACCATCTGCACTTTTACAATCTCCCCAGTGTGCTTGTGGACCCATGAGTAGTTGAAAGTTTCATTTCTACCTCGACATGTCTTTTCTGTCTGAGAAATACACACATTTTATCCAATTTGATATAAATAAAACACTCAAAAACGCATATGCCTGTGTTGAAACCATCATTTTATCGTTTCTTTTCCAGATAAGTATAGTCTCTATACTGGTTTTGTGGATCACATGACATACTCTTTTCTTGTAGTTAGAAATAAGATAGAGAAACTTACTTTGTTTATATATATATATATATATATATATATATATATATATATATATATATATATATATATATATATATATATATATATATATGTATTAGTGGATAATTGAAGACACTCTTCCAAATTAAAACCAGTTCTCTTAATTTGCTCTTTTCTACTTGGGTCACATTATGAACTCTTCCCGTGGCCACACGGTAGGTGTATTTTTAATTTCAGGGACTGCTGACATTCCAGGATGTGCCCATAGATTTCTCTCAGGAGGATTGGGAATGCCTGGCCCAGGATCAGGGGAATTGTACAGGGATGTGATGTTAGAGAAGTTTAGGAACCTGCTCTCCTTGGCGGAGGATGCCTTCCCTGCAGAATTCTTTATCCACCCACAGGGTTTAGAGTCCTTCATTTGTAGAATGTCTCCTGGAATCATCTGCTCCCTACAGTAGGGTTTCAGATTGCAACGTTTCAGGAAAGATTGGGAGTTTGTGGGTATAATTTCTCTTATTCTTTTAAAATTGCAGCCTCCCTCAGCCGCATAGCACAGGGAGAGCAGCTCCACGCTTTGTGACCACCTAGAGGGGTGGGATAGGGAGGGTGGGAGGGAGGGAGATGCAAGAGCGAAGAGATATGGGAACATATGCGTATGTATAACTGGTTCACTTTGTTATAAAGCAGAAAATAACACATCATTGTAAAGCAATTATACTCCAATAAAGATGTTAAAAAAATAATAAAAAAAAATTGCAGCCTCCCTTTTAATATACTTCGTAACTGCTTGGGATGTGTCTATATGAACTGTGTACTATATGCTTCTGTTATAGTCCTTACAATATTTTATTGTCTTATTTTCTGTAACAATTTTCCATGGATTCTTTGGGCTTAAGGTGCATTAAAAGGGAGACTGCGATTCTGGGACTTCCCTGGTGATGCAGTGGTTAAGAATTTACCTGCCAATGCAGGGGACACGGGTTTGATCCCCAGTCTGGGAGGATCCCACATGCCACGGAGCAACTAAGCCAGTGGGCTACGACTACTGAGCCTGCGCGCCACAACTACTGAAGCTGGTGCACCTTGAGGCCATGTGCCATTCATTTTTTGGAGAATAAAACCACCTCTGAGTGATTAAAATTTAGACCAGCTAGTCAAAATGCTTTGTCACCTGTTCTTCTAAAACACTGATCAACGGAACAAGTTTTACTAAGGATAACTGTGCAATTGTATTCTGGAGTTCATATCGACAACATGGTTTATGACCTTGATGCTGGATCACGACATTTCAATGGTATAACTGCTATTAATTGTGTGTTTGTTCAACGATTAAAGCCGCACGTGATCTGAGTTCAGACTGGAGTCATCCTGGTTGCTGTCTACTGCAGATTTCTTCCAGTATGAAAGGACAAGCGCAATACGGCTTACTTTACAAAATGTCTGCAAGCTAAATGATGATGTTATCTACATTCAATTAATTTATACATACCCTACTGTAGAACAGGGTTTGTTACGGTAGCAGAGCCCGGTAATTATGTAAAACCGAAACCTTTATCTGCACGGGTTCAAGTCCTCTTCCTAAGAATATGTTTACAATCAACATTCTTTCACAAATGACCCAATTTAATTCACCATAGCATTCCTCATATTAACTAAATGGAAAATCCTAGGCTATAAACAAATCCAGAAAGGGCCAAAAATCATCAGCCCCCATGGATTATTACAAGCCATGGCTGAGGCATTCAAATTACTTATTAAAGAGCCACTATGTCCATCAACATCATCAATTTATATATTATTGCCCCAATGCTAGCCTTAACCCTGGCTCTCACAAAATGAATTCCTCTTCCCGTGTCTTACCCACGAATTCATATAAATGTAGGCATACTATTTACATTAGCCTTATCACACCTTAGCCATTTTTTCCATCCTCAGATCTGGGTGAGCTTCGCATTCAAAATACTTACTCTCTGGAGCCCTAGGGACAATAGAACAGACAATCTCATATGAAGTAATGTAGCAGTTGTTGCATTCTCAGTCTTACTGATAAATGGATCATTTACACTTTCAACAGTAATTATTACACAAGAACACCTATGACTAATTTTCTCCTGACCCCTACCCAGAATTTGATTATCTCTGCCGTGGCAGAAATCCAGTGAAGCCCCACGTGGTTTAACAGAAGTAGAGTCAAAACCTGTGTATGTCTTCAATGTAGAAAATGTACCAGCCCCAGTCACCGCGTCCTTCCTAGAGAATGTGTCAATTTCCTTGTAATAAACATTTCCACAACAATCTATTTTTACGAGCATTCGACAATCCCTATGCGACAGAATTATAGATTCTTTCATCTTGTGAATATAGTTTTTTTTTTTTTTTTTTTTTAAGTAGTTTTTATAGTTTTACTACCTTTAGACACAATGTACTCCATTGCTGTGGAATATTCCTTCGTAGGAGCGTGCATGGTTCATTTCTGCATCTGCTTGTAGTGGCCTTCAGGTTCTTTCAGTTTTGGCTCCTGTGGCTGCAGAGTCCATGTCCGTGTGTCCTGGTGCAGGGCTGGGGGGTTTGTGTTCAGCTGGGAGGAACACTGTGGGTCTGTGTGCATGGACTTCGCTCTTTGAGGCCCGATTGTTTCAGAAGTGGTTGCACCCCCCGCTGCACACCAGGCTTTCCATTGCTCCACATCCTGCTGATATTTGATATTGCATCTTCATGTCTGCCATTCTGGTAGGTGTGTGCACAGTAGTTTTCTTATGGTTTTAATCCCTCGGTTGTTAGTGGAGTTGTGCATCTTGTGGTATTCATGGACAACTTCCTGTTATTTTTTAAAAAGTTTTAAAAGTTGTGGTCAAATACACAAAACATAAAATTTACTATCTTAACCATTTTTAAGTGCACATTTCAGGGTCAAGAAGTAATTCACACTGCTGTGCAAACCTGACCGCCATTGTCCTGCAGAAATCTTTCATCTCGCAAAATTGAAACAGTCCCCATTGTCCCTCCCTCTGCCCCTGGCACTCAACATCCTACTTTCTGCCTCTATGTTTCCAACTGCTTTAGGGGCCTTGTATGAGTGGATCAGGCACTATTTGTTTCTTTGTGTCTAGCTTACATCACTGAACATAATGCCCTCAATGTTCATCCCTGCTGCAGCCTGTGTCAGTATTGCCCTCCTTTTTAGGCTGAATAACATTCCCTCGTATTTTTGGGTTTTTTTTTTTTTTTTTTTTTTTTTTTGCGGTACGCGGGCCTCTCACTGCCGTGGCGTCTCCCACTGCAGAGCACAGGCTCCGGATGTGCAGGCCCAGCAGCCATGGCTCACGGGCCCAGCCGCTGCGTGGCATGTGGGATCCTCCCGTACCAGGGCACGAACCCGTGTCCCCTGCATCGGCAGGCGGACTCTCAACCACTGCGCCACCAGGGAAGCCCCATTCCCTTGTATTGATGGACCATATTTTTCTTCTCCATTCATCCATTAGCGGACACATGTAATATCCACATTCATTTCTCCTGTCATAATATTTGTGGAATAACGTCAGAAATTCCTATGAATCAAAAGTCATTTGCCATTAACTTTTTATTGTGAAAAACATCAAAGCTAAGAAAAAGGAAAAATACATGTCCGCTTCACTTGTGTTCAGGACTTAATGCTTTACAGATTCACTTTATGGATTCACTTTATTCCCCGTGTGTGTGCTATGTACATGCGTGTGCATGTGCCTGTTTGCATACATATGCTGTGCATGTGCATAGGAATATGCACTTGCACATGTTAGTTGGTGTGCACTTGCTCACGTTAGTGTGTGTATGGGCATATGCGTGCATGTGTGTTCATATGCTAGTGTGTGAATATATTTGTGCTGTGCACCTGCATATGTTTGTGTGTGCTGTGCCTGCCTGTGTGCACAACTGTGTGTTTGCTGGAACCACTTTCAGATATATCCACACGTAGCTGCTCTAACAATCCTGCGTAGCCACGTAAAGGTCACAGATCTCAGGGATTTAAATGGATGGAGCAGGGTGTCCTGACACAGAGTCTGTCTTCCGATGACTGTCCCTGTCTCAGTAACATCCTTCACCTTCTTTAAGTCCCATTCAGTGTCCAGTTTAGACCCCTATTACACTCAGTCACCTTCCCCAAGTCCCCTAAAGCTACAATGTCACAGTTGGAGAGCGCCCCTCCTGTTGGCCTGGCCTCCAGGCCCTGCACTTGGCTCCTGTGTTCCTATCTCTCATCCAGGCCCCGATTTGGATGGGGCCACCACCTCTTTCCTCACAGGGTCCCATCTCCCAGTCAAGGGGGTTCATTCTCCCAAACTCAGCATCAGGAGTGGGGGCGTGACAGTCCCCACTGGGTCTCCTTCATGTGAGACCTTGTGCTTTTGAAAGAGCAGGTGCCCTGCCCTCGAGGGTGGGGGCTGGGGGTTGGTATGCTGCCCACGATGGGCAGGCAGGTCCCCGGATGGGGCGAGCCAGTGTGCAAGGGGTTCCGTGGTGGGTTCTCCTCTCCAATGGCTTCTGTGCCCCTACCTCTCCCCGTGCCTCACCTCGAAGACAGCGCAGTGCCCGGGGATGGGAGCCATGGGAGCCGTCAGCCACCGCCCCCTCTACACACACACACACACACATGCACACACACACACGCACACGCTGTAGGGAAGCAGGACCTGACTGCAGGGCTGTCAGCGGCCCTGAGCGCCCCGCCCGGAATCGGCCAGCAGAATGGACAGACCGGATCTCCCGGCCTGGACCATGCAGGACTGTCCTGCCTGGGCTTCCAGTGCAGCCGCCTCCTTCTGGAAGCCTGGGAGGCTGGAATCAAGCCACTTCTTGTCTATCCTGGCAGCAGACTGGGCTGCACTCTGAGAAGTTCGTGGCTCACCCGTGGATCCTGACCATCAGGTGGCCAGAGATATTGGTAACATTTCTGTTTTGCCTGTTGAAATGTTTAATGACAAAGATTTTGTTCAGTTTCTTGATGTGGGTGTCCAAAGATGAGAGACCCACGTGTGTGATCAGTACCTCCTATGAGATCAGCCCTAAGCTAGTTTAAACATGATCAAGTTCTGTCTACACGGTAGATTTAGACCTCTGCATGTCCTGTCTACTGATTATGTTTAGAGCTGACCATGTGTTGTCTATAATAAGAAGATTTAGACCTGACCATTTTCTGTGCACACTAGGACTATGGGGACCTGGATAGAGACCCAGCCTGGCCTCAGCACTGGGAAGCTCCGTGCCTGCATCTGAAGGTCAGTGCTTAGATGCCTGGGGTCTGGAGCTGAGGTGGGCTTGTCTAAGTAACAGCCTCTCTTCTGAGTGTGGTTACCTGGTCCTCCCAAGGGTCAGTGCTATGGTCGGGGCCTTAGTCTTAATCCCTGCAAGGTTCACCTTCCCTGGGGCTCGTGGAGAATCCGCAGGAGGGCTACCTGGCAATAATTCCAATTCACCAGCATATGCATGGTGTGTAGGGAGGCAGGTTTAGCTGGTGAATTGATTGCAGAGCACTCAGATCGGGCAAAAGGCCGATGGGTAACAGCTAAGGCTGCTGCTGAGCTCTCCTTCCAGTCTACCGTCGCTACTCAGTAGAGTCCAGAGCTGCCCCTCGGCTTTCAGCCCTGCTGTCCTGTGAGTTTTCTCAACATGTAAGTGAGACGAGAAAGGACTTAGCCTGCCAGAACCAAGGTTATGTGTTCAACTCTAGCATGAAAGTTGTTTATTATTATTATTTTTTTTTTCGGTACGTGGGCCTCTCACTGTTGTGGCATCTCCCGCCATGGAGCACAGGCTCCGGACGTGCAGGCCCAGCAGCCACGGCTCATGGGCCCAGCCACTCCACGGCACGTGGGATCATCCCGGACCGGGACACAAACCCACGCCCCCTGCATCGGCAGGCGGACCCCCAACCACTGCGCCACCAGGGAAGCCCTAGCGTGAAACCTTTAAAAACAGGTAAAATCACACAGAACCAAAGGGAAAAGAGGAGGAGTTCTCTGGGACAAGTGTGAGGAAAGGAGACCCACCTTACACTTTTTCCCATCCCAGGAGGTCCCAGGGACCCAGCTTGTTTCCACAGTAGGGGAGCCACCAGCAGAGCCATGGTGTCCTGACCAAGGGGACGTGTGACCCCAGGTGCAGGGCCTGGGGAGGTGAGGTCACCCTGGGACTGTGGACATGTGACCTAGGTGGAGGTGTCTGGGGAGGAGGGGTCACCTGTTGAGAGAGAACGTGTGACTTAAGGTGCAGGGTCTGGGGAGGTGGGGTCACCGTGGTAAGTGTGGATGTGTGACCCCAGGTGAAGGGTGTGGGGAATGTGTGGGTCTCACCACATCTGCATGGATCACTATCACATGTACAGGGAGACCCCATATGTGCTCTTTGCCTGCAGTGTGTCTTTTTCTCTTTGAGATTTCCAACCTCTGCATTAAGGGTGTTGCCCTGATTAACCTGTGGAACCTTTTCTTCTCTTAATCTTCTCACATTCATATGAGGTCAGTCATGTTTGAGTGGGTTGCTGCTCTGTGTTCTGGTGAGTGACAACACTTGGTGGTATCATATTAATACCACATCATATCATATGTCTAATCTATGGGGGTCACCACTGCCTGGGTCCCCCTGGGCAGAGGTCAGGTGAGCACAGACTAACCCGCCCTAAGAATGGTCTCCTATGTGCTCTGTGAGGGTACCGTGATGGCCCCTAAGGTAGGGGACTGTGTCTGGGCCTCTGACATTTGTGATGAAGGGGAGTCGAAATGGAATCTCAGTTAACAAGACATTATTTTAAGAATTCATTTTAAGTGAAATAAAACACACGTCACATACCCTTCACCATCGTCACCATTTTAAGTGCACGTTTCTGAGGCATCAGATCTATTCACTTTCTCGTGGAGCCATCACCACCATCCCTAGAACTTTTCATCTTACAAAACCAAAATTCCACAACCACGGAAGTCTCACTTCCCATTCCCTCCCACTGCCCCTGGCACCGATATACACTTCAGTGCCTGAGTTGTCGACTCCAGGGCACCCACTGGAGTGGAATCCTGCCGTGTTTGCTGACGGGTCACTTTGGAAGAGCTGACTTTCAGTCTGAAGCTCTGCCTGTTTGCCTCTGAAAAATCTGCATTTAAGGAGAGGGTGTGTGAGGAAGGGTGTGTATGAGGGACAAAGGCGTCTGCGGTGCAGATGAGCCAGGACCTGACCAGCTGCCTTTTGGGTCCTCTGGTTCCACCTCTTGGCCTGTGCCTCATCTGCATCATCACTGGATCTGCTGGCACCCCTGAGGTGTTGTCGTCTGAGTGAGATCCCCCTGGTGCCCCTGCTTTCCTCCCCTCCTCCTGCTGGTTGCGGAGGGAGCTGCTTGCCGTGTGGTCTCTAGTGAGGCACAAAGGACCCTGCAGCATGGACCTGCAGAGTATGGGGTGTGGTCCCAAGAGTGTGGGACCCACATAGGACACAGCATTGGGGCATGACAAGTGCCAGGGTTGCCTCATCACTGACAGGGAATGTTGCCAAGATCCTGCTCGGGAGGGTGTGGTGGGTGGTCTGGGACCCCAGAGGCCCCATTCCTATCCTGGAGCTTGGAGAGTGCATCCCCGTGGGCTCCAGATTCACCCCATATCTCAGCCATATCCCTCTGTCCTGTCTTTGAACTCAGGAAAAGAAGCTCTTTTGTGCACAACATAGGCCTGGTCCTGTTGGTATCAGTATTCTTTAATTTAGGCGTCCTGGGAGAGCAGCTCTTTTTAGGCCTAAGAAGGAACAGCTCAGGAGTGTAAAATATTTTCAGATGAAACTAACTAATATTCGATGACTATCTCTAACTACTCGGTTGTTGACTGCTGTTAGTCATTATTTTCCTGGTTTTAGCTCTGATGTGGGGATTACAGAGGAGTCAACATTTAAATCTTCATAATCTGTGTATTTGTAGCTTCAGTATCATTACTGACCCATAGTTTTTTTTATGGTTTGGGAAGAGTTATTGATTTCATGTATCATGTAAAGGATTCACAATGATTATAGAGCAACTAAGATTACAATAATGGCTAGTAAATTGTTCACATTTTCTCTACCTGTGCATCTATTGTATATATATGAGTTAGTTTAGATGTCAATATTAGTGAAATAATATAGAGGACTAGAGAACTTATTTTAAAAATCACTATTGTGTGATGATGAAAATGTAAAAGCTCTTCCATAATCGGTGATGTTGTGTCTTGAGAGCCTAGATGAAATTGATATGCCTTAGTGATATACAGGATTTTAGCCTATGATTTAACTTTGACAAAGCTACATCGCTTTTTACTTTTATCTCATTTATTGAGGAAGACATAATTGTTATGGTGTTGGCTTGAAACTGGTTGAAAAGAACTTGAGTCCTTCCTTATTTTACATTTACGTAGGTAGGATCTTGAAACATAGGATATAGTGGAGGGCATTATAGTAACCATTCTAGGTTAGGAGTAGCAGCTTCCACTGCTAAGACTTCTTGTTTAGATGCAAATGGTCTTCAAAGTATGAAGATTATTAGCATTACTGCTGTTACTGAGATGAATGAGCCTAAAGACAAAATACTTCATGTTGTGTGTGCCTCAGGGTACTCAGACTAACGTAGTGACCTCCCTGAGAGGCCAAGAAAGTGCTGCAGGAAGTCATATTTACTACCACAAATATACCTGTGAAGTGAATTTTTGCTCTTGCTGAGTTAACTGTATAACCTGAGAATCGTGGGAATCAGTGAAGGAAGCCTCCTATAATAGGGAAGATGGCTCCCATGGGCATTAGGTCATGGAAGTGTGCTACGACACAGTATGTATCCTGCAGGACAATGTCCGGGGATGAGTTGGCTAAGATGATTCCTGTCAAACCACCTACTGTAAAAAGAAAAACTAAAGCCTAAAACCCATAATACAGTGGGAGGTCATATAACATTACCTCCGTGAACAGTTGCTAACCAGGGATTTCCCTGGTGATGCACTGGTTAAGAATTCGCCTGCCAATGCAGGGGACACGGGTTTGAGCCCTCGTCTGCGAAGATTCCACATGCCGCGGAGCAAAAAGCCCGTGCGACGCAATACTGAGCCTGCCCTCTAGAGCCCGCGAGAGCCACAACTACTGAAGCCCATGCGCCTAGAGGCCGTGGTCTGCAACAAGAGAAGCCATTGCAATGAAAAGGCCACGCATCACAAGGAAGAGTAGCTACCGCTCGTCGCAAGCAGAGAAAGCCCACGTGCAGCAACCAAGACCCAACGCAGCCAAAAAAAAAGAAAAAAGAAAAAAAGAAAAATTAAAGAAAGAGTTGCTAATCAGCCAGATATTTTTACTCCTGTAGGGATAGAAGTATTTACGGTAGCTGATGCAAAGTATGCTCCTGAGTCCACAGCTATCCCTATGGTAAACATATGATGGACCCACAAGAGAAATCCTAAAAAGCCAGTAGACATGAGTCATACTATTCCCAAATAGCTGAAAGGCACTTTTTGTCCTAAATAGTATGTAATGATATGTGAGTTTATAACAAACCCTGGTAGGCCATGAATACAGACTTCAGGGTGACCAAAGAATCAAAACAGGTGTTGGTATAAGGTTCGGTCTCCTCCTGCAGGGTCAAAGAAAGTAGTGTTGAGATTTCTATCTCTTAACAGTATATGGCAATTCTGGCTGCCCGGACTGACATTGGTAATTATAGTAATATGGCTATAGTTTATATTGATTAAACTAAGAGTGGTGTTTAGTATTGGGATAGGACTGCTGGTTTTGTATGAAAGACTATAGTAGTAAAAGTAATAATACCAAGAATTGAAGAGACACCTGCTAAATGTAAGGAGAAAATGGTTAGGTTGACAGAGGCTCCTGCGTGGGCCAGATTGCAGGCTAGAGCTGAATGTGCGGTTCCACTGGTACCAGAACCAGTTTCTACTATTGGTGATATGAGCAGGAGTAAGAATGATGGGGGGAGCCGTCAGAAGTTTACATGATATTTTGGGGGAAATGCTACCTCAGGTGTCTGAGTTATTAGTGGCCCCAATCAGTTTTCAAACCCTACAATCATAATGGGTGCAACTATAAAGAAAATTATTACAAGCGCAGGGACTATTATGGCTACCTTACAGATTTGGGCATCTCCAAGTAGCGCTCCAGGTTAGCATAGCTCAGCCAGGATTAATATACTTAAGGTGCTGCCTGCTACTCCAGCTCAAGCACCAAATAGTAAATATAAAACGCCGATATCTTTGTGATTTGTTGAGAACAATCAGCAGTGTATGAACAGAGGTAAAAAGACTGAGCTAGCATTCGACTGTAAATGTAAAGACAGAGGTTGAGCCCTCTTTCTGGCCAACCCTGTGGTGACTCAACAAATTGAACTGTAGACGCTGCAGAGAAGCGGCGTCAATCCTGCCGGTGATGTTCCTGCCTGTTGTTCTTTCTCACATGAAGCAGACGCAGACTGAAGCCAGCTGACTGGAGGATTGGCCTGTTAACTAAAGTTTATGGGGTTAAAACTCATCAATCTCGTAAAGCTTAACTGCAATGTTTGCTTTACATTCAATTGATGTGGGATAAAGTCTTGCAATCCTTATTTTTAGGAATTAAGTAAATTGTACTTGTTTAGGGTTTTGAAAGCTCTTGGTCTGAACTGACTTAAATTCCTAGTCCAGCGTCGATAGAATGGGTGTTATGTGTAGTAATCGTGTGGGTATTATGATTGGTAATGACAGGAAGGTTATTTCTTTGTATGTTCAAGTTGTTTTATTTTTGTGTTTTTTAATGAAGAGAACATAGTTAGTGATGTGGAGTATGTTAGCTGCAAGTAGAAATATATGCTGAGGACTGCTGTGATGGTTTTTAGTGTTGGTAGAATGATACTGTCATTTTTGTTATCTCTTGGATAATTATTCATTTGGGTAAAAACCCTGATAGTGATGGGCAATGTCCTAATTATACTATAATGGTGAGGAGAAGGATTGTGATGGGAGGTGTTTCATCTCATGTATGTGATAATGATACTCTTGTAGTACATGATCTGGGCATAAATAAGAAGAAGAGAGTGTTGTGATGATATAAATTCATATGTTTAGGATTGTTATAATTGGGATATACTTTATAATAGCTGTTATTCGTCCTATATGGGCAATTGAAGGGGAGGGTGTAATGTTTTCCAGGTGAGTATGGCTAAGTCTGCCTCAGCCTCCAGCTGTGATTTATAATATCACTATGATTAATAGTACATTTAGGTTGATGGATGGTGACATGTGGTATGAAACTGATAAGGGTGCACTTTTGTCATGTAAATAGCATCAGGCCTGCTGTTCATGTGATGCCTTGTGTTACTTCAGACTCTCAGAAGTGAAATGGGGAAAGTCCTACATTTGTGACAAGGGCAATTTTCATGAGGGTGGATGTTGCTGGATTACAGATTTTTGTTATTCTTTGTGTTCTTTGACCAGAGTATATTAGATTAATGATAATAGCCATTATAAGTAGTATTGATGTGGTGGATTGTTTTAGGAAATATTTGTTGGATGCTTCTGTAGCTTATGAGTTCGTGTTTTTTTATTAGAATGGGGATACCATTAACCAGTGTGAGCTTGTTATACAATTATGTTCCCTAAGATAATAGTCAGTAGAACGATAGTAAAAACAATGAGAGTTTATTAGTACAGGAAGGATATACGACAACATTTTGGAGGTATGGGCCTGAAGCTTACTTAGAGAACCTTACTATATAGCATGTGGTGTAAAGTGGTAGCATGGAGAATGTAAAATTCTTAGGAAGAATTCAATTCCAGGAATAAGAGCATTGAAACCTCTATGATTTACTCTATCAAAGTTACTCTTTTGTCAGACATATTTCTTAAGTTTGTGGTGGGTTGCCTGGTATGACGACAGGTAGTGAAAACTCTCATATACATCGGGCTAATGTTAGTAGTAAAAAAACCTTTTTATAAGAGATGTAGACGTTGGTCACATCAAAATTGTGGGTAGGAAGCTCTAATTAGATGTGTCTGAATGATGACTTGGGCTGTATATAATTCTGGCACCTAGGGATTGTCAAATGCTCCTAAAAATAGATTGTTGTGGAAATGTTTATTATAAGAAAATTGACATATTCTCTAGGAAGGACGGGGTGAGTGGGCCTGCTACTTTTTCTACACTGCAGAAAATTACAGGTTTTCATTCCACTTCTGTTAAATCAAGTGGGGCTTCATTGGATTTCTGCTCCTGCGGAGATAATCAAATTCTGGGTAGCGGTCAGGAGAAAATTAGTCATAGGTGTTCTTGTGTAATAATTACTGTTGAAAGTGTAAATGATCCATTTATCAGTAAGACTGAGAATGGAATAACTGCTACATTACTTCATATGAGGTTGTCTGTTCTATTGTCCCTAGGGCTCCAGAGAGTAAGTATTTTGAATGCGAAGCTCATCCAGATCTGAGGATGGAAAAAATGGCTAAGGTGTGATAAGGCTAATGTAAATAGTATGCCTACATTTATATGAATTCGTGGATAAGGTATGGGAAGAGGAATTCATTTTGTGAGAGCCAGGGTTAAGGCTAGCATTGAGGCAATAATATATAAATTGATGATGTTGATGGACATAGTGGTTCTTTAATAAGTAATTTGAATGCCTCAGCCATGGTTTGTAATGATCCATGGGGGCTGATGATTTTTGGCCCTTTCTGGATTTGTTTATAGCCTAGGATTTTCCATTTAGTTAATATGAGGAATGCTATGGTGAATTAAATTGGGTCATTTGTGAAAGAATGTTGATTATAAACATATTCTTAGGAAGAGGACTTGAACCCGTGCAGATAAAGGTTTCGGTTTTACATAATTACCGGGCTCTGCTACCGTAACAAACCCTGTTCTACAGTAGGGTATGTATAAATTAATTGAATGTAGATAACATCATCATTTAGCTTGCAGACATTTTGTAAAGTAAGCCGTATTGCGCTTGTCCTTTCATACTGGAAGAAATCTGCAGTAGACAGCAACCGGGATGACTCCAGTCTGAACTCAGATCACGTGCGACTTTAATCGTTGAACAAACACACAATTAATAGCAGTTATACCATTGAAATGTCGTGATCCAGCATCAAGGTCATAAACCATATTGCCGATATGAACTCCAGAACACAATTACACTGTTATCCCTAGTAAAACTTGTTCCGTTGATCAGTGTTTTAGAAGAAAAGGTGATAAAGCGTTTTGACTAGCTGGTCTAAATTTTAACCACGCAGAGGTGGTTTTATTCTCCAAAAAATAAATGGCACACGGCCTCAAGGTACACCTGCTTCAGTAATTGTGGCGCGCAGGCTCAGTAGTTGTAGCCCACTGGCTTAGTTGCTCCATGGCACGTGGGATCTTCCCAGACTGGGGATCAAACCCGTGTCCCCTGCATTGGCAGGCAAATTCTTAACCACTACATCACCAGGGATGTCCCAGAATTGCAGTCTCCCTTTTAATATAACTTAAGCCCAAAGAATCCGTGGAAAATTGTTACAGAAAATAAGACAATATATTGTAAGGACTATAACAGGAGCATATAGTACAGAGTTCATATAGACACACCGCAAGCAGTTACAAAGTATACTAAAAGGGAGACTGCAATTTTAAAGAATAAGGTAAATTATACCGACAAACTAGCAATCTTTCCTGAATCGTTGCAATCTGAAACCCTATTGTAGGAAGAGGAAGATTCCAGGAGACATTCTACAAATGAAGCATTCTAAACCCTGTGGGTGGATAAGGAATTCTGGAAGGAAGGTATCCTCCCCCAAGGAGAGCAGGTTCCTAAACTTCTGTAACATCACATCCCTGTACAGTTCCCACTGATCTTGGGCCAGGCATTCCCAGTCCTCTTGAGAGAAATCTCTGGGCACATCCTGGAATGTCAGCAGTCCCTGAAAATAAAAGTACACCTATCCTGTGGCCATGGGAAGAGTTCATAATGTGACCCAAGAAGAAAAGAGCAAATTAAGAGAACTGGTTTTAAGTTGAAAGAGTGTTTTCAATTATCCACTAATATATATATATATATATATATATATATATATATATATATATATATATATATATATATATATATATATATTAAACAAAGTAAGTTTCTCTATCTTATTTCTAACTACAAGAAAAGAGTATGTCATGTGTTCCACAAAACCAGTATAGAGACTATACTTATCTGGAAAAGAAATGATAAAATGATGGTTTCAACACAGGCATATGCATTTTTGAGTGTTTTATTTATATCAAATTGGATAAAACGTGTGTATTTCTCAGACAGAAAAGACATGTCGAGGTAGAAATGAAACTTTCAACTACTCATGGGTCCACAAGTACACTGGGGAGATTGTAAAAGTGCAGATGGTGATTCACTAGTTCTGGTGGGCTTGAATTCCATATTTTTAACAAGCTCATTTTAAACTAGTGATGCCACAGTCTCTGATTCATTAACCACAATCGGGAATAGCAGAGACATAATAAGGACAGGTAAAAATTCATAGTTAACTTTGAACTTAAAGTGTTTTATGTATTTTACACGTTTAATAGAATAGTAAGCACAGCAGCAACAATCATTTGTGAATATTTACTGGAGACCGTATATCTTTCTAATTTTTTTTGTGTAAGATTCCAGGATAAAGGCCCAGGCTGCGGCCCCAGTGGGCGGGGTCCCCAGGCCGGGCCGCCCCTCCAGGACCCCCGACGGGGTCCTGCGCTCCTGGCGGCTCCCTCCCCCAGCGCCCCCCTCCCTCTCGGGACTGAGCTGTCCCACCCCCTGTGCCCAGAACGGAGCTGGAGTTTCCGCAGAGCTGGAACTCCCGGCTGGGGGTCTCTTCCCTCCGCCGTCACGGAACTGCCCCGGCGCCCGAGGGGAGGGCGGCCTCACTGAGTCTTCCGGCTCTGGAGGGGCCCCGGCGGCCGAAGCCGTGACAGTCGTGCGGACGGCGGGCCGGGTACGTGGGCGCCGACCCTCCGCCTGGTCCGGTGCCCGGGCGGCAGCGCAAGACCAGCTTCTGAGGGGCAGGGGTTCGCTGCCACCCGCCGTTGCTGTGTAGAAAGGGCGGCGCCCAGCGTCTGGTCCGGGGAACTTCGGTCCCTCCTCTCGCCCCTGCCCTCTGCCTGGCTCGCGGGGCCTGGGTTTCGTAGGGAGGGGGTCGCTTGAGCCTCCTGAGGGGAAACGGGGCAAGGGAGGCGCAGTGTCCGGCTGCAGCGTCAGCGCCCCTCCTCCCGACTGCGGGGAAAGCGGCTGAAAACTCCTCCCGAGGCTCGCAGGCCCCTTATTCAGCCGAGGCCCTCTGCGCTCCTTCCTCCCTGAGCTAAAGTACCGGGGGCAGGGGACAGGGCAGGGGACTGGCGCACTTAATGGGGAACATCAGAAGGTGATTGTTAACTAAGCAAAACCGGCTCTCCCAACGTGAGGAATGTAGCGCTTTTCTTTGTATGCGAAGATGCCAGAGCCCGGGCTCACTGAAATCCTTCCTTTGCTATGCACCTCAGCTCCCTGGGGCCTGCATTCTGTATTTGCATATCCTGAGTTACTCAGGGCACGCGGCTCACGCTGGAGCGCTGCAAGTGCTGACGACTGGGACATCCTTTGTTTACTGAGGTGGCAAGAAATATTCCATTTCTCACAGGCTTGAGGGACAGGCAGTGAAAAAGAGTCGGAGAATCTCACTGGGCGGCATGTACTTTGGTTTACATATAGATAATATTTATACGTAACTGTGCTAATAGAGGTTCTCAAGTCCAACCAACTTGTGCTACTGCCCTTTATGTATTAATTTCATCAATATCATAAGATAAATGCTTATAGAATTGACTTAATCCATTTAAATAGGATAATGATTTTTAAAGGAAACATAGTAGAAATATAACAACAAAACCTTTACCACTAAAGGCTGGGTCTGGAACAACCTAAATAAATGTTCCATTGTTAAAATACTGAAAGATGTATTCAGTATATTTATCAACAAAAATGAAAAATAATAAGGGCAGTGGAATGCTGAAATGTTCTCTCTTTATCATTAAAGGGGCAGAAAATCATGTATTAGTAGGCACTGGGGGCAGAGGATGCCTGATTTTATATATTTTTTCATATTTGTGCAGTTGTTTCAACAAGTAACTTAAAGACAAAATGGAAAAACAGGGAGGTTTGTACCCGAGATCATGTTGATGCAAAACTAGGGATGGCCACCTTGTCCCAGGTGAGTTAAGTTTACCTGGCCAGGTAGACCGCAGAGCTCCTGAGAAGCCAGGGCTGGAATTCTTCTGCTGGGCGCCCCTTAGGTTCAGTTACTTGATTGATTGTGAGTCATGTTGGGGGAAAGACCTGATCCCAGGAAATGGGTGGAAATAGAGTGATTGGGGAGCAGTTAACGACATTCATCACAGCTCACGGCCTGAATGAATTTTAACGAAACAGGAAAACAAATGTTTCTTATGGAATCAGAGAATGTGAGGGCTGGACAATCCCACAAAATGAGGAGCACCCGTCCCATTTTCCAGATGAGAAAACAGAGGCCCAGCAAGGTGAAATCCCTCACCTAAGTTGCACCCATCTCTCCTCCCCACTACATGGTTCATGAAAGCAGGACTCTTCCTGTCGTGATCACTGCTGAACCCCAAAAAGGGCCAGGCATCTAGCAGCTGCTCCAAAAATTTTGGTTGACTGTAGGAACAATGCTATTTTTTTCTTTCTCACTCTTATTCAGGATTGTGCCAAGAACACCCCAGTTTGCAATGTAATTCGATAAATGTAAATATTAATTGAGTTTTTTTTTTGTGATGGGGATTTAGGCTTTGAAGGTAACAGACTTGGTTCAGATCTTGGTTCTGCCACTCAATAGCTGTTTGGCTTTGGGAAAATTACTAAACCTCTCTGAGCTTATTTCCTCCTTTGTAAAGTGGGGATAAATGTATCTGAGCCAGCAGAGCACCTGCATGAGAAATGTGCACTAAATATTGGTCTTTCTCACTCTCCCACTCCTTCTCTCTGTTCTTCCAAGAGAACATGTACAGAAAGATATAGTACGCATTTTTTTTTTTTTTTTTTGCTCCGGACGTGCAGGCTCAGCGGCCATGCCTCACAGACCCAGCCGCTCCGCGGCATGTGGGATCTTCCCGGACTGGGACACGAAGCCGTGTCCCCTGCATCGGCAGGCGGACTCTCAACCACTGCGCCACCAGGGAAGCCCAATATAGTACTTTTTAAAAAACAAATAATTAATTTATTTTTGGCTGCGTTTTGTCTTCATTGCTGCGCGTGGGCTTTCTCTAGTTGCAGCGAGTAGGGGTTACTCTTTGTTGCGGTGCACGGGCTTCTTATGGTGGTGGCTTCTCTTGTTGTGGAGCAACAGCTCTAGGCACGAGCTTCAGTAGTTGTGGCATGCAAGCTCAGTAGTTGTGACGCATGGGTTTATCTGATCCACGGCATGTGGGATCTTCCCTGACCAGGCCTCGAGCCCCTGTCCTGTGCATTGGCAGGCAGATTCTTAACCACTGCGCCACCAGGGAAGTCCGATATAGTACTTTTTAAACAGGGGTTTTAACTTATTTCAGAAAATATACATTTTCTTGTAGAAAAGGTTATTCCACTATAGAAACATAAACACACAAAACCACTACAAATGCAGTATTCTATGGGTTAGATATTATCAGTCACATTTTTTAAGTAACTGGGCAAATGCCAAAGCACTAGCAACTGGGGAGTAAAAGGATTCAAATCTGGGGTGCCCCCACCCCAATTTCAAGAACAGCGTGTGTTTTTCAAATCCATGTTTCATCTGGTCTTTGTTTCTCATCCATCCTCTGTGTCTGCCTTTCTCAAGAAGGCTCAGATCCTCCGCTTTCACACCCTCCCGGTTGGCTGTGCCCCAGCTCCCGCCCTGGAACCTATGCATGCGTGGGTGTGCCTGCTCTCCCTGTGCATCACCAGCTTTGCCAGGGAGCTGCTGTGTCGTGCACTGCTTGCTGTATCCCAGAGTCCCTAGACACTTCTTGTACATGAAGTACACTGTCATCACCATGAGTGCACGCCCTTCCCCTTACCTTATATCCTGGCTCTAAGCCAGGCTTGGGGGTGACTACAGTGTGCATTCTGCTATGTTAGCCGCTGGGATCAACATGAAGTTCCCAACTTTTCAAGTTGCAGGCTTGAGGGGCACACAGTGATATAAGTCGGGTCACCTGACGTAAGGGGTGACTGATTGATTGAAATCCAGGGCAGCTGACTTAAAGCCTGCGTCCCTCAGCTGCAGGACGAGACCAACTTTGACGGTGCACAGGTTCGCTCCAAGCCAGCACTGCTGTTCAGGAAGAGCTTCCAGTAGCACCTTAATGCAGGGGGACTTGGTGCGTTGTCGTGACGCTGCTCTCAAAGGGGGGCCACCTGCTCTTCTGGAGGAGAATCAGGGAGGGGGAAGTGCAGAGTCCCGGCCGGAGTTGAGGCACCCCTTGTCTGATGGCAGGGAAAGGGGGGCGGGGCTGTGTGGTGTCCTGGGTCTGGACTCACCAGGTCGACTCAGCCTCTCAGCCTCCTAACCTCCCCTCACACACCCCACAAGAGTTTCCCATAATATGTAATTGCGCCTTAGGTTCTCGGTCTTCAAACTCGTACCCAGGCTCCCAGGTCCCTTGATTCAGCCAATCCCTCTGTGCTCTTTCTTCTATTAGATACGGTCCCAGAGGGAGGGGCTGGGGGATGGGACTGGAGGGACCCCGGCAGCACTGGGTTCAGCTGACTGAATAGATCTGTGGCCTGCGCTCTCACACATGTGTGAGGACCCTCAAGGCGGAATTGAGGGGGCCGGTTAGAGGTGGTCCTTGCTGCCTCAAGTGAGTACGGATCACCGTCGGGTGGGGAGCACGTTGACCCCTTAGAAGTACTGTTAGGAGGACGTGTTCCTCCCTCGGCTTCAAGGATGTGGGTGGGCTTCAGGGCTCTAGTTCCCCTCCAGACCTCCAGGTCCGACTGCACCCCAGCGGCCTTGCAGACCTGGCTTCCTGTTCCAGAACTTGTCAGGCTCCAGGATTAATCCAGACTGCAGAGATGGTGCCTGAACGCTCCAGCTTAAGAAGTGCTGTCCCTGGGGACACAACAGTGGAGAGAGGAAGGGTGAAGGGAGTAGGGGGGTGGGATAGGGAGGGGTGGCTGCCCTGGGAGACGTTGAGAGAGAAAGATCGCCCCCACACCCCCTGCCCCTGCAACTGACCCATTGATGCCATAGGATCTCAGGGCCTTTTAGTCAGAGATGCCTCTGTTTCTTTACTCCTGTGTTCAAAGCTACGCAAAGCCAACTCTTCATCCTGCTGCTGCCTTGCCAGGCCTCTTAAAGCACTGTTCTTTTGAAGCACTCATTCCCTAAACTGAAGTTTGTAGCTCTCCCAGCTATTTAAAAGTGTTTTCCTTAAACTGAGACTAAATGCTACTCTTTTGGAAAAACGACCTTCACTTCAGAGGAGATCGTCTTTTCTGCCTATTCTTTCCTTCTACTTCCCGCTTAAGAACCCCTGTGCTCAAAGAGCTTGGTGATTTATTTTTTGCTTCATGTCAAAAAAATAAGTAAAACTTCTCCATGCACCCCAAAAAGCTTTCCTGGAACATAGGTGTTTCAAAACCATGACAGTGTTTTGCAGTTAGCATACACTGGGCAGACTGCCTAGCAATCCCCCCAAGAGCCAGAGGTGAGCAACACCTTTACTTATTTGATTGGATGCCCTTCAAATTTAGAAAGGTCCCATTCTTATGACCCAGCAGATAAGACAAGAGCCCTGGATGGCTGTGGCTGTGATGATATAATTTCTGGTGATTTTATTTCCCTTAATGAGCTGCTGATTTTAGGTTAAATTCTTTTTCTTTACTTTTCTTTTTTTTTTTTTTTTTTTTTCTTTTGTGGTACACGGACCTCTCACTGTTGTGGCCTCTCCCATTGTGGAGCACAGGCTCTGGACTCGCCGGCTCAGCGGCCATGGCTCACGGGCCTAGCTGCTCCGCAGCATGTGGGATCTTCCCAGGGCACGAACCCGTATCCCCTGCATCGGCAGGCAGACTCCCAACCACTGCACCACTAGGTAAGCCCCTAAATTCATTTTATTACCTGTCTATTTTTAAAGAAAGAGTGAAAAAGTCTAATAAGTCAGGGGTCTGAGCTCAGGGTTGGTCAAAGGTACTTACAGGGAGGAAGGTGGATAAAAATAAATAGATAAAATAGGAGGGTTGGCAACTACAGCCAGGATACCAGTGTTCATCGTGCATACTAATCAAGGCCAGAATCTCCTCATTTATCTCTGGTGGGAAGTTTGATGGTTTCACAGGATCAAACTCAAATCATATTCAAACTAGGGGATATCCCCTGAGCATAAAAGGAACTATCCACCCATCGCAGGAGTTGCTGCTGAGGAATAAAGATGCAGACATAGAGGCTGGACTTGAGGACACGGGGAAGGGGAAGAGTAAGCTGGGGTGAAGTGAGAAAGTGGCATGGAAATATATGCACTACCAAGCGTAAAATAGATAGCTAGTGGGAAGCAGCCGCATATCACAGGGCGATCAGCTGGGTGCTTTTTGACCACCTAGAGGGGTGGGATAGGGAGGGGGGTGGAGATGCAAGAGGGCAGGGATATGGGGATATATGTATACAAATAGCTGATTCACTTTGTTATACAGCAGAAGCTAACGCAGCATGATAAAGCAATTATACTCCAATAAAGATGTTAACAACAACAACGAAAAAAAAAAAAAAAAAAAAAAAAACACTAAATCAACCACGCCAATGGAGAAATTGTATGTGTTTACAGTTCAAGAAATCCAGAGGACAGTCCTTTATTCTGTATGCAATGAATCGTCCATTCGAAAAGAAAAAAAAAAAAAAAAAAAAAAACTTTCTAAGATTTTGTTTTTCCATTTACTGTTCAGAACATCATTTTTATACCTCTGCATGTCTAACTATTCAAAGCCAAGTCACGTGAGTTAGAGGTAAGCAGCTGATTGATTTAAAGTTGGGTCATGGGATTTAAAAACCAGTGGCGGCTAATTGATTTAAATCCAGTCGTGTGATACGAGGAGTGGGTGCTAAAAACTGCTTTTTCATCTCTGGCTCAGAATATCGTATCTGACTTGGTTTTTCTTATGATTTAAAAAACTTGAGCTGTCTCCCCTTGGAATCATCAGGACAAAAATACAGTATTTCAGGTTCATTCTTGAAACCAGCTTCTCACGGTTAAGGTGTATTGACTAAAAGATCTTCCTTCTTCAAGAGAGTCCAAACCTCTGTAGGACACTTCATTGTAATTGGAGAAAAAAGAAAAATGAAATCCTGTCAGCAGCTGCAGGAGGCAAGCCAGCCCCCAGGACTAGGGAAGGAGGAGGAGGAAGGGCTGAGAGTTGCCATTAGAGCAGACAACCTCCAGAGGGCGCAGAAGCGCCGGCAGGGCCCACCTGCTACTCCCAGTTTGGCACTCCAGGGTCAGATTTGGGTTTGGAGATGGGGTTGCTGTAACCCCAAGGAGGTGAGCAGAGAGAAGGAGTTGATTACTGGTCGTCCTCTGACTCTCTGGCCCAAATTGCCTGGCTTCACAGGGGGGACAGTTTTGCTTTCAGCAACTGATGGGGCACTTCAGGCTGGTCGGGTTGCCCAGTGGCCCGACAGCCTGAAAGGCTGTCTGCGGTTGGACCGCCCTTTGTTTCTCCAGAATATGTACATCAGGAGGTGCATGGTTGTGGGAGCCCACTCACCGCCCGCCCCCCAAGGGGGATGGCACCTTCCCTGGCTCTACCCTATGATCACCAGGTACTTGAAATGAATGCAAGTTTTTTGACTTCAAGGAAGAGCTCACATAACCCCTTCTGCCTCATAATGTGTGGGATTCACTATAATGGAAGGGCATTATAAAGAACAGGTAGAAAACTCACCTGTTGGTCTCCGTGTAGGAGTTTATTTTGCATGAATCCCTCCTACATGAGCAGACAGCAGAGGTTTATTTTTGTTCCCTTGTGTGTAGTTGTGGCAGAGGATGTAAGTATGGTGATTTGAAGCCCTTAAAGAAATATTCTCAGAACTCTCAAGACTTCTGTTGATTGGAACCAAAAGAGACCTGGAAAAGGAAGAAAAGAAAAGGGAGAAGGAGAAAGAATGACTGTTTCTCAGTAAATTCACCTTCTTAGTTGATTGTTCTGTCCTCTCATTTCTTTTAGCTTCTATGTTTGTCTAATGGAATAATGTAGAAAGGCTGCTTTTTATGCTTTGAAAGATTTTACATCGCAAAGAGACTAGAAGTGGCTAACAGAACTTATTCAACGTTGACAGAACTTATTCGAATCAATTTTAGAGTCTTTGATATTAAATTTCTACACTAAAATTGGTTGATCCAAATTTTCTCTTTCTTTTTGAGTGAATATTTGTAACATATTTTTGTAGATAATAATTTACCCTAGAAATACAAAATTGTGAGAATGGGTAACATTTTTTACCACTTAAATGATTTCTTTTAAATGAATAGATTGCACACTTTAAATGCCAATGTTATTTCTTACATGTTTTTTTTCTTGATTTCCAAAACTTGTGTTTATTTAATTGATTTCTATCTAATAATCTATGTCTCCCTTTTATTGTTTCTTACTTTATATTTTATTGATCTATAGTTAATTTACATTATTATATCAATTTCAGACGTACAACATAGTGATTCATAAATGTTTAGTTTCTCCATTTATACTTATTATAAAAGAGTGGCTCTATTCCCCATGCTATACAGTACGTCACTGTAGATGATTGATTTTATACATAGTGGATTCTTCCTCAGGATGTCCTACCGCTATTTTGCTCCTCCACCCTGTCTCTCCCTGCTGGTAACCACTAGTCTGTTCTTTAATCTGTGAGTCTGTTTTGTTGTTGTTGTTGTTGTATTCAGTTGTTTAGATGCCACGTGTAAATGATATCATACCAGGCTTGTTTTCTCTGTGACTTCTTTTACTAAGCATAATATCCTCCAAGTCCATCCATGTTCTTGCAAATGGCAAAATTTCATTTTTTGTTGAAGTCATCATAAAAAATCTTTTTTTATTCAGTAACATATTGACGGACACTTAGTTTGACTCTATATCTTGGCTATGGCAAATAACACTGTTTTGAACTTTGGGGTGCAGTTATTTTTTTGAAATAGTGTTTTTGTTTTCTTCTGATATATACCCAGGAATGAAATTGATGGATATTATGGTAGTTTTATATTTAGTTTTTTGTGGAACCTCTCTTCTGCTTTCCACAGTAGCTGCACTAATTCACATTCACATCAACAGTGTACAAGAGTTTCCTTTTCACCACATCTTCACTAACCTTTGTTATTTGTGATCTTTTTGATGACAGACATTCTGACAAGAGTGAGGTGATATCTCACAGTTTTGATGTGCATTTTACTGACGATTAGCTATGTTTACCATCTTTGTGAGTTCTGGCTGTCTATCTGTATTTTTTCCTTGGAGAATGTCTATTTAGTTCTCCTCACTTTTTAAAAAAAGATTTTGGGTGTGTTTTTGATATTGAGTTGTATGTGCTGTTCCTGTATTTTAGATATTAACCCTTGATTGGTCCTCTTTTTGTGTTAACTTCTTATCATGTGCGAAATACTTTTGCTCTTTCAGCATGTTGTCTTTGCTTTCCTTTGCTGTGCAAAATCTTTTAAGTTTGGTGAAGTCCCATGTGTTTATTTTTGGCTTTGTTTCATTTGCCTTAGTAGACTGAACCTAAAACTGTTGCTATCATTTATGTTGAAGAATGTTCTGTATTTTCCTCTAGGGGTTTAATGGTTTCAGGTCTTACATTTAGGTCTTTATTCACATTTGAGTTTATTTTATATATGGTGTGCTAAAATATTGTAACTTTATTCTTTTCCATGTAGCTGACCAGTTTTCCCAGTACCACTTATTGAAGAGACAGTTTTTTCTCCATATTACCTGCTTTGTCATAAATCAATTAAATATAAGTGTGTGGATTTAGTTCTGGGATCTCTATTCTATTCCAGTGATCTTTATGTCTGTTTTTGCTCCAGGACTATCCCCTTTGATTACTGTAGCTTTGTAGTATAGTCTGAAGTCAAGGTGCCTGATGCCTCCAGGTCTGTTCTTTCTCAAGATTGTTTTGGCTATTTGGGGTCTTTGTGCTTCTATACAAAGTTTAAAATTACGTCTTCAAGTTCTGTGAAAATGCTTTGGTATTCTGATATGGATTGCATTAAGTCTGTAGACTGTCTTCAGCGGTATGGTTATTTTTACAGTGTTAATTCCTCCAGTCCATGCACATGCTATATTTTCCCCTCTTTTTCTGTTGCCTTCAACTTCTTTCACCAATGGCTGATAGATTTCTGAGTACATGTCTTTTACCTGCTTAAGTGTGTTTGTTCCTAGGTATCTTATTCTTTTTGGTGTAATTGCATGCGGGATTGTTTTCTTAATTTTTCTTTCTGACAGCTTTGAGTTTCGTTTTCTCTTCTTTTTCTCATTCCTTCAGGTGTAATGTTAGGTTGTTTATTTGATATTTTTCTTGTTTCCTAAGAATAAGCTTGTATCACTATAACTTCCCCCTGTGAACTGCGTTGGCTGTGTCCTATGGGTTTTGGATCATTGTGCGTTCATTTTCATTTCTCTCTGGGTATTTTTAGAATCCTTAATTAATTTCTTTAGTGTTTCTTTCTTCCCCTTTTATTCCCTTCATCTGTGATGTGAGGGCTATCTTTAATATTATGTTTGGATTTCTTTCAGTTTGTGTGTGTGTGTGTGTGTGTGTTTGAGAGAGAGAGAGAGAGAGAGATTATTTTAAGTTGCTGAGTTCTTAATTTCAAATGGACATTAACAACCCTGCATTTTTACTCTCCTTCTCCACAGTTACTGAATTTGACCTTATATTTTACATCTACTTGTTTTATGTGTCCCTTAACTTCTTATTATGAATATAGATGATTTTATTAGTGTTTTCTTTCATCCTTCCTACTAACTGTGTACATGGTTGATTTACTACCTTTATTGAATATTTGCCTTAACCAATGAGGTTTTTCCTTTAGTAAGTTTCCTTTCGTAATGTTTATGATTCAGTCGAGACCTTTTCTCTTTCACTTAGAGTAACCCCTTTAAGATATCTCATAAAGCTGGGTTGGCGATGCTGAGGTCTTAGTTTTGCTTTAGAAACTTTAGATCTCTCCATCAGATCTGAAGGAGAGCCTTTCTGGGTAGAGTATTTTTGGTTATAGGATTTTCCCTTTCATGAGTTTGAATACACCATGCCACTCCCTTCTGGCATGCAGAGGTTATCCTGAAAAGTCCGCTGATAACTTTATGCAAGTTCCCATGTTTGCAACTTGCTGCTTTTCCTTTGCTCCTTTCAATAGTGTCTTTTTATCTTTATTTTTTTTTTTTTTATTTTTTCTACTCTAATTACTGTGAGTCTTGGTGTGGTCCTCTTTAGGTTGATCCTGTTTTGGCCTTACTGTGTTTACTGAACATGGATGTCTGTTTTCTTTCCCAGGTTAGGGAAGTTTTCAGCTTTTATGTCTTCAGGTATGTTTTACACCCCTTTCTCTTTCCTTTTTCGTTCTGAGACCAGTATAATGCAAATGTTAGCACACTTGATGTTGGTCAAAGGTCTGTTCAACTTTCCTCGTTTCATTGTATTCTATCGTTTTATAGTTCATCTTCAGTGAGTGCCAGTACTCTGTCCTTTAGTTTTCTGATCCATTCCTCTGTATCATTGAGTCTACAGTAGTTTCCTTTTAGTGTATTTTTCATTTCAGTTATTGCATTCCTCATCTCTGTTTAGTTGTTCTTAGGAGTCTAACTCTTTTTAAAAACTTCTAACTTCTTGCTCTGGTCATCCATTCTTCTCCTGAGTTCTTTGATCATCTTTACAGTCCTTACCTTGAACTCTTTGTTGAGGAGATTGGCTATCTCCACTTCACTTAGATCTTCTTCTGGGTTCTTATCTTGTTCCTTCATTTGGATCGTGTTTCTGTGTCATGTCATTTTTCTTATCTTGCTATTTTTATTGCTATGTATGTAGTAGGTTCGTTACATTTCCTGACTTTGGAGAAGTGGCCTTTTGTAAAAGATGTCCTATGTGTCCCAGAAGCCCAGTGTTCCCTGGTCACTAGAGCTATATGTTCAAGGTGTACCCCCTTTGTGGACTGCTTGGGCTCTTCTGTTGTGGTGGGCTGACTCCTGTGTGTGGTCTGGTAGTCTTGGATGCCCTCAGAGTGCTTCTTTTCCAGGCTCTGCCTTGTATGGAGGCTGTCTGTGCTGCTTGCTGGGACTAAATCATAAGGCAGCTGGCTGCACGACACTGGGGGACAACAAATCTAGTGCTGGCTCACTTATGGGTGGAGCCGAAGTCCAGGTGATATCAGGGCTAGTGCCCAGTCACTGGTCCTTGGTCTATGCTGGCTACTGGGAGGAAGACACAGGTCCTGAGTTCTGGCTGCAGGGCCCAGGAGTCTCAGAGTTGGTGTTGGGTCGTTGTCCCTGACACAGCTGTCTGCAGGGTCTGCGGTATCCCTAACCTTGTGTTGGCATTCTGATGGGCAGGGTCGGGACCCAGGTGAGTCCATGGCTGCATCTGGTCTGCAAGTGAGTGTTCTGGTCACACAGGCTGCTGGGCTGTGGTATTCCTGGAGCTGGTGTGTGCCTGTTGGTGTATGTGGCTGATCCCAAGGCTAGAGCAGGTTTGCTGTTGGGTATGTCCAATCTCCATCCAGTCCCTGTGCAGTAATCACCTGCTGATGGTGAGGCTGATTCCAAGACCAGAGCAGGCTCACTTGTTGGAGTGGCCAGGGACTCTGGGTCTAGTGCATTCCCACTGGTGGGTGGAGTTGGGATCCAGGGTCTCTGTTTGAGGGGTCCTGGTGGTCTTGGATCTAGTGCCTGTGCACTGACGTGTGGAGGCTGGTCCTAGGGCTTTCGGTGGCTGGGCCATGCCCAGGGGCAGCTGTGCGTTTAGAGGGTCTGAAGGCACCTGTTGGCTGGGAAATGTGGTTGTGCCCCTGCTCAGTTAGCTCCTTGGCCTAAAGTCCCCTACTGCTTGTGTGTATAGTCTGGTGGAAATGGGTGCGGCTCGGTCCTGAGGCTGATAAACTAGAGGGAGGATTCTGAAATTATGCTTGCTGCTACCAGTCTCCACAAGGTAGAAGGAGCTTCCCCAAATGGCTGCTGACACTGTCTATGTCCCTGAGGCTGTGCTGTAGTTGCCTCTTGCCTCTCTGGGAGACTCTCCAAGATCAGGAGGTAGGTATGACCCAGGACGCTTTCAAATTCCTACTTATGTTCTGATTCTTGGATCATGTGGGATTTTGTGAGCATCCTTTAAGAGTGGAATCTCTGTTTCCCACAACACTCTGGCTCTCTGGAAAATAGCACCACTTGTCTTCAGAGCCCAACTTTCTAGGGACTCTTCTTCCCATCACAGGATCCCTGGGCTTAGGAGCCTGATGTTGGGTTCATACTCCTTGCTACCTGGGAGCACCACTGAAATTGTAATTATTTTCCCATGTGTCGGCCACGCACCTGGTGGTATGGGTCTTGAGTATATTGAGACTTTTCCCTTCCTTCCTGTCTTTTGTGGTGCCTTCCTTATGTCTTTCGCTGTAAAATATCTTTTATGGTAAGTCCCGGCCTTCTTCATCAATTTCTGTTCTGTAAATATTTGTGACTTTGGTGCGCCCATGAGTGGCATCAAGCTCTGGGTCTTTCTATGCTACCATCTAAGACCATCTCTCCACTTCATTCTTAAATCATATTATTTAATGTTTCTTAGTATCTTACTTGATTTGTGACAGTTTGAAATTTATATCACTCATGTTCACTTCACCTGTTTTAAAAAATTGAATAGTGCATTCATTCATTTTGAAATGGAGATAGTGACCTGTGAATTTCCATACCTCAAAAATCAAGGATAGGACAAAATGGTTTTCTACCTGTGTTACCCTCAAACTCTGCATCCCACCCCAGCCTGGGGATTAACCTCTTGCACCCATGCTCACATTCTGTTTTGGGACCATTAATCATCATTCCATCTGTATGTGTGCTGACAAAGTGAACTATAGTCTTTCCAGTTTTTGTTTTACGGTTTTTGGTTTATGGAACAGTCGTACTATGAATATACATTTACTGGTCTGCTGAAGTTCATATGTAAACCTGTCAAGCACATAACCGGAATTGGAATTGCTTGTATATACACTTTGATAAATTTTAGAGAAAATGGTAGAACAGAAGTAAATTGTATTTCGAATCCCACCATATTCTCACACCATTAAAACCTTTCCCTTTTTAATATATTTGTGTGTAGTTTATCTTTATGCCCATGCTATATTTCCCAGAGATGGGTAAGTGTTATGTTTCTTGCTAAAAAATTTACTGTAGTGGTTTTTAGTGGTTTTAGCATGGTCATATTTCCCTGAACTCGCAAATACAAGATCTTCTCTCACACTGTCTTTTATTCCCTGCTCATTTATATTGCCCTACTAATTCTCAGTCCTGGTTTTTCTTTATGTTCTTCATCAACCTGGTTAGATTACTACTATTTCCTCCCTTATTCAAGACCAATGGAATAGAATAGAGCACCCACAAATAAACCCTGATATATGGCCAAATGATTTTTTTCTTTTTTCTTTTTTTTTTTTTTGTGGTACGCGGGCCTCTCACTGCTGTGGCCTCCCCCCTTGGCTCATGGGCCCAGCTGCTCCGCGGCACGTGGGATCCTCCCAGACCGGAGCGTGAACCCGCGTCCCCTGCATCGGCAGACGGACTCTCAACAACTGCTCCACCAGGGAAGCCCCTGCCAAATGAGTTTTGACAAGTTGCCAAGACTTTTCAAAGTAGAATGGATAGTATTTTCAACAAATGGTTCTGAGAGGTCTTGCTGTCAACATGCAAAAGGAGAAAGATGGACCCTTTCCTAACATCATAGGCAAAAAATAATTAAAATGTATTAAGAAACTAAATATACGGTCTAATAAAATAAAAAGCCTTTGAAGAAGACACACGACAAGAGCTTCATGATATTGGAGTTGACAGTGTTTCCTCAATATGAAACGAAGGAATAACAAAGGCACAGCTAACAAAAAAAATAAACAATTTTAGTACATAATTTTTTAAAAAAAATGTGTATCAAAGAAATGGAAACAGAGTAAAGTGGCAACCCACAAGATGGGAGAAAATATTTGAAAGCCATATATCTGACAAGAGATTTCTATTCAGAATATAGAGAGAACTCCTACAACTCAACAAAAAGCAAACACCCTGATTCAAAACTGGATAAAAGACTTGAATAGATGGTTCTTCAAAAAGATGTACAAATGACTAAGCACTTGAAAAGATGCTCCGTATCACTAAATGCATGTTTATATATTTGTGTGCATGCATACGCACACAAACACACACACATACACAAGCAGAAAACAAGTATTGGTGAGGATGTGAGGGAGTTGGAAGCATTGTGCTATGTCAGTTGGAATGTAGAATGATACAGCTGCTTGGCAAAAGAGTATGGCAATTTTTCAGTTATGGAAAAATAGAATTACTACATGATCCAGGAATTGTACTATGAGGTATACACAAAGGAATTGAAATCAGGGTCTTAAAGAAATATTTGTACTCCAATGTTTATAGCAGTAATAATCACAATAGCTAAAATATGAAAGCAACCTAAGTGTTCATCCACTAGTTCCCGGATAAACAAAATGTGGTATACCAATACAATACAATATTATTCAGACCTAAGAAGGAAAAGATCTAGGAATATGTTACAACATGGAGGGATCTTGAGGAAATTTAGCTACCAAAAATGTCATTTTTGTGACGTTTAGTGAGTCCTAACAATACAACTACTTATTTCAATTATATGGGGTACTTAGTGTAGTCAAGACCATAGAAATTGAGAGGGTAATGACGCTTTTCATGTGGTTATGGAACATAAAGGAAAGTTATGTTTAAAGGATATTGAGTTACAGTTTTAAAAGATAGAAAAGAATTAGAAAGTAAATGGTGATATTGGTTGCCCAATAATATGAATGTATTTAATATCACTGAACGGTGCACTTTATAATAATTAACATAATATGCTATTTGATTTTACCAACATAAAAAATTGGGAATGAATGTAATATCAAGAAAGGGAGTGGACCTGGGATGGAGCAGAGAGTAGTCAGAAGGGTGAGACACTGCATATTTTGAAGAAGAAGAGGCGAGAGTCTTGATTGACCAGAAGAGACTTTATAAAAAAATTAAAAATTACTCTGAGGGTATATTAAATAGATATCTATGGGTGTACTGCTATCTCCCGTGAGTTATCTTAATGAGTCTTTAATAAAGTCCAAAAGGTTTGCTGAGTCTTTTTAAAAAACTAGATTCCATATGAGATAATTAGAGGCTGGTGCTTAAGACTATGTCTATGTTGACCGATTTTGCAGGGAGGACGAACTTGAGAACAGTGGAGGTCCTGAGAGTGTAAGTACATGGAAAGTAGAAAAACAAATAATAAAGGGAATTAGGAAAACTTTGGACTTTGAAGGTCATGGACTACTGAGTCAGACCTTTGATTTCTAAGGAGTTATATACACAGTTGCTCTTTGGATTAGTTGTTGATAAAGATAAGTGGAAAAACTAGAGTCGTTTCCAAGTGTAAGTAAGATATAATGAGAGGATAGAGGTGGAAAGTAGGGAGGCCCAGAGAAAAGTGGGAAGGTCATATTGGGCCAAGATGGTGGTAATATCCCGCAGAACAGATGGTAGGGCAGACTATGGATTCATCTTTCTTATTTCGGTTCCCCACCTCATCCTTAATAATTCTTTGGGAATATTTCATTGCTCTGTGATGCAGGTACAGAATTCGAGTGAGGAGACTACACCCTCAGAGTCCAGCTGTCTGAGTCCTCAGTGTGCTTCAAATGATGGAGAGTTGCTTCTTTATGAGAAGAGTTAGTACCTCATAGCTAAGCTTAAGCTGGAGCTTATGCAATATTGATTCCATTTTATATATACTGTTGGCATGGAGGTCCCTCCTTCTCTTTCCTTGACCATTATGAAATGAATCTATATTTCTCAATATTTGGGTATATCAGATAAATACATTAAGTAAAGGAATCCTATATATTGCTCCCTGCATAGTTTGCTCTTCCTTGTTTCTCTTTTACCTTTACTAAATTAGCACAGGGAGAGACCTTGAAATGTTCTAATCAGGAGAGATTAGAACATCGTATTTCTAGAGAGGTTGTTTGGACACAGCAGGGGTCTCAGAATCAAAGCTTCTGTTTCTACTTGGAAGTGTACCTGTATAGAATACAGGGCTCCAGAAAATATCCTAGAATATTGCAATATCCCTGTGGGAGATCGTTAACAGAGGCAGGATCTGGTACCAGGTCAGCGTACTATGATATGTTTTGTCAGTCATCTGGTGAGATTCTCAGAGCCAATCCCATATGGTAGGACTGAATGCAGAGTGATGAAGAACGTGTGAAAGCCTCTGATTGCATGTTAAAGATGAAGCTCTGATTTCACGGAGACTTTTCTTACCTGACTGAACGTCACCCTTCTGTGGGGATGAGATTCTGTGCTTTTCCTCTGTTGATGACCACTGACTGAAAATCATCAGAGGATCATGTCTAGACAGCATTCTTTATTTAATTTCTTAAAGAAGAAAATATAGAAAACATTTTTATCCACTTTCAAATTGAGGATCAAGGGGAATGACATCAGTGAGAATGTCTGAGTAGGGAGCTCTGGCCTGTGTCCATCGCCAGAAACACTGACATCCGTGGTAAAACCTGTCAGAATGATCTTATCAACACATGTAAGTTTTCTTTTCTTTTTGCCATGTAGATTTATCATTCATTGAAACCTTACTTACTACAGGATGTGGAGAATAAACAAGGAAGGAGAAACTGTGTTTCCTGATGAGATGATCACTAAATCACATTAGCTGTTTTGAGCTACGTCTCACTCACCATGACCGTAATTAAACAAACAAAACACTTTGTTTTTTTTTGTAAGTCTGTTCCGACATTTCATAGTTAAAGACAAGGTAACAGAAACAGACTTAGATTTACCAGAATTCAGTATCATTTTGATTGTACCTGTGTTGAATATATGAGCATGACCTGCTACAAAACTTCATTATACTTATT
The DNA here is from genome assembly GCA_036417435.1 of Inia geoffrensis. NCBI lineage: Eukaryota > Metazoa > Chordata > Mammalia > Artiodactyla > Iniidae > Inia > Inia geoffrensis. Next base: position 37,026,343 of record CM070919.1, on the reverse strand, counting down.
GCCACAACTGACAAATTCTCTTTTTCCTTTCCTGATATTTTGCATGTAAGGAATGCATAGGTCACGAACCCCACTTGGTCACAGGTAAACTCTGCCACATGGATTACTGCATGTTTTCCTGCTGAAAGACCCTACATTCTCAAGTATCATGCCTGCAGAGTATCTGGGCTCTTCTTTTTTCTGGATAAAGGTTTGATAATCACCCAATTTTATGAGAAATATACAAATTGTATTTGCATATTCTTCAGGTTTTTATTTATCCATTCTCTTTCAAGTCCTAAGTGCAAATATTAAAGTGATTTCCAAGAGGGTGGTAAATAAGACAGCTACGTTTATGCTCCGAAGTTAGCAATAAATCATAATACAATTGTAAATGCATTATTGTGTGATTAATATGTAGATACTTATGTAAACGCAATTTTAGTAATGCTTTGTGGAAAGCTTCAGAATGTAGGTATTAGAAAAAGAGGAAGGAGTTCCTGAAACAATCAGGGAATTATAGAGAAGTCTTTGTGTCTATAATTATCAATCTGAAATAAAGCATTTCCCCAGAAATAAACTCGGCATAAAATTGTAGGAAAAAGCTACATGTAATGAAACCACATGTGAGATGGCCATACAAGAAAAATAATACTCTCAGAGAATAATGAACCGTGTGGAGCTCAGCAGAAGGGTAAGACAGATTCAGAGAGTAAATCTGTGGAGAGCCTAATTATGAGCTCCTCATATTTCATCTTTGGAGAGATGGTAGTCATTTGAAATATGATGTTATACGGTGACATTAACATACTCAAATACTTTCATTTAGAATGACCACTTAGAACCAGAATAAATGAAAGGGAGCACAAAATTATGGTTTTGTTGATTTTTAAAGACTTCAGGTGAGTGTTGATAATTTAAAAATACATGATGTCTTGAGTAAAGTTGCCTGGAATTTGGGATCTGTAAGAAAGCATTTCTTTTCTGTAATGCTAGGAGGCTAATTGGACATTTTTGCAAGAAAGAGATTTCAGGATGCAAATCTCGTGTCTCTAAGGTGCCAAGTCAGTTCATGGCGGAACCTTCTATTCAACCTGTGTGAGTGGAGAAATATTTCTTTGGAAGAAAGAGGTCACAAATCCGTTTATAATAAAGTTAGTGGTTTATAGTGTACAGAATGAGCAAAATGGCTACTTCTGAACTTTACAGAAACATAATACAGTTTTTCTGCATTTATATTATGAAGCTGATGTAAAATATCAAAAATTCTTTATTTTGAAAAACAATGAAATCAATTTGACATAATTTATATATTGAACCTGTGGTACTCACACACAATAAAATTACTTTAAAATTTTTTTTGCATTTAAAAATATTTTCAAGTGTAGTTGATTTACAATGTTGTGGGTTTTTTTAAAATACATGTTTATTGGAGTATAATTGCTTTATAACACTGTGTTAGTTTCTGCTTTAAAACAAAGTGAATCAGCTCTATGTATACATGTATTCCCCACATCCCCCGCTCTTGAGCCTCCCTCCACCTTCCCTATCCCACCCATCTAGGGGGACACAAAGCACCGAGCTGATCTCCCTGTGCTATGCGGCAGCTTACCACTAGCTATTTTACATTTGGTCGTGTATATGTTGTCGGTGCTACTCTCTCACTACGTCCCCGTCTCCCCTTCCCCCCCCCCCCACCCCGTGTCCTTAAGTCCGTTCTCTACATCTGTGTCTTTAGTCCTGCCCTGTCACTAGGTTCATCAGTACCATTTTTCTAGATTCCATATATATGTGTTAGTGTACGGTATTTGTTTTTCCTCTTTCTGACTTACTTCACTCTGTATGACACACTCTAGGTCCAACCACCTCGCTACAAATAACTCAGTTTTGTTCCTTTTTATGGCTGAGTAATACTTCATTGTATATATGTGCCACATCTTCTTTATATATCCATCTGTCGATGGACATTTAGGTTGCTTCCATGTCCTGGCTATTGTAAATAGTGCTACAGTGAACATTGTGGTACATGTATCTTTTTGAATTATGGTTTTCTCAGGGTATATGCCCAGTAGTGGGATTGCTGTGTCATATGGTAGTTCTATTTGTAGTTTTTAAGGAGCCCCCCATACTCTTCTCCATAGTGGTTGTGTCAGTTTACATTCCCATCAACAGTGCAGGAGGGTGCCCTTTTCTCCACACCCCCTCCAGCATTTGTTAATTGTAGATTTTTTTTTTTTTTTTTTGCAGTATGCGGGCCTCTCACTGTTGTGTCCTCTCCCGTTGTGGAGCACAGGCTCTGGACGCGCAGGTCCAGTGGCCATGGCTCACGGGCCAAGCCGCTCCGCGGCATGTGGGATCCTCCCGGATTGGGGCACGAACCCGTGTCCCCTGCATCGGCAGGTGGACTCTCAACCACTGCGCCACCAGGGAAGCCCTGTAGATTTTTTTAATGATGGCCATTCTGATCAGTGTGAAGTGGTACCTCATTGTAATTTGGATTTGCATTTCTCTAATAATTAGTGATGATGAGCATCTTTTCATGTGCCTATTGGCTATCTGTATGTCCTCTTTGGAGAAACTTTTATTTAGGTTTTCTATCCATTTTTCCATTGAGTTATTTGTTATTGAGTTGTATGAGCTGTTTGTATAGTTTGGAAATTAAGCCCTTGTCAGTCTCATCATTTGCTAATATTTTCTCCCAATCCATAGGTTTTATTTTCATTTTGCTTATGGTTTCCTTTGCTGTGCAAATCTTATAAGTTTGATTAGCTCCTGTTTCTTTTTTACTTTTCCAGTAAGTCCCCTACATATGAACAAGTTCTGTTCCAAGAGTGTGTTTGTAAGTCCAATTTGTTTGTAAGTCCAATAAAGTTAGCCTAGGTACCCAACTTACACAGTCAGCTATATGTTACTGTACAGTAATAGGTTCATAATACTCTTCACACAAACAATACATAAAAAAAACAAACACAAAAATAAAGAAAACATTTTTAATCTTACAGTACAGTAACTTGAAAAGTGCAGTAATACAGTACAACAGCTGGGATACTTGGGCTGGCGTCAGGGGAACAGGCAAGAAGAGTTACTGATTGGAGGAGGGAGAGGAGGTGGGAGAAGGTAGACGTGAAGGATTATCAGCAGTAGGAGACAGAGGGCAAGCTGCCATTTCACTCATCCCCGACGTTGATGGCACAGGTTCTTGTTCCTTGCTGGATTTAATTCTATCTACCCTCTTGAAAAAATGATCCATTGATGTCTGGGTAGTAGCTCTTTTTTTCTCATCATAGATGACAAGGTAGCACTGGATTGCATTCTGAATGGTTGCTGCAACTTTGGGTGCCATTCTAGGTTCGGGTCCTTTACCTCGAAAACTAACAGAACCTCCTCAAATAAAATCCCCTTGCCAATTTCTGTGCCGTGAATCACTTCAGTTCTTCATTTACTTCTTCTTCTTCCTCCTGTCCCTCTTTATCCTTTCTCTGGGCCTCCAATTCCATCATGTCTTCTTCAGTAAGCTCCTCATGTTGCACAGCAAGGAGTTCAGTGAAATGGTCCTCTTGCAGATTTAACTCCAGCTTCATGCTGAGGGTCCCTATATTGGGGAAGACCTCTTTGGACTTCTCATCTACCTTCTCAAATCCTTAAACATCATGAACAAACTGTGGGCAAGTTTCTTCCAAGCTCCATTCACGGTGACCGCCATACCCTCACACCAAGCAAAGTCAATGTTTTATATGGCCTTGTAGATGTTATAGTTCTTCCAAAATTGTCCCTAGGTTGTTCCTGATTTGTCACTTACCTTTACTGCCTGACAAAAAGTGTGACATAAATAATATTTCTTGAAAGTCGCTATAACTCCCTGGTCCACAGGTTGCATGAGCAATGTAGTATTCGGTGGTAGATGCACTACTTTGAGGTTGGGATGAAAGTCATCCATGAATGGGGTGTGGCCCAGAGCATTGTCGAGCAGCAATAGAATGTTTTGCTGGGATGTCCTTCTCCAAGCAGTATTTCTCTATCTCTGGGATAAAGTGGTGGAAAAACCAGTCCTGGGAAATGACCTGTGTGTTCCAGGCTTTGGGGTTACAATTCCACACAACAGGAAGAGAGCCCTTGGCTATGCTTTTAAGGGTTCTTGGGTTCTCTGAATGATAAACTAAGAGAGGATTCAGCTTCACATCACCAGAAGCATTGCCACCAAACAACAGTGTTAGCATACCCTTTGCTGCTTTATAGCCCGGCATCAACTTTTCCTCCTTACTGATGTAACTTCGGTCCGGCATCCTCTTCCAGTACAGTTGTGTCTCATCGACATTAAAAACTGCTTCGGTAAATACACAACATCATCAGTAATTTCTCAAAGTGTTTCATGAAGTTCCTGGACAACTACCCTATCTGCACTTGCTGCCTCTCCACTTACTTTTACATTGTGAAGCTTGGCTCTAGCTTTGAACCGATGAAACCAGCCATGGCTGGCATTGAAAGATGTGCCCTCTGATTCTTTGCCGTGTTTCTTCTCCAAGTCTTCATAAAGGCTTTTTAGCTTTCTCTTGAATCGGCATTAAGCTGAGCAGGATGTTGATCCTCCATCCATACACTGAGAAGTTTCTCCAGCTCCTCCATCACTTTTCCATGCTTCTTTGATATTTTGTCAACATCATCGGCACGGCAGACTTCACATGTTCCATGATCTTGTCCTTGTTTTTTTTAGAATCGTGCCAATGGTTGAATGATTCATGTTAGAAGAATGAGCGATGTCTAACATCTTTTTGCCTCGCTCCACTCTCTCAATTATTTTCACTTTTGTTTCCATCATTATCGCGTGGTGCTTCTTAGCAGTACCAGCTACATCACTGCTGCTTTTACGCTTGTCTCCAGACATCTTGGGCTTGAAATAAAGGTACTGTACTACTGTACTCTACACAGTACTGTAAACTACACAAAAGCACAACCATTTATAGAGGATGCATACACATGACAATGTACGCCAGCCAGACACGTGAACTAACTTACATTGATTGGACATGCAAATGGACGTTTGCGTCTTTGAAAGTTTGCAACTTGAAGGTTCATATGTAGGTGACTTACTGTGTTTGTACTGCCCTAGGAGATCTACCTAGGAAAACTTTGGTATGATTTATGTCAGAGAATGATTTGCTTATGTTCTCTTCTAGGAGTTTTAAGGTTTCCTATCTTATATTTAAGCATATAAGCCATTTTGAGTTTATTGTTGTGTATGGTGTGACGGTATGTTCTGACTTCAGTGATTTGCATATGGCTGTCCAACTTTCAAAACACCACTTGCTGAAGAGACTGTCTTTTCCCCATTGTATATTCTTGCCTCCTTTGTCGAAGGTTAATTGACCATAGGTGTGTGGGTTTATCTCTGGGCTCTCTATTTTAGTCCATTGATCCCTATATCTCCTTCTGTGCCAATACCTTGAGGTTTCGCTTACTGTAACTTTGTAGTATTGTCTGAAATCAGGGAGGGTTATGCCTCCTGATTTGTTCTTTTTCCTCAGGACTGTGTTGACAATTCTGGCTTTTTATGGTTCCATATACATCTTAGGAATATTTGTTCTAGCTCTGGGGAAAATGTCATGGGTAATTTGATAGGGATCGCATTAAACCTGTAGATCGCTCTGGGTAGTATGGGCATTTTAACACTATTATATCTTGCAGTCCAACAACGTGGGATGTCTTTCCATTTCTTTGAGTCATCTTCAATTTCCTTTACTAATGTTTTGTAGTTCTCAGCATATAAGTCTTTCACCTCCTTGGTGAGGTTTACTCCTAAGTATTTTATTTTATTTTATTTTTTGATGGCATTTTAAAAGGGATTGCTTGTTTACATTCGCTTCCTGATATTTCATTGTTAGTGTAAAGAAATGCAACCAGGGACTTCCCTCGTGGCTCCATGGTTGAGAATCCACCTGCCAATACAGGGGACATGGGTTCGAGCCCTGGTCCAGGAAGATCCCACATGCTGTGGAACAACTAAACCCGTGCACCACAACTACTTAGCCTGCCCTCTAGAGCCCGTGAGCCACAACTAGTAAGCCCGTGTGCCAAAACTACTGAAGCTTGTGCTCTGCAACGAGAGAAGCCACTGCAATGAGAAGCCTGTGCACTGCAAGGAAGAGTAACCCCCACTGGCCACAACTAGAGAAAGCCCGTGCACAGCAATGAAGACCCAATGCAGTCAAACTAAATTTTAAAAAGAAAGAAAGAAATGCAACCAATTGTACGTATGTTAATCTTGTATCCTTCTACTTTGCTGAATTTGTTTACCAGTTCTAGTTGTTTTTGTGTGGAATTCTTAGGGTTACCTTTATATGTATTATCAGGTCATTTGCATATAGTGTCAATTTTACCTCTTCCCTTTCAATTTGGTTAGAATTTATTTATTTTTCTTGTCTGACTGTTGTGGCTAGGACTTCCAATACTATGTTGAAGAGGAGGTGAGAGTGGGCATCCTTGTCTTGCTCCAGATTTTAGCAGGAAGGCTTTCAGTTTATGAACATTGAGTATTATATTGGCTTTGGGTTTGTCATAAATAGCTTTTATTATGTTGAGATATGTTCCCTCTAAGCCCCCTTTGGTAAGTGTTTTTTACCATGAATGGCTGTTGAAGTTTTGCAAATGCTTTTTACAGCATCTATTGAGATGATCATACGTTTTTTGTTTTTCCTTTGTTGATGGGGTGTATCACGTTGATTGATTTGCATATGTTTAAACAACTTTGTGACCCTGGGGTGAATCAAATTTGCTCATGGTGTATGACCTTGTTATGTGTTGTCAGATTCGGTGTTCTAATATTCTGTTGAGAGTTTTTGCATCTATATTTATCAAAGATATTGGCCTGTGATTTTCTTTTTTGGTAGTGTCTTTCTGTGTGTGTGTGTGTGTGTGTGTGTGTGTGTGTGTGTGTGTGTGTGTTTGTGTTTGACATCTTTATTGGGGTATAATTGCTTTACAATAGTGTGTTAGTTTCTGCTTTATAACAAAGTGAATCAGTTATACATATACATATGTTCCCATATCTCTTCCCTCTTGCGTCTCCCTCCCTCCCACCCTCCCTATCCCACCCCTCCAGGCGGTCACAAAGCACCAAGCTGATATCCCTTTGCTATGCAGCTGCTTCCCACTAGCGATCTATTTTACGTTTGGTAGTGTATATATGTCCATGCCTCTCTCTAGCTTTGTCACAGCTCACCCTTCCCCCTCCGCATATCCTCAAGTCCATTCTCCAGTAGGTTTGTGACTTTATTCCTGTCTTACCCCTAGGTTCTTCATGACTTTTTTTTCCCTTAAATTCCATATATATATGTGTTAGCATATGGTGTTTGTCTTTCTCTTTCTGACTTAGTTTACTCTGTATGACAGACTCTAGGTCCATCCACCTCATTACAAATAGCTCAATTTCGTTTCTTTTTATGGCTGAGTAATATTCCATTGTATATATGTGCCACATCTTCTTTATCCATTCATCCGATGATGGACACTTAGGTTGTTTCCATCTCCTGGCTATTGTAAATAGAGCTGCAATGAACATTTTGGTACATGACTCTTTTTGAATTATGGTTTTCTCAGGGTATACGCCCAGTAGTGGGATTGCTGGGTCATATGGTAGTTCTATTGGTAGTTTTTTAAGGAACCTCCATACTGTTCTCCATAGTGGCTGTACCAGTTCACATTCCCACTAGCTGTGCAAGAGTGTTCCCTTTTCTCCACACCCTCTCCAACATTTATTGTTTCTAGATTTTTTTGATAATGGCCACTCTGGTGTGAGATGGTTTCTCATTGTAGTTTTGATTTGCACTTCTCTAATGATTAAGGATGTTGAACATTCTTTCATGTGTTTGTTGGCAGTCTGTATGTCTTCTTTGGAGAAATGCCTATTTAGGTCTTCTGCCCATTTTTGGATTGGGCTGTTTGTTTTTATGTTATTGAGCTGCACGAGCTGCTTATAAATTTTGGAGATTAATCCTTTGTCAGTTGCTTCATTTGCAAATAATTTTTCCCATTCTGAGGGCTGTCCTTGGTCTTGTTTATTTTTTTCTTTGCTGTGCAAAAGCTTTGCAGTTTCATTAGGTCCCATTTGTTTATTTTTGTTTTTATTTCCATTTCTCTAGGAGGTGGGTCAAAAAGGATCTTGCTGTGATTTATGTCATAGAGTGTTCTGCTTATGTTTTCCTCTAAGACTTTTACAGTGTCTGGCCTTACATTTAGTTTTTAGTCCATTTTGAGTTTATATTTGTGTATGGTGTTAGGGTGTCTTCCAATTTCATTCTTTTTGTAGCTGCCCAGTTTTCCCAGCACCACTTATTGAAGAGGCTGTCTTTTCTCCATTGTGTATTCTTGCCTCCTTTATCAAAACTAAGTTGACCATATGTGCATGGGTTTTTATCTGGGTTTTCTCTCCTGTTCCATTGATCTATATTTCTGTTTTTATGCCAGTACCATACTGACTTGATTACTGCAGCTTTGTAGTATAGTCTGAAGTCAGGGAGCCTGATTCCTCCAGCTGTTTTTCTTCTCAAGATTGCTTTGTCTATTTGGGGTCTTCTGTGTTTCCATACAAATTGTGAATTTTTTTATTCTATTTCACTGAAAAATGCCATTGGTTGTTTGATAGGGATTGCACTGAATCTGTACATTGCTTTGGGTAGTATAGTCATTTTCACGATGTTGATTCTTCCGATCCAAGAACATGGTATATCTCTCCAGCTTTTTGTGTCATCTTTGATTTCTTCCATCAGTGTCTTATAGTTTTCTGAGTACAGGTCTTTTGTCTCCTTAGGTAGGTTTATTCCTAGATATTTAATTCTTTTTGTTGCAGTGGTAAGTAGAAGTGTTTCCATAATTTCTGTTTCAAATTTTCCTTCTTTAGTGTATAGGAATGAAAGAGATATCTGTGCATTAATGTTGTATCCTGCTACTTTACCAAATTCATTGATTAGCTCTAGTAGTTTTCTGGTAGCCTCTTTAGGATTCTCTATGTGTAGTATCATGTCATCTGCAAACAGTGAGAGCTTAAATTCTTCTTTTCCGATTTGGATTCCTTTTATTTCTTTTTCTTCTCTGATTCCTGTGGCTAAAACTTCCAAAACTGTGTCGAATTTTAGTGGTGAGAGTGGACAACCTTGTCTTGTTCCTGATCTTTGTGGAAATGATTTCAGGTTTTCATCATTGAGCACGATGTTGGCTGTGGGTTTGTCATATATGGCCTGTAGTGTGTTGAGGAAAGTTCTCTCTATGCCTACTTTCTGGAGGGTTTTTATCATAAATGGGTGTTTAGTTTTGTCAAAAGCTTTTTGTCAAGAGCATTTAATCCGTTTACATTTAAGGTAATTATCAATATGTATGTTCCTATTATCATTTTCTTAATTGTTTTGGGTTTGTTATTGTAGGTATTTTCCTTCTCTTGTGTTTTCTGCCTAGAGAAGTTCCTTTAGCATTTGTTGTATGACTGGTTTGTTGGTGCTGAATTCTCTTAGTTTTTGCTTGTCTGTAAAGTTTTTAATTTCTCCATCAAATCTGAATGAGGTCCTCGCTTCGTAGAGTAATCCTCGTTGTAGGTTTTTGCCTTTCTTCACTTTAAATAAGTCCTGCCAGTCCCTTCTGGCTTCCAGAGTTTCTGCTGAAAGATCAGCTGTTAGCCTTATGGGGATTCCCTTGTATGTTATTTATTGTTTTTGCCTTGCTGCTTTTAGTATTTTTTCTTTGTATTTAATTTTTGATAGCTTGATTAATATGTGTCTTGGCATATTTCTCCTTGGATTTATCCTGCATGGGACTCTCTGAGTTTCCTGGACTTGATTAAGTATTTCCTTTCCCATATTAGGGAAGTTTTCAACTATAAACTCTTCAAAGACTTTCTCAGTCCCTTTCTTTTTCTCTTCTTCTTCTGGGACCCCTATAATTCGAATGTTGTTGCGTTTAATGTTGTCCCAGAGGTGTCTCAGATTGTCCTCCATTCTCTTCATTCTTTTTTCTTCATTCTGCTCTGCGATAGTTATTTCCACTGTTTTCTCTTCCTGGTCATTTATCCATTCTTCTGTCTCAGTTATTCTGGTATTGTTTCCTTCTGGAAAAAAAATAATTTCACTTATTGTGTTGTTCATCATTGTTTGCTCTTTCATTCTTCTAGGTCCTTGTTAAACGTTTCTTGTATCTTCTCCATTCTAGTTCCAAGATTTGGGATCATCTTTACTATCATTATTCTGAATTCTTTTTCAGATAGACTGCCTATTTCCTCTTCATTTGTTTGGTATGGTGGGTTTTTACCCTGCTCCTTCATCTGCTGTGTGTTTCTCTGTCTTCTCATTTTGCTTAACTTATTGCGTTTGGGGTCTCCTTTGTGCAGGCTGCTGCTTTGTAGTGTCCCATTGTTTTTGGTGTCTGCCCCCAGTGGCAAAGTTTGGTTCAGTGGGTTCTGTAACCTTCCTGGTGGAGGGGACTATTGCCTGTGTTCTGGTGGGTTGGGCTGGATCTTGTCTTTCTGCTGGGCAGTTCTGCATCCGTTTGTGTGTTTTGGGGTGTCTGTGACCTTATTTTGATTTTAGGCAGCCTCTCTGATAATGAGTGGGGCTGTGTTCCTGTCTTGCTAGTTGTTTGTCATAGGGTGTCCACCACAGGAGCTTGCTGGTCTTTGAGGGGAGCTGGGTTTTAGCATTTAGATGGACATCTCTGGGAGAGCTCTCGCCTTTTTATATTTCATGTCGCTGGAGTTCTCTGGTACACCGAAACCCTGAACTTGGCTCTCCCTCCTCAGAGGCACGGGCCTGACACTCGGCCGGAGTACCAAGACCCTTCAGCCACACAGCTGGAGGTGAGAGCAAGAGGCAACTTTCATACATCTCAAAGACCACCAGTGGGATTCACCGACCATTTTCTCTCCAGATGTGAAGAAAACAAAATTCAGTCATTGTCTAGTCAACCACTTTGGTAGCCAGCCTCCAAGATGGCCCTAATCATCCCCTTATTATCTCCTAATCTTCATGCACCTGTGTGGCCCCTCGCACTTGAAAAGTGCTGAGTGTTTAACTATTAAGACATTGCAGAAATGGCAAAGTGCAGCTTCCAAAGGTGGGTCATAAAAGACATTGTAGCTTCTGATTTGTTTTCTGCTAGATCACTCATCCTGGGGTAAGCCATCTGCCATGTCATGAGGACACTCAAGCAGCCCTACGGAGAGATCCATGTGGCAAGAAACTGAGGCCTCCAACTGCAGCCACATTAGTAAGTCATCTCATAAGTCAAAAGATTTAATTTTATTTATTTTTCATTGCATTGGGTCTTCGTTGCTGCACAGGGCTTTCTCTAGTTGCGTCGAGCAGGGGCTATTCATCGTTGTGGTACACGGGTTTCTCCTTGCAGTGGTTTCTCTTCTTGTGGAGTATTGGCTCTAGGTGCATGGGATTCAGTAGTTGTGTCATGCAGGCTCAATAGTTGTGGCTTGTGGGCTCTAGAGCACAGGGTCAGTAGTTGTACCACATGGGCTTAGTTGCTCTGCGGCATGTGGGATCTTCCCATACCAGGGTTTGAACTCCTGTCACCTGTATTGACAGGCAAATTCTTATCCACTGTGCCACCAAGGAAGTCCAGTGTGCACCTTTTTAAACCTAGTCTGTTTTCTTTATTTTCTATCTTAACTATTCTGTATTAAATTAAAAAAAAATAATACTCCTTTCTACCTCTCCTCTTTGAGTATTATATATGAAGTATGTCTTATTTATTAATCTTAAATTTTCAGCTTACTTTTAAGAAGTAATCACAATGTCAAGTGTTTAATATCTTTCACTTCCACCTTGAAAAGCATGGATATTAAAGTGTTAGTATAATTGCCTTCCCTAGTCTATATGTTTTACTTTTTGTTATGTATAAAAAAACAACTAAAAACATGCACGGTTTGTAAGAAAATGACAAATTTCAGAAAATTCAGAATCTGAATACACTCTATACCTAGCTTCTAAATAAAGACACAGAAAATTTCCAGACACTCAGAGGCTCCCTGGTCCCAGTCTAGCGGCTCCCCTTAAGGTTTACTCTTGTTCTGATATGTAAAGAAAAGATCACTTTACCTGTATTTTTTATTTTATATAAATGTTATGACACAGTATAACCACTTTTGGACAGGGTTTTTTTATTCCTTATGTTGTTTGTGAATATACCTATATGGTTGCCTGTTGTGATCATGTATTGCCACTGTTGCATAGGATTCTATAGTGTAAACATTTAACTACTAAGGAACTTATTCCAATGTGTATTACGATATGAGTGATTTTTAGTTTGTTTCTGTTGAGAATAGCACTGGTATATAAATTCTAGAACTTGAGCTTTGGTGGAGTGTGTATAAATTATTGTTCAGTATACATGTAGTAGTAAAATTTTTTTGTCATAACTTTCATGTGCTTATCTTTTTAGATACTTCTAATATTTTCAAGGCATTTGTATGAATTTTCATGCTCAGCCGCAGTGAATGAGATTCAAGGATTACACACATTCTTGTCAAACTTGATAATGCCTGTCGTTTTCACTTGAACTTTGTGGTTCATGAGTGATAATTCCAAGGATTGCTTTTGTTTCACTTAATTGACTACTAAGAAGCCAAGCATCTTTTGATAGGTTCACTTAACATTCTGTATTCTCTTTTTTGAAATATATTTTGGTATATTTTCCCCATTTTTGCTCTTACATTATCTTCTTATTGAAGACTATTTTTTTTTTTTTAAACATCTGAAGACTTCTTATTTAGGAGTTTTTTATATATGCTTGATATGAGTTCTTCTCTCTTTCTGTCACTCCTTTTTCTTTAGATGATTGTCAGTTTTTAATGTTAATAACTTCTAATTTGTTATTTTCCTCTTTATTTGCTTATTTAGTCATATTTCTATTTATTTATATAGTCTTCTTATCTGTAATAGAGCATATTATTTATTCTAAACCACAAAGTTTTCGTTTCTCCAATAAATCTAATTATTAAGCTTTAATGTTAACTTTGTAAACTAAATATGTTGTATCATAGTGAAAATTATTTTTTTCTAGGACAGCTGAAAGGTTACATTTATTCATAAAATGTTGTATTCAACTTTCTTTTCATTTGCTCCTACCTCTCATTGATTCACAGAGGTAAACATCACTTCATCCATGGATCTGACTTTTCTCTGATGTCTCATAGTCATTCTCACCAACTCTTCTTACCTCCTGAAATCTTTAGCAATCCCATTATTCCACAAAAGCAAAAACCTTCCTTGGACCTTTTTCCTCAGAAGATTGATTATTCCCACATTTTAAATGGGGGATTGCAATAAGTTAGGAGAAAATGCCACAAGGGTCTCTCTTTTTTTTCACATCTTTTATCAGCCTCTGCTTGCACTCTCTGTTCAAAGATTTTTGTACAACACATTGATGGAAGATGCTAGTTGTTTCTCTCCCTCGGGCAAAAGACAGATAAATTACCTGACAAATAAAATAAAGACAGTGTCTTGCTCTGTTCAAATGTTGGACAGTATTGCTTGCATCCTACTTTAAAAGTTTCAGGTGACTGAAGCTTAAGATTCCTAAGCTTTAATTCATACTTGTGCCATGCACAGCACCCAAGAGGACTGCTTTACATAACCACATGAGACTTTTGTGTGCAAGTGGAACAGATAAAAATATAAAACTATTGCTGTCTGTTTGTGTCACAAAATTGATTTTTTGTCTCACTTAAAATATTTTTTTTTTCTAAAATCCAAAAACATGTCAGGCTAAAATATTGGAATTTCAAATATGGTAAAATCTAAGACGCTTCAAATTTCTTTCCAGTATTGGTGATGATGGGTGCCATGTGAGATATGACTTCATTAAACAGAATAGGTAAGATTCCTTCATTGACCTCATTGGAAAATATGAGAATAATCCCTGGAAAAATTGGGACATTCTCTAGTTCTCCAGTATTGGGTAAGATGGTAGTAAGTGCCCCTCATTGTCCTATATGTGAATGCAGATCAATTGTGAGAGGTGGGGATAAAACAAGCAGCCTAAATATCCTTTATATTTGTTTGTTGTACTGCTAGTAGAAAGAGGAAGGGTCAGCATATCACCATGGTTGATATAGGAAATAAGATGCTTGAAACTACGCAGAAATGTACCTGCTTGTATTTTCTGTGCAGTTACCCTCTCTTTTGGTGAGCCCTGATACCTCCCTCAACTTATGTACCAACTCCACCAGCATTAAGAAGAAATCCAAAGAAATCTATTCTTTGGAATTATGAGGAAGGGAAGAGTCAAAAATTTTATAGCATGTTTTATACAAATATACACGTCACCATCTTTTTCTATGTGATGCCATGCGTGGAGGGTCAGGAGGGTCAGGGGATTCTGGAAGCACCAAGGTCTGTGGGGCTCATCACAGGTGCATTCATGGGCAGGAAAAGAGAAGGGCCTTATCTTGGTCATTTTCTCAATGCTAGTGGCTACAAAAAGAGGAGGGCAGCAGACATCTTAGGGAGAAGAGCCAACATTAAATGAAATGTCCTAATTACTCTAGGCAGCCTCTCATGATAGCTTCCAATAGCTCCTCGAATCCCTACATCCTTGCACAAGGGATAGTGTACTATTACTGGAACATGTGACTGCTGATTAACCTTATTGTTGTTGAAAAAAATAAGAACAGGTGACAGAGTTTGAAAAGGGTTCACAGTGTGAGAGAAACTACTGTAACAATGTAGACAGAACCCTTTGGATGGATTCATCATGTTTTTATTTTTATTTCTTTTGCTGCTTCAGAATCTATAGTAGTGATTGGTGTGTTCCATGATGCAGTCCCACTTCTTACAAGTTTTAGGTGGAATACCCCATTAGGAAGAAGTGCACGTAAGGAAGATTAGTGAGTCAAACTCCTCTGCCCTCTGTCAGCAGTGGGTGCAAAACGATAGAGACCAAGTGCTGTCATCCTTTGATGTGCAAAGTGTTCACTATATGAATGATGTCTTGTTTGTTTGCAGGTCAGGGGCCTTGGTCTCAATATCCCCGTTTAAGAAGTGTTATCACATGTCTGCCAGAAAGAATTGCTGATGATACTGGAAAAAATGGCGAGTTATCCTTAACAATTAAGGGTTTTCCAGCACCATGGTTAGAACTAGAGATTGTTATACTGAATGAAGCAAGTCAGACACAGAAAGACAGATATCGTATGATATTGCTTATATGCGGAATCTAAAAAGACAATGGTACAAAAGAACTTAATTACAAAACAGAAATGCATCATGGATATAGAAAACAAACGTATGGTTACCAGGGGATAAGTGGGGGAGGGATAAATTGGGAGAATGGGACTGACCTATACACACTAGTATATATAAAATAGATAAGTATTGATATGGACCTGCTGTATAGCACAGGGAACTCTACTCAGTGCTCTGTACTGGCTTATATGGGAAAATAATCTTAAAAAAAACAAGGGTTTGAGGATTATATAATAAATATATATGTGCAAAACCTTTAACATGAAAAGAAAAATCATCTAACTCTGTGGTCCCTGTTATGGTGTAAATATATTGTACCTCTAATTTTCAAAATTTGAAGCCCAGCTCCCATGTTGATGGTATTAGGAGATGGGGCTTTTGGGGGGTAATTAGGTCATGAGGCCAGAGACCTCAAACATGGGATTAGTGACCTAATAGATTTAGCAACAGAAGATCTTATGTCCATTACATTTCATTGCAGAACCAGAAAACCCACATTATGAACCAGAAATTGGTCCCTCACCAGACAGTAAGGCAGCTGGCAACTTGTTCTTTTTTTTTAATTAGTTAAATAATTGATCGATTAATGTTGGGGCTGCGTTGGGTCTTAGGTGCGGTGCACGGGCTTCTTATTGCAGTGGCTTTTCTGGTTGCGGAGCACGGGCTTTAGGTGTGCCGGCTTCAGTAGTTGTGGCACGTGGGCTCAGTAGTTGTGGCTCATGAGCTGTAGAGTGCAGGCTCAGTATTTGTGGTGCACTGGCTTAGTTACTCCATGGCATGTGGGGTCTTCCCAGATCAGGGCTCGAACTGGAGTCCCCGGCATTGGCTGGTGGTTTCTTAACAGCTGCGCCAACAGGGAAGCCCTAAATGTATGACTCTGTTTCTGTTTTGTAATTTAGTTCATGTGTAGCCATTTTTAGATTCCACCTATAAGTGATATCTTATGATAAGTCTCTTTTTCTGTCTGATTTATTTCACTTAGAATGATCGTACCTAAGTCCACCCGAGTTGCTTCAACTGGCCTTATTTCATTGATTTCATGGCTGAGTAATATTTCATTGTACATAATTACAACATCTGCTTTAACCATGTTTTCCTTCCAAGGACATTTAGGTTGTACCAACTCGAGGCTATTGTAAAGAGAGCAGCACTAAACGTTGTGGTGCTTGTGTCCCAGGGATTTTTGTTTTTCCGAAGATGTATGCTGATGAGTGGAAGTTCCGTATGCTCTGTACATCTGTTTTATAGACTTTTTAGGAAACACAGTACACTTCTCTAGAGTGGCCGTTGGCAATTTATATTCCCACCATCAGCGTAGAGGGCTCCCATTTCTCCACGCCCTGTCCTGAATTTCTGGTTTTTACACTTTGTGAGGATGGCCCTTCTGACTGATGCAAAGTGATACCTGCTTGTAGTGTTGATTTGCATTGCCCGCCTGTTTGGTAGGCCAAAATGGGCGTATGCGTTTTTCCTTGTATATTCAGGAAAAACGCATACACCCATTTGGCCAACTGCATCATTGGCAAATTCAGCCGCTTTTCATGTGCTTTAGTGATGAGTCCAATCTACCTCTTGAAATACCTCTGCTGCAATTCTGTCTTGCTTTGAAGTCCTTTTTGATGACTTACCTCAAGAGATTTTTCAACAATAGGTATCATTTACAAGCCTGCAGATTTGTGAATTGCAGTGCCCTGGAGCTCCATTTTTCAACTTTCTTTTTTGGGAACTCACCACAAAATAGGAGGGTTGCTTCAAGCCCTATTCTGGTTCTGGGGGCAAGCTGAGCCTTTGGTCATTTCCTCTTCCTGATTGGAAATTAGAGTGGCACGTGGCTGTCCAAATATCTAGGGCTTGTCTCTCATTGGTTCCCAATTTCTGCTTCATCCTCCGGACAAATTCCAAACTGTGTGAAACAGGATGTTGAAGGAGCTGATTTCCCCAAGTGGGGAGATTAAGAAAGAGTCTCGAGGGGGGAAGCCTGTCACAAAGAGATGAGGAGATGAGGTGCCTTTTCCAAACTTTTCCTGATCGGACGGTGTACGATCCTTTGGTTGTCCCATGCATGTTTTATCTGTGGGAAGGATCACCTGCCCCTGGAGATTTGGGATCCATGGAATAGGGACCAGGTAGTATTACTCTAAAGGGGCTACATTTGCATACCCATTCTTATAAAGCCTCTCACCACATGAGTGTCTAACCTTAGGTCTCATCCAGCTGTGGGTCTAGACAGAGTCAGTCCAGGTTGGAACTCAGCCACTGAATGAATTCTGTATGAATTTCTATCTCTCTCAGTGTCTTTGTTTTTAATTTATTTTTATAATGGGGTGTAGCTGACTTTCAAGGCTCTGTTCTTGCTGCTGTACATCGACTTGATTCACTTATAGAGAGATATAAATAAATTATTTTTCAAATTCTTACCAGTCATATATATTCTTTTCCGGTGACTAGAGTGTGCTGAGTCCAATTTCTTGAGCTATAGGGTAGGTCTTGTCGATTACCTATTTGGTCTTTGGAATGTATCTGTGCTAATTTCAACCTCCTGCTTTATGCCTCACCCCACTCCACCTTCTCCTTTAGCATACAAAAGTGTGTTTACTAAATGTGTGACTCTGTTTCTGTTTGTAATTTAGTTCATGTGTAGCCATTTTTAGATTCCACCTATAAGTGATATCTTATAAGAAGTCTCTTTTCTGTCGGACATATTTCACTTAGAATGATCAAACCAAAGTCCACCCGAGTCGCTGCAACTGGCCTTATTCCATTGATTTCAAGGCTGCATAATATTCCATTGTACATAAGCACCACATATTCTTTATCCATTTTTTCCTTCCAAGGACATTTAGGTTGTATGCAAGTCTAGGCTCTTGTAAACAGGGCAGCAGTACATGTTGGGGTGCCTGTGTCCTGTCGATTTTTGTTTTTTCCAAGATATATGCCCATGAGTGGAAGGGCCGTATGCTCTGTAGCTCTGTAGCTCTGTTTCTTAGATTTCTTAGGAAACACAATATACTTCTCCAGAGTTGCCTTTGGCAAGTTACATTCCAACCATCAGTGAAGCAGGGCCTTCTTTTCTCCTCGCCCTGTACTGCATTTCTGGTTTCTACACTTTGTGAGCATGGCCCTTCTGTCCGATATGAAGTGATGCCTCTTTGTAGTGTTGATTTGCATTGCCTGCTTCTTTGGTCGTCCTAAAAAGGCGTAGGTGTTTTCCCTGTATATATTCAGGGAAAACACATATGCCCTTTTTGGCCAAGTGCATCATTGGTGAAGTTAAGCCGCTTTTCACGGGCTCTAATGGCAAGTCCAATCTACCTCTTGAAATCCCTTTCCTGCAATTCTGCCTTGCTTTCAAATCCTTTTCGTTGACTTACCTCAAGATGTTTTACTACGATAGGTATCATTTACAACCCTGCAGGATTGTGAATTGCAGTGCCCTTGAGCTCCATTTTTCAACTTGCTTTTTTGGGAACTGGCCACAAAACAGCAGGGTTGCTTCAAGCCCTATTCTTGTTCCTGAGGCAAGCTAAGCCTTTGGTCAATTCTTCTTCCTGATTGGAAATTAGAGTGACAAGTGCCTGTGCAAACACCTATGGCTTGTCTCTCATTGGTTCCACCCCTTCCTCTTCATCCTCCAGACAAATTCCAAACTGTGTGAAAGAGGGTTTGAAGTTGCTGACTTCCCCAAGTGGGGAGATTGTTAGGAAGGAGGCTGGAGGTGGGAACCGGAGCAACAGGAGATGAGGAGATTAGGGGCCTTTTCCAAACTTTTCCCGATTAGACGGTGTACCATCCTCTGGGTGTCCCATGCATATGTTAGCTGTAGGAAGATTTCCCTGCACCTGGAGATTTGGGACCCGTGGAATGGGGACCAGGCAGTATTACTCTAAAGGGGCTGCATATGGTGGCCCATCCTCACCAATCCTCTCAGCCCCATGAGTGTCCAGCCTTAGGTCCCATCCAGCTGTGGGTCTAGATGTGGTCAATCAAGTTGCATTACAGCCCCTGAATGAATTTTGTAAGAATTCCTCTTTCTCTCACTGTCTTTATTTATTTATTTATTTATTTATTTATTTATTTATTTATTTATTTATTTATTTATTTATTTATTTATTTATATTTATTTTTTATAATGGGGTAAAGCTGATTTTCTAATCTGTGTGTCTTGCTGCTGTACATCCACTTGATTCAGTTACAGAGAGACATCAATAAATTCTTTTTCGGTATCTACTAGTCAGATATATTCTTTTCCTGTGAATAGAGTGTGCTGAGTCCAGTTCTTTGAGCAAGGAGTAGGTCTTGTCCATTGCATTATTTGTTTATGGAACAGTATCTGTGCCAATTTCAACCTCCTGGTTAATGCATCACCATACCGCACCTTTCCCCTTAAGCAGCCATAAGTGTGTTTTCTAAATATATGACTCTGTTCTGTTTTGTAATTTAGTTCATGTGTGGCGATATTTAAATTCCCCCAATAAGTGATATCTTATAAGTTTCTTTTTCTTTCTGACTTATTTCACTCTCAATGCCCATACTTATGTTCCCCCGAGTTGGTGCAACTGGCTTTATTTCAATGATTTCAGGGCTGAGTAATATTCCATTGTACATAAGTACCCATTCTTCTTTATCCATTTTTTTCCTTCCGAGGACATTTAAGTTGTACCCAAGTCGAGGCTCTTGTAAACAGAGCGACCCTAAACGTTTTGGTGCCTGCGTCCTGTCAACTTTTTGTTTTCCAAGCTATAAGCCTATGAATCGAAGTGCTGTATGCTCTGTAGCTGTGTTGTTTAGCTGTTTTAGGAAACACAATACACTTCTCCAGAGTGGCCTTTGGCAATTTACATTCCCCCCATCAGCTTGACAGGGCTCCCCTTCCCCACCAGCTCACCCTGCTCCCCCCCCACCCCGCCCTGTCCTGCATTTCTGGTTTTTAACAATTGTGAGGATGGCCCTTCTTTCAGATGCGAAGTGATACCTCTGTGTAGTATTGATTTGTATTGCCTGCTTGTCTGGTGGGCCAAAAAGGGCATATATAAATTTTTCCTGAATATATTCAGGAAAAACTCATATGCCCTTTTTGGCCAACTGCATCCTTGGCGAAGTTCTGCTGCTTTTCATGTGCTTTAAGGGTGAGTCCAGTCTACCTCTTGAAATCCCTTTCCTGCAATTCTGCCTTGCTTTCAAATCATTTTCGTTGACTTACCTCAAGATATTTTTTTGATGATAGGTATCATTTACAGGCCTGCTGGTTTGTGAATTGCAGTGCCCTTGAGCTCCATTTTTCAACTTGCTTTTTAGGGAACTGGCCACAAAAGAGCAGGATTGCTTCAAGCCCTATTCTGGTTCCAGGGGGGCAAGCTGAACCTTTGGGCAATTCTTCCTGATTGGAAATTAGAACGACATGTGCCTGTGTAAACACCTAAGGCTGGTCTCTCATTGTACCCCCCCTTCCAGTTCATCCTCTGGACAAATTCCAAACTGTTCAAAACAGGATGTTGAAGGTGCTGATTCCCCTAGTGGGGAGATTGTTAGGAAAGAGGCTGGAGGTGGGAACCCAAGCACCAGGAGATGAGAGTCCTTTTCCAAACTCTTCTCAATCAGAGCGTGGATCATCCTCTGTGTGTCCCATGCATGTTTTATCTCTAGGAAGATTTCCCTGCACCTGGAGATTTGGGACTCATAGAATGGGGACCAGGCAATATTACTCTAAAGGGGCTGCATTTGCTGGCCTATCCTCACCAATCCTCTCAGCCTGACAAGTGTCCAGACTTAGGTCCCATCCAGCTGTGGGTCTAGATGTGGTCAGTCCAGGTTGCATCACAGCCCCCGATCGAATTTTGTAAGAATTCCTCTCTCTCTCCCTTTTTTTTTTTTTTGTAATTTATTTTTATAATGGGTTGTAGCTGATTTTCATTGCTGTGTTCCTTGCTTCTATACATCCACTTGATGCACTTACAGAGAGACATCAATAAATTGTTTTTCAGTTTCTACTAGTCAGATATATTCTTTCCCTGTGAATAGAGTGTGCTGAGTCCAGCTCTTTGAGCAATGAGTAGGTCTTGTCGATTCCAGTATTGGCTTATGGAATGATATCTGTGCCAATTTCAACCTCCTGGTTTATGCGTCACCCCACTGCACATTTCCCCTTAACCAATCATAAGTGTGTTTTGTAAATGTGTGACTGTGTTCTGTTTTGTAATTCAGTTCATGTGTGGCGATTTTTAGATTCCTGCTATAAGTGACATCTTATGATAATATTCATTTTGTCTGACTTATTTCACTCTCAATGACCATAGTTAAGTCCCCCCGAGTTGCTGTAACTGGCCTTATTTCATTGATGTCAGGGCTGAGCCATATTCCATTGTACATAAGTACTAAATCTTCTTTATCCATTTTTTCCTTCCAAGGACATTTAAGTTGTACCCAGGTCAAGGCTCTTGTAAACAGAACAGCAGTACACGTTGGGGTGCCTGTGTCCTGTCGATTTTTGGTTTTCCCAAGATATACGCCCATGAGTGGAAGTGCCGTATGCTCTGTAGCTCTGTTTTTTAGATGTTTCAGGAAACACCATACATTTCTCGAGAGTGGCTGTTGGCAACTTACATTCCCCCCTGCAGCATAACAGGGCTCCCTTTTATCCACACCCTGTCCTGCATTTGTGGTTTTTACCCTTTGTGAGGATGGCCCTTCTCACGGCTGCGATGTGATACCTGTGTAGTATTGATTTGCATTGTCCGCTTTTTTGTTTGGCAAAAAAGGGTGTATACGTTTTTCCTGAATATATTCAGGAAAAACACATACACCCTATTTGGCCGACTGCACCCTTGGCGAAGTTCAGCTGCTCTACATGTGCTTTAAGGGCGAGGCCAGTCTACCTGTTGAAATCTCTTTCCTGCAATTCTGCCTTGCTTTCAAATCCTTTTCGTTGACTTACCTCAAGATATTTTTCGACTATAGGTATCATTTACAGCCCTGCAGGTTTGTGAATTGCAGTGCCCCTCAGCTCCATTTTTTAACTTGCTTTTTGGGGAACTGGCCACAAAACAGCAGGATTGCTTCAAGCCCTATTCTTGTTCCAGAGGCAAGCTGAGCCTTTGGTCAACTCGTCCTCCTGATTGGAAATTAGAGTGACATGTGCCTGTGGCTTGTCTCTCATTGGTTCCCCCCCTTCCTCTTTATCCTCTGGACAAATTCGAAACTGTTCAAAACAGGATATTGAAGGTGCTGATTCCCCAAGTGGGGAGATTGTTAGGAAAGAGGCTGGTGGGCAGAACCTGAGCACCAGGCGATGAGGAGATGAGGTGTCTTTTCCAAGCTCTTCCCAAACTGATGGTGTACCATCCTCTGCATGTCCCATGCATGCTTTAGCTATAGGAAGGGTCGCAGGCACCTGGTGATTTGAGACCCATGGAATGGGTAGCACGCAGTATTACTCTAAAGGGGCTGCATTTGCTGACTCATCCTCACCAAGCCTCTCAGCCCAATGAGTGTCCAGCCTTAGATCTCACCTATCTGTGGATCTAGATGTCGTCAATCCAGGTTGCATCACAGCACCTGAACGAATTTTGTAATAACTTCTCTCTCTCTCTCTCTGTTTTTGTTTTTGGAATTTATCTTTTTAATGAGGTATAGGTGATTTTCAATGCTGTGTTTCTTGCTGCTCTACACACACTTGATTCAGTTACAGAAAGACATCAATAAGTTCTTTTTCAGATTCTTACCAGTTGTATATATTCTTTTCCGGTGTGTACATATGCTGAGTCCAGTTCTTTGAGCTTTAGAGTATGTCTGGTTGATTCCCTATTTGCTCTATGGAATGGTACCTGTGCTCATTTCAGCCTCCTGTTTTATGCCTCACCTCACCCGACCTTTCCAATTTAGCAGTCATAAGTGTGCTTTCTAAATGTGTGACTCTGTTTCTGTTTTGTCATTTAGTTCATGTGTAGTCATTTTTAGATTCCACCTATAAGTGATATCTTGTGATAAGTCTCTTTTTCTGTCTGACTTATGTCACTTAGAATGATAGTACGTACATCCACCCGAGTTCCTGAAACTGGCCTGATTTCATTGATTTCATGGCTGAGTAATATTCCATTGTACATTAAGTACCACACCTTCTTTATCCATTTTTTTCCTTTTAAGGACATTTAGGTTGTATCCAAATTGAGGCTCTTGTAAACAGAGCAGCACTAAACATTGGGGTGCCTGTGTCTCGTCGATTTTTGGTTTCCCCAAATATACACCCGTGAGTGGAAGTACCTTATTCTCTGTAGCTCTGTTTCTTAGATTTTTTAGGAAACACCATACACTTCTCCAGAGTGCCCTTGGCAATTTACATTTCCACAATCAACATTAACAGGTCTCCCTTTTCTCCACATCCTATCCTGCATTTCTTGTTTTTACACTTTGTGAGGATGGCCCTTCTGATTAATACGAAGTGATACCTCTTTGGATTGTTTATTTTCACTCATGCCTGTTTGGTTGGCCGAAAAGGGCATATTTGTTTTGCCTGAATATATTCTGGAAAAACGCATATATCCTTTTTGGCCAACTGCATCGTTGGCGAAGTTCAATCCCTTTTCATGTGCTTTAATGGCGAGTCCAATCTACCTCTTTAAATCCCTTTCCTGAAATTCTGCCTTGCTTTCAAGTCCTGTTTCATGACTTACCTCAAGGCATTTTTCAAAGTTAGGAATCTTTTACAGCCCTGCAGCATTGTGAATTGCAGTGCCCCTGAGCTCCATTTTTTTTTTCTTTTTTCTTTTTTTTTTTTTTATCTTCTATCTCTAGGTGTAAAGTCTTCTATCTCTAGGTGTATAGTCTTTTGTCTCTAGAAGTATAATCTTCTATCTCTAGGTGTAAAGTCTTCTATCTCTAGGAGTATACTCTTCTATCTCTAGGTGTATAGTCTTTTGTCTCTAGAAGTATAATCTTCTATCTCTAGGTGTAAAGTCTTCTGTCTCTAGGAGTATACTCTTCTATCTCTAGGTGTATAGTCTTTTGTCTCTAGAAGTATAATCTTCTATCTCTAGGTGTAAAGTCTTCTGTCTCTAGGAGTATACTCTTCTATCTCTAGGTGTATAGTCTTTTGTCTCTAGAAGTATAATCTTCTATCTCTAGGTGTAAAGTCTTCTATCTCTAGGAGTATACTCTTCTATCTCTAGGTGAATAGTCTTCTTTTTTTTTTTTTTAACATCTTTATTGGGGTATAATTGCTTTACAATGGTGTGTTAGTTTCTGCTTTATAACAAAGTGAACCAGTTATACATATACATATGTTCCCATAGCTCTTCCCTCTTGGGTCTCCCTCCCTCCTACCCTCCCTATCCCACCCCTCTAGGTGGTGACAAAGCACCAAGCTGATCTCCCTGTGTATATCTTTCTGAATTTGTGTTTTTGTTTCCTTCAGAAAGATACCCCCAAGTGTAATTCCTGCAACATATGGTAGTTCTATTTTTAATTTCTTGAAAAACCTCTGTACTGATTTCCACAGTGGCTGCACCAGTGAGCATTCCCAAGAGAATGTGTGAAGGTTCTCCTCATCCTCGCCAAGGCTTGTTAATTTCTTTTGGACGAAAGCCAACTTTTTAGGTGTGAGGTGATAATCTCATTGTTCTTTTGATGTGCATTTCCCTGATGATAAGTGATATTGGTCATAGTTTCCTATGTCTCTTGGCTATCTGTATGTACTCTTGGGAAAAAAATGTTCAGTCCCAGGTTTTAATTGGGCTTTTGGTTTTTGGAGGTTCAGTTGTGTGAGTTCTTCATCTATTTTGGATATGAACCCCTTTTCTGACATATTGTTTGCAACTATTTTCTCACATTCGGTAGGCTGCCTCTTCATTATTTGGATGGTTTCCTTTGTCATTGAAAAGCTTTAAAGTTGGGTGGAGTCCCATTGGTTTATTCTGCTTTTGTTCCCCTGGCTTGGGGAGACATCCAGAAAATATTGCTAAGATGGATGTCAAAGAGCATACTGCTTATGTTTTCTTCGAGGAGCTTTATGGCTTCAGGTCTTGCATTGAATTACTTGATTCATTTTGAGGATGCTTGTGTAGGTGGTATAAGAAAGGATTCCAGTTTGATTGTTGTGCATGTAGTAGTCCAGTTTTCCCACCACCATTCATTGAAGAGGCTATCTTTTCCCCATTGTATAGTCTCACCTCCTTTGTCATAGATGAATTGACCATATATGCATAAGTTTATTTTGGGGCTCTCAATTCTGTTCCATGTATCTATGTGTATTTCTTTTGTTCCTATATGATACTGTCTTGATTATTCTAGATATATAGTATAGTTTGAAACAGGGAGTGTGATATATCCAAGTTTGTGCTTCTTTCTTTAGATAGTATTGACTATTCAGTTTTTTTTTCTGTTTCTTTACACGTATTAAAATTCTTTTAGTTCTCATAAAATTCCATTGGTGTTTTGATAGGAATGGCATCAAATGTCTAGATTGCTCTGGGGTGTGGAATCATTTTAACAATATGAATTCTTCCAATCCATGAACACATTATATCTGTCCATTTGTTTGTGTCGTCTCCAATTTCTTTCATCAGTGTCTTCCAGTTTTCTGAGTACAGGTCGTTTACCTCCTGGGTTAGATGTATTCCTAGGTATTTCATTTTTGTTAATATCATTGTCAATGGGGTTGTTTTCTTAATTTCTCATTCTGATAGTTTGTTGCCAGTGTATAGAGATGCAACAGATTTCTATAGGTTAATTTTGTATCCTGCAACTTAACTGAACTTTCCAATGAATTCCATTTGTTTAGGGGGGCCATCTTAAGGATTTTCTATATAAAACATCATGTCAGGACTTCCCCGGAGTTGCAGTGGTTAAGACTCCGCACTCCCAATGCAGGAGAACTGGGTTCAATCCCTGGTCAGGGGACTAGATCCCACATGGATGCCACAACTGAGAGTTCGCATGCCACAACTGAGGAGCCCGCCTGCCGCAACTAAGGAGCTCACCTGCCACAACTAAGACCCAGCCCAACCAGAATAAATAAATGAATAAATAAATAAATAAATGAAATATAAAACATCATCTCATCTACAAACAGTGACAGTTTTACTTTTTCCTCTGCCATTGGATTCCTTTTATTTCTTTTTCTCATCTAATTACTATGTCTAGGACTTCCTAGACCTTGTTGAATGAAAGTGGTGAGAGTGGTCAGGGTTAGAGTTAGGTTTAAGCACAATTCGCCCTCTTCCCCTTCCTCCCTCCTCATCTCTCTGAGGCCTCCAGGAAGGACAGGACTAGTCCTGGGTCACACATGACTCAGGGAATTGAACTGGACCACTGTTTCTCTGCCCCCCAGTCCTGGACATAGCTTTGTATACTATCTGTGTACCTTCTTTGACCAGGTGTCTATTTAGAGCTTTCCCTATTTTTAATGGGGTTGTGTTGTAGTTCTTTGTATATTTTGAGACAAATTCTTTATTAGATATGTTTGCAGTTCTTTTCCACCAGTGTGTGTTGTCTTTCGATTTTCTGAATGAGGTTTTTCACACAGTGGAAATCTTTAATTTTATAAAGTCCACAGAATCCCTTGTTTTTCTTTCTGGACTGCTTTTTTGTGTTGTGTGTTAAAACCACAAAGCTTGTGATCTACATGACCAAGCCCAAGCTCGTATCAATTTTCTTTTATGTTTTCTCCTATAATTTTGAATGGTTTTGCATTTAATTCTTGTCTCTGAAAAATTGTGAGTGAATTTGATGTAAGTTGCAAAGCTTGTGTCTACATTCATTTTATTCTATATGGTTTCCAATTCATTGTTCCTTAACCACTTTGGCGAAGCTATGGGATATTGTCTTCATTTGTTTGAATTTCCACAATTTAATGGGTTCAGCAGTTCTGCCAGCAGGGGTTGCTGTCTCCAGTGACCCGTGAGGGAGGCGCTCTCTGCACTTCCCGCACCGACCAAAGGGTGGCGCTGAGCCCGCCTCTCTGACCCACAGCGCATGCGCGTTCCTCGTGGACAGGGCTCTGAGCGCTGCTAAGGGGAGTTGTGTCTCCTCAGGCAACGCCAGGCTGAGGCTGCTGACAGGCCCTCGGTCTCCTCAGTACTCGCTGGGGTTTCGGCTTCAGGACAACGTGGGGCTGCGTTCACGCTCACGGGAGCTGAGTTTCCTGAGAACGCAGGCGACGCCGGAGAAAAGGTGAGGAGACAGTGAGGAAAAGTGGGGAGAAGCTTCCTGGGGACGACTGACGGCTGAGGGGGCCCATCTTCGTGCGACCCAGGATGGGCTTGGTGTGCAAAGCTGGATTTTTTGTCAGGCTGGTGCGCCGTGGAGCCGCATGGGTTATGGGGTGTGCAGTCTTCCCCGCACCGTTTACCATGGGGCTGCCCTCCCACTCAGTGTGTCCTTGGTCCCCTTGTCGTAACTTAACACCACCCCACCACCATGCGGGGTGGGTTCTGGGCTCTCCGTCCTGTCCCTCTGGTCTGTGTTCCTGTTTTGAGCCAGTTCTACACTGTTTGGGGGACTGTAGCTTCGTGATGAAGTGTGAAGTCAGAGAGGGTGATGCCTGTGGCCCGTTCTCCTTTCTCAGGGTCCCCTTGGCTCTTCGGGGTCCTTTGTGGCTCCACACACATCTTAGGAGGATTTGCTCCATTTCTGTGAAAAACACCGTTGGAATTTCCGGACGGCCTGCCTTCCCTGTGTGCACCGCTTTGGGTGGGACGGACATTTTAGCAACAGTAATTCTTGCATTCCGTGAGCACGGGGTGTCTTTCCACCGACTTGTGTCTTCTTCAATGTCTTAATCAGGGTCTGAAAGTTTTCAGGTCTTTCACATCCTCGGTTAAATTTATTCCTTGGTATTTTGTTCTTTTGGATGCAGTTGTAAATAGAGTTTTTTTTCTCTTTCTGATGGTTCATTATTAGTGTTTAGAAATGCAGTTGAGTTGTGTGTACTGATTTTGCATCTTTACTGAATTCACTTATTATTTCTAGCAGTTTTTTTTGGTGGAATGATGTGGAAAATTGAACTTCCAAAATCCCGCTGTTTCTACCACATCCAAGTCATCCACAACAGGGAAGAAAGGGAAGTCCTTTATATTGGGAAGTCCTAATAAGTCTTTCCACAGTGCCTCTAAATGACTTGTGGACTTGGGGTGAACTGGATCTGGGCAAGGCTTGGCCTCTGTATGGAAGTTTGATGTTTCCTCTGCCTTCCTGGCATGGTTTTGACATGGTGTTTTGAAGAACACTTGACTTTCCAGTAATTTCAAACGTACAGACAGCTTTGCATACAGAAAAGCGAGTCTTGTATCTTGATTAAACATATTCCTAAATATTAATGTTGACACTATTTAAAATGGAATTGTTTTCATAAGTTCTTTTTCAGATTATTTATTGCTAATATATATATATATATATATATATATATATATATATATATATATATATATATATGATAGACTTTTGTGAATTGATATTTTTTTCTATAACTTTGCGGAATTACTGATTAGTCAAATAATTTTTTGTTGCTATAGGAAGTTTTATATATAAGATGGTGTGATCTGTGTTCTGTGAATAGACACAGTTTTAATTTTTCCATTCACATATGGATGCCTTTTGTTTCTTCCCTCAAACCTCTGGGTAGAACTTCCAGTACACTATTATCAGCGGTGGAGGCCAGCTTCCTGGCCTTGTTCCTGATTTCAGGAGTAAATCTTTCAGTTTTTAACATTGAGGATGGTGTTTGCTGTGGCTTTGTATACTACTCTTTTTCATATGGAACAAACTTCCTTTTACTCCTACTTTCTTGAGTGCTTGTATCATGAAATAGCACTGGATTTTGATTATAGCTTTTCCTGCAGTAATTGATAGGATCGTGTGCTTTTACTTCACTTCTTCGTAGTTCTTCAGTACATTGCTTAGGTTTAATATGTTGAACACCCTGACATTTCCGGTGTAGAGATACTTGCTTATGGCATCATCCATTTAATGTTCCGTTGGCTCCATGTTGTTCTAATTTTGTGGAGGATTCTTGCGTTCATATTTCTAAGGTATACTGGTGTACTGTTCTTTCTCATGATGTATTTGTGTGACTTGATTAGATGTGGCTTGGTGTTGGTGCTTTGAAGGGTCAGCATTAGGGTTGGGACTGGGATATGGTTGCCCTAAGCGACCCCGCCCATCGCAGCACAGTCCGCCCGCCTCTGACCGCCATGTACCTCCCGCCAGCTCTGGCCCGGCCCTCTAGAGACTCCCCTGTCCTCAGAGGGCTGGGCTGACTGCCCCTTGGCCTCCCTCCCCTCTCTGCCCATCCGTCCATCCTCCCTGAGTCAGGACACCGCGTCCTCCACGAGGCTCCTGGATTTTGGCCTGGGGGACCTACACGCCCCCACGAGCTGTGTCCACCATGAGGATTTTCACCTCAAGAGGTCCCGGAAGACGGACTACCCGGGACCTCAGAATGGGACTTTGTGTGCAGACGGGCCACCGCAGAGCTTCCCGGGGTGAGCCGAGGTCACTGACCGGTGTGCGGGTGTCCTCATGGGGGGCATTTGGACCCAGACACACAGGGGAGAAGGCGATGTCATGGCAGAGACGGAGAGGGGGCTGGGAGTGTCCTGGGACCGACCGACCCCAGAACCTGTCGTGGGGCGGGCCCCCAGCACCTTGCCCTCGGGCTCCAGGCCTGAGAAGAAGGGTCCCCTGTCTCAACCTCGCCCCCAATCTGGTGTTGTGTGCTGGGGCCACAGGAGTCCCACACCCGGCTTGTGGGGCATGGCACTGTGCTTGCTGACACCTAGGACCATCACCGGCCGCCCCCACTCCGGGCATGATCCCCACTCCTCCTCGGGGAGGGACCCAGGGCCTAGGACCCCCGTCCCACATGTCCTCGTCACAGTGACCTCTCCTCATCACCCAGCCACCCCTGGGGCATCTCAGGCCCCAGAAAGGAGGCGCGGCACCGTGGTGATTTGGCGAGTGTCCACAGGCGACCGCACCCACCCTGAGACCAGAGTGTGGCCATCTGAGATGGGTCCCACAAGCCTCCCAACCCAGGCTCCCTGTTTCACAGGGAAGGTCCTCTTGCCGAATCTCTGGATGGGGATGTCGAGCAGGGGTGACAGAGGCCTGTCAACATGTGGGCCAGAGAGGTCTTCTCCAGGAGCCCAGGCACAGTGAGCCCAGGGCTTGTGCATCCCTGCCCTCCTGTACCCTACGGAATGAGGATAAAGCCCCAGTAACCCCCAAGAAGAGACAAGACACCCAGAGGACTAGACCACCCACAGATCGGGGACTGAGTGTCCACCTCATTTCCCCGGAGAGAACAATGCCTTCACCGGGACTGCAGACGGGCCCATGTGCCCACAGACACACAGCTTCAGTGAGCCAGCCACACAGAAAACCCCCTTCCAGGGTCCCCTGTGTTAATAGACGCAGCCTTCGGGGGAAGGGTCCGGCCCGATCGAGGATGCACGTGCTCCAGCGCTGGACACGCACTGCCCGTGCCCCTGCCCATACCCCTGGCTCTCTGCTGTGCCCTGTGGCTTCACCACCTCAGGAACCCTCCTCTCCAGGCTCCGATCACCCACATTTCCCACCTCCACCCCATCACTCTCCACTTCAATGTGCCCATTTCCCCGCCAGGTGAAGTGGATAGCAAATGTCCCGCACTGTTGTTTTCAGCAGCGTAGATGGGGCTTCCTTTCTCTTGCCGGCTGTGGTCTGGCTGGACACCAGGAGCTTCCATTGGCACGGGGCTAGACCCCACCCTGCAGGGGTCAGCCCTGATCCTGCACTACAGCGCCGCCTGCTGGTCTCTCCGTCCTCCCATCCGGCACAGTCTTCACCTTCCCTGCCGCCCCCGATGGTCCATCCACACTGTCCAGCGATCAGCCCCTTGTCCCTACCGTCATCACCCCCAGCTCCACACCCCTCTTCCAGCCTCAGGGATGACCCAGGACCCTTCCTGGGCTCCCCACCTGCCCACCCTTGGTCTGTGTCTTCAGTCCACCTGTGCAGACAGGTGAGGATCCCCTCCAGAGACTCTCAAACGCTTCACCCCTACATCCTCCCGGGGGTCTGCCTGTGGCCTGTCGGGATGTTCCACCCTCAGCAAGCCCCTAAATGCATGGCAAGGGCAGGCATCAGGCCTACTGCATGCATTGCTGTGCGTCCTGCTGTATACACAGGCATGACCCTGCCCCAGGGTGCAGGAAAGTCAGCCTTACCTCAGGACGTGGGGAAAGAGGCTGCCCTCAGGGTGGACGTCAGTTCTTAACTTACCAGGCAAGGGCAGCCGGGTTCTCACTCCTTGGACCCTTTCTCACCCAGACAGAACCTTGACCCGGCTTTGTTCCCACCCCTGTTGTCCCTCCATTGGCCTCGCTCTTGTCAGCAGAGCAGGATATTGTGGTCTGTGGTCACAGGCTGAGACACACAGACACTGGCTGACCCATGTGCACCCATGCTGACCCCAAATAACGGCCACTGCACCAGGGCCTGTGCGCTGTGGGTTCACCAGCCCACAGAGAGGCCGGGCCTCTGTCTTGGCTCCAGAGGTCACCTTGAGTCTGATGGAAGTGTCCGTGCTCCATGGGCCTCGCTCCAGGCTGGTCTGTGCTGACGGCGTGATACAGGGTGGGGCTTCCTGGGTCCCCCCGCGGGGGCTGGAGGCCAAGGTCAGGCACACGGCGGTCCCCACATTGATGTGACAGACCCCAATAAACCCTGCACTTCAGCACTAGGTGGGCTTCACTGGGCTGCCACAGCCGAGGAAGCTGGACCCTGCTCATCCCCCTGTCCTCGCTGATTTTAACTTGCATCCTTCACCATAATAAACCCTGAGTATAATAGCTTCAGGGAATTCTGGGAGCAAGAAAAATGAAGATGTGGAGGGGTCCCCTACACTGTAGTTGGGGTCAGAAGTCGGTGTGGAGGATCTTGGGGCCCTGGAATCTGAACAGCCCCCCTACCAGGGGAGAGGTAGGAGACCCTGGGTGGTAGTTAAGCTGAGTCCAAGGCCCACCTGTGTAGGAGGCTTCCTAGCCCCGGGGATCCTGAAGAGGCCGGCTCCCTCCTCCCCTCCGCCTGAAGGCCTGGTCCCTGCTCTTGAGAGATTCCCTAGGGTGGGGTCCTGGTGCTGGAGGTGCCCCGATTCTGTGGTCTTCTGAGTCTCCAGTGAGGATAACGGGAGTGGGGGAAGACCTGTTCACAGAAAGGGAGCTTCTGCTGGAACAGAGCCTGGGTCTGCTACCCCCAACCCCAGGTGCAGTGGGGAAGGAATGTGAGAGCTAGAATTTGGCTTGAATGCAACTGTGAGCCCCTGAGGGGCGAGGATTGGCTGACTTGGGCAGCCTGACCCTGCTGGCCAGCCCTCCCCAGGTGTGCCTGCGTGGAGGTCAATATAAACACCGCTCCAGGCAGCAAGAGCCCCTGCAGCTGGGCCTGACGCCATATTCTCTGCCCCGTCAGCAGTCTCGGGGCTGGGCTGGTGGGAGGGAGTGAGGGTCCACGGCTCTGTGGGTGGCCGGTGTGAGTGGGGCTCTGTGGGACTTTCTGCAGGAGTTTCCAGGTTGCCACCTGTTAAAGAAGAGGATGTGTCACCCATACCTTCTGCAGGAATTTCTCCCTGGTCAGAGGTGAGGAAGGAAAAACGCAGTGGGGGCCGGGACAAGGGGGGTACCTCAGGCAGGGAAACGGAAAGCTTCCAGAAGAGCGCCCGGGGCCAGGACCATCCTGGCTGGCCTGCAAGCACCACCTTGTCCTGCGTGCTGTGGCTGTTGTGACTCCAAGCCCTTTCCTTTAGGCTTTCAAGTCCTTGCACACATTAAGGTGTTTTACCTGGGAAGGGTGGGAACAGTTCAGCAGCAGCTGACCTGGGGCTCAGCTCATGTTTACTCACAGATGCCTTGGCACCGTCCCCCAGCCTTGCAATGAGGACACTCCTTGTGGGGGGCCGCTGGCTGCCTGGGAGACGATTCCCCACCTCTGACCAACTTCAGAATTGTTTACCACTGGAGCAAGTGCCCTGATAGGGTTTTCATCTGTATAACTAGTGGGTTCTTAATTAGCAACGTGAAGGGTGACATCAGAGGTCCTGTATCAAGATGGAAATACTTATCCCCAACAGGTACAGTTGTAAAAACCTGGGGAGGCTGTTTGCAGCCGGCACCCTTAGGGATGGGCTTCTCACTGACCCCTCAACATTCTGGTGTCCAGCCACTGCTTTAGGATTTCTGAGGCCCAATTCTGACTCTAAGGGTTCTGTAACCCAGCCTCTGTGAGCTTTTAATGAGACCCACACTCCAGGATCCTACAGAGCAGGATCTGTGTGACCGTTCTGTGGCTTCTGTAACAAATGACCACAAGCTGGGTGGTTTAAAACAAGAGGAATTCATCGTCCCCCAGTCCTGGAGACCAGACATCTGAGATCAAGGTGTTGCAGGACAGAAGTCTCTCCAAAGGCTCCAGGATAGGGTTCTTCCTGCCTTTTCCAGCTTTTGGGGCCTCCAGGCATTACCAGGCTTGTGGCTGCATCCCTCCCATCTCTGCCTGTGTCTTCACGTGGTTTCTCCTCTGTGTCTGTGTTTCTCCTCTTTTGTCTCTCATAAGGACTCTCTCAGTTGGATTGAGGGCCACCCTAACCCAAGATGACCTCACCTCGAGATCTTTAACTACATATAGAAAGACCCTTTTCCCACATACGGTCCTGTTCACGTGTTCTGGGAGGGGCACAGCTTTTGGGGTTAGCATTCAACCCATTGCCTGTGTATAAAATAACCCTCATTTTAGGAGATTACCAAGGTCCCATATAGACTGGCACAGACAGCAGCCTTGTGGGTGGAGTCTGGGCAGAGTGAGGACCCTGGAATCACCTGGAAAGGATGAAGTCCTGGCTGCATTAAGTGAGCCCTTCCACCACAGGGTCCGTGGAAACAGCCACTCCACTCGGTCCGTGGAAAGGGACCCAGTGCCAAGTCCAGAAATGGTTATATTGCAAAGCTGGCTCTTCTGGGATTTCATCATCAATAGCATTATGTAACCAATAAGTATGGGTTTGGGGAAATCGGTTTCTGGCACGTGATGTCAGCACTGTCTCTTTAGGCTCATCCAGCCTAGAATGGGAATATTTGAAGAAGAGTTTGGGAGATTGTGAAGCTTGGTTGTCAAGGAAAGTGAGGAGGTTTGTCAAGGAAACTTCTCCCTTAAACTGAAGGCAGGGCTGGGAGAGCTGAACTCCAGGGATCTTTTAAAGGGGCTTCTCTGAAGCACCATCACCTGAGAGGTGGTCTCAGCGTGAGCTGGGGTTTGAGAAAAGTGTGATGAGATGAAGCCTGATTTTCTGTGACAGCTGGGGAGGGGTTTGTAAAGCACCTTGGCTTTTAAGGCAAAGTTTGTTGCTGGAACAAAGGGTCTCCCAAAACTGGGCTGGAACTCAAGATGTGTCTGTCCCTTTCTTGTGAGAGTCCAGGGAAGGTAAGCGTCAGGTCCTAGGCTCTGGCCCCCTTGTTTCTCCTCCCTGCTTCCAGGTGAGGTCTCCAACCAGCAGGGTGGGGTCACCAGCTGAGCTTCATGCCCTCCTTCCTAGGAGGCAGGCTAGCCAAGGCCCTCACCACCTCCACCTGTTTCCCTTGGTAACACGAGACACTATGCCCCAGCTGGAAGGGGTGGGAAGTCTGGGAGGTGCAGGGTAGCTGTGAACAAGAAAAAGGGAAATGGGCTCTGATGGGCAGCTGCACGGCCCTGTTGTGAGGGTCACCTGGATGCTAGCACACAGACTCTGGGGCCTTTGAAGCTTCTATGATTTGTGGTTCTGGAAATCCTATAGCATACGGTCCACAGCAGGTGAAGGTAATGCTCTCAGTGGAGGTGGTGAAGCCAAAGATCTGCAGTTCAGACTGAAGTTGCCGATGTACATACAGGACAAAGCCATCTCGTGTGATTGGATTTCAGGGACGTTTAACATGAATGCAGCAGTGTTAATACCTAGCATCTTCTCTCTTGTGCCTCCCCTCAGGGTCCCCCTCCTGAGTTCCTGGGGTTCCTGTAACTCACATACAGGGGGATGGAGAGTGGGCTCTGTCCAATCTGAGCCCTGAGTTACCCTGAGTGTGAGTCTGCTCAGCACCACTGTAACAAATAGCACAGACAGGGCAGCTTGGATAACTGACCTATTTCCCAGTCCTGGATGCTGTCGGAGATCAAAGTGTGTGCACTCTGGATTCTCCTGAGGCCTCTCTCCTGGGTGCTTAGGCAGCCATCTTCTCCCCAGGTCCTCACATGGTCTCCCTCTGTGCGTATCTGTGTCCCAATCTTTTCTTGTAGGACATCAATCCTATTGGATTAGGATCCACCGTAGTGACCTCATTTTTACCTTGATCATGTCTTTAAAAATCCCACCTCCAAATACAGCCACATCCTGGGGTCCTGGGGGTTAGGAATTCAGCATGTGAATTTGGGGGGACGTGACTGAGCTTATACCATCCTCCTTAGGAACCAAGTGTGCTTCGGTCCTTCCTTCCCTCAAGTCACGAGGTGGTGAAATGGCTCAAGGAGAGGCCACTTGTGCAGAGTGTCCCAGCTGGGGAACACTTCTCTGCTCTCTTTGATGAGGTCGTGGCAGTGCCTGCCCCATCCTGAGCTGAGCAGTTCTGGGGTTTCCTGCCATGTCTCCTGACCTGCTGAGGTGCCCATTGTCAGGGAGCTTAGGAGCCAGGAGCCTAGTGGGGTTGCCGGGGACTCTCAGGGCCTTGGCAGTTGTCTCTCTCGGCAGATACCCTAGCGAAAGTGGGGAAATATTTGGGGGATTACAGATGGGAGTCACTCTCATTTATGCTTCAGAAAGAGCACGTTCGGGTGGGATATGAGACGCACCATGTGGGCAGGGAGATTTGTCAGGCCTGATGGAGGAACCAGGCACCAGATCGGGCTTGGGCCAGGGCTGTGTGCGTAGAGGGGAATTAGCGTGCGGACTGGCCACAGTCTGTTGTCGAAATCTCAGCTTCCCTGTGCACCGAGACCAAACAGAACTACGGAGACAGGGATTTTGGAGGAAGAGAGAGATGGCATTATTTTTCTGCCAGGCAGAAGGGAAGACACAGCTGGCTAGCTCCCCAAGAACTGAGCACCCCTCCTTCTTCAGAATCAAGGAAGATTTTATATGTGGGGCTCTCGTAGTCAGGGTATAGGATAAGGATCAAAGTAGTGATGGTCTTGCATTCCTCCTATCCTTTGCATTATTTCAAAACAGTCATAGCTGGCATCAGGCCGCCCGGTAATTGGGGTTCAGCAGTCTGGTAAGTGCATCCATTTGCCTCTGGTTTATCGGCCGGTTACCTTGTTTCTAAAAGGCAAAAACTATAAGGGGTGATTTGTTAGCGGTGTACAGAATGTGATAGACATAATAAGGTTATGGAGTGAGAGGCAGGGTATGTAACTCACACAGAGTTAGGGGTGATGGGTGCCAAATGTAAATTACATATTGTCAGGGAGTGAGGTTAGCCTTGTAAAGTACAAATCTAGTTACTACAAATGAGTGACAAAGTAAAACAAGGAGTAATGAACTCTTTCAGGCCAGGTTATGTTTCTTCTCTAGCCTGTTCGCTGTTCTCTTTGTTTTCCTTGTTCTCAGGGGGAGGGAAAACTTCATTTCTCATTATGCTCCAACAAGACTCTGGAGGAGCAGATGACAGTCAGCGAGGCACATGGAGGGTGGGAGCCTGGGAGGCCCCAGTGTTACCGAACAAAACGTGGGTCGGCTTGAACGAGTGCAGTAAAGACAGTCTACTGACAGCGGGTGAGGTGAAGGAAAGTGAAGCTTTAATTGCAAAAGTACCAGTACAAGGAGGCCAGGTGGCTTGTACTCTAAAACCCCAAACTCCCTGAAGGATTTCACCAAAGCAATATTAAAGGGCAGGTGAAGGAGCGGCGGAGCAGTGTATGTGATCAGCTGGTGCACAGTTCTCTGGTTGATGGTGAGATTAAGGTTAGGGTTAGGGCTAGGGCTAGGCCTAGGGCTAAGGCTAGGATTAGGGTTGGGGTTAGGGTTAGGGTTGGGGTCGGAGTCAGGGTCGGGGCTGGGGTCGGGGTGGGGATTGGGGTCAGGGCTAGGACTAGGTTTAGGGTTAGGGGTAGGGATAGGGTAAGGGTTAGAGGGTTAGGGTTAAGGTTAGGGGATAGGGGTGAGGATTAGGGTTAGGGAATGGGGACGGCTTAGGGTACAGGTTAGGGTACGGCAACGGTTTAGGGTTAGTGTACGTGTTAGGGAATGGGTTAGTGTTCATGTACGGGTTAGGACTCGGGCACAGGTGAGGGTAAGGTTTCGGGTGAGGGTCAGGATTAGGGTTCGGGTTAGGTTTAGGGAACGGGGATGGTTTAGGGTACAGCTTAAGGTACGGCAATGGTTTAGGGTTAGCGTATGTGTGAGGGCACGGGTTAGTGTTCGTGTACGGGTTAGGATTAGGGCACGGGTGAGGGTAAGGCTTCGGGTGAGCGTCTGGGTTAGGGTTCAGGTTAGGGTTAGGGTTAGGGAACGTGGAGGATTTAGGATAAAGGTTAAGGTTCGGCAATGGTTTAGGGTTAACGTACGTGTGAGGGTATGGGTTAGTGTTCGTGTACGGGTTAGGATTAGAGCACGGGTGAGTGTAAGGCTTCGGGTGAGGGTCAGTGATAGGGTTCTTGTTAAGGTTAGGGTTTGGGAACGGGTAGGGTTTAGGGTACAGTTTAGAGCACGGGAACGGTTTAGGGTTAGCGTACATGTGAGGGCACCGGTTTGTGTTGGTGTACTGGTTAATAGTACGGCACGAGTGAGGGAAAGGCTTTGGGTGAGGTTCAGGGTTAGGGTTCATGTTA
This sequence comes from Inia geoffrensis, assembly GCA_036417435.1. Classification (NCBI taxonomy): domain Eukaryota; kingdom Metazoa; phylum Chordata; class Mammalia; order Artiodactyla; family Iniidae; genus Inia; species Inia geoffrensis. The sequence goes on along the minus strand of CM070919.1, from coordinate 36,988,313 downwards.
GGGTTAGGGTTAGGGAACGGGGAGGGTTTAGGGTACAGGTTAAGGTACGGCAATGGTTTTGAGTTAGTGTACGTGAGAGGGCACGGGTTAGTGTTCGTGTGCCGGTTAGGATTAGGGCACCGGTAAGGGTAAGTCTTTGGTTGAGGGTCAGCGTTAGGGTTCGTGTTAGGGTTAGGTTTAGGGAAGAGGGAGGGTTTAGGGTACAGGTTAGGTTATGGGAAAGGTTTAGGGCTAGACTACGTGTGAGGGCACGGGTTTGTGTTCTTGTACAGTTTAGGATTAGGGCACGGGTGAGGGTAAGGCTTCGGGTGAAGGTCTGGGTTACATTTCGGGTTAGGGTTAGGGTTAGGGAACGGAGAGGGTTTAGGGTATAGGTTACGGTACGGCAATGGTTTAGGGTTAGCCTATGTGTGAGGGCACGGGTTAGTGTTCGTGTACGGGTTAGGATTAGGGAACGGGTGAGGGTAAGGCTTCGGGTGAGCGTCCGGGTTAGGGTTCGGGTTAGTGTTAGGGTTAGGGAACCGGGAGGGGTTAGGGTACAGGTTAGGGTACGGGAATGGTTTAGGGTTAGTGTACCTGTGAGGGCACGGGTTTCTGTTGGTGTACTGGTTAATATTACGGAACAGGTGAGAGCAAGGTTTCGAGTGAGCGTCTGGTTTAGGGTTCGTGTTAGGGTTAAGGTTAGGGAACTGGGAGGGTTTAGGATACAAGTTAGGGTATGGAAACGGTTTAGGGTTAGTGTACGTGTGAGGGCATGGGTTAGTATTCCTGAACGGGTTATTATTAGGGTACAGGTGAGGGTAAGGCTTCGGGTGAGGGTCAGGGTTAGGGTTCGTGTTAGGGTTAGGGTTAGGGAATGGGGAGGGTTTAGTGTACAGGTTAAGGTATGGCAATGGTTTAGTGTTAGGGTACTGTGAGGGCACGGGTTAGTGTTCGTGTACGGGTTAGGATTAGAGCACGGAAGAGGGTAAGACTTCGGGTGGGGGTCTGGGTTAGGGTTCTTGTTAGGGTTAGGGTTAGGGAATGGGGAGAGATTAGGGTACAATTTAGTAAACGGGAACGGTTTAGGGTTAGCAGAAGTGTGAGGGCACGGGTTTGTGTTGGTGTACTGGTTAATATTAGCGCACGGGTGAGGATAAGGCTTCGGGTGAGTGTCAGGGTTAGTGTTTGCGTTAGGGTTAGGGTTAGGGAACGGGGATGGTTTAGGGAACAGGTTAAGGTACAGCAATGGTTTATGTTTAGCGTACATGTGAGGGCACGGATGAGTGTTGGTGTACTGGTTAAGATTAGGGCACGGGTGAGGGTAAGGTTTCGTGTGAGGGTCAGTGTTAGGGTTCGGGTTAGGGTTAGGGAATGTGGAGGACTTAGGGTACAGGTTAAGGTTTGGCAATTGTTTAGGGTTAGCGTACGTATGACGGCATGGGTTAGTGTTCGTGTACGGGTTAGGATTAGGGCACGGGTGAGTGTAAGGCTTCGGGTGAGCGTCAGTGTTAGGGTTCTTGTTAGTATTAGGGTTTGGGAACGGGTAGGGTTTAGGGTACAGTTTAGAGTACGGGAACAGTTTAGGGTTAGCGTGCATGTGAGGGCACCGGTTTGTGTTGGTGTACTCGTTAATAGTACGGCATGAGTGAGGGTAAGGCTTTGGGTGAGGTTGAGTGTTAGGGTACATGTTAGGATTAGGGTTAGGGAACGGGGAGGGTTTAGGGTACAGGTTAAGGTACGGCAATGGTTTTGAGTTAGTGTACGTGAGAGGGCACGGGTTAGTGTTTGTGTACAGTTTAGGATTAGGGCACGGGTAATGGTAAGTCTTCGGGTGAGGGTCAGCGTTAGGGTTCGAGTTAGGGTTAGGTTTAGGGAACGGGTAGGGTTTAGGGTACAGGTTAGGTTACAGGAAAGGTTTAGGGTTAGTGTACGTGTGAGGGCATGGGTTTGTGTTCGTGTACTGGTTAATATTAGGGCCCGGGTGAGGATAAGGCTTCGGGTGAGGGTCCGGGTTAGGGTTCGGGTAAGGCTTAGGGTTAGGGAATGAGGAGTGTTTAGGGTACAGGTTAAGGTACGGCAGTAGATTAGGGTTAGCGAACGTGTGAGCGCATGGGTTATTGTTCGTGTACGGGTTAGGATTAGGGTACGAGTGAGGATAAGGCTTCGGGTGAGGCTCAGGGTTAGGGTTCAGGTTAGGGTTAGGGTTACGGAACGGGGAGGGTTTAGGGTAAAGGTTAGGGTACGGGAACATTTTAGGGTTAGCGTACGTGTGAGGGCACGGTTTTGTGTTGGTGTACTGGTTAATATTAGGGCACGGGTGAGGATAAGGCTTCGGGTGAGAGTCAGGTTTAGGGTTCGGGTTAGGGTTAGGTTTAGGGAATGGGGAGAGATTAGGGTACAGCTTAAGGTGTGGCAATGGTTTAGGGTTAGCGTATGTGTGAGCGCAAGGTTTAGTGTTCATGTACGGTTTAGGATTAGGGCACAGGTGAGGGTAAGGCTTCAGGTGAGCGCCAGGGTTAGGGTTCGTGTTAGGGTTAGGGTTAGGTAATGGGAAGGGTTTAGTGTACAGGTTAAGGTACGGAAATGGTTTAGGGTTAGGGTACGTGTGACAGTATGGGTTAGTGTTCGTGTATGGGAAAGAATTAGGGCACTGGAGAGGGTAAGGCTTCGGGTGAGTTTCAGGTTTAGGGTTCTTGTTAGGGTTAGGGTTAGGGAACAGGGAGGGTTTAGGGTACAATTTAGTATACGGGAACGGGTTAGGGTTACCATGTGAGTGAGGGCATGGGTTTGTGTTGGTGTACTGGTTAATATTAGGGCACGGGTGAAGATAATGTTTCGAGTGAGTGTCAGGTTAGGCATTGGGTTAGGGTTAGAGAACAGGGAGTGTTTATGGTACAGGTTGAGGTATGGCAAAGGTTTAGGGTTAACGTACGTGTGAGGGCAGGGGTTAGTGTTCGTGTACGGGTTAGGGTTTGGCCACGGGTGAGGGTCAGGGTTAGGATTCGGGTTAGGGTTAGGGTTATGGAATGGGGAGGGTATAGGGTACAAGTTAGGGTCAGTGAACGGTTAAGTGTTAGCATACGTGTGAGGGCATGGGTTAGTATTCGTTTCCAGGTTAGTATTAGGGCACGGGTGAGGGTTAGGCTTCGAATGAGGGTCAGGATTAGGGTTTGGGTTCGGGTTAGGGTTAGGGAATGGGGAGGGTTTAGGGTACAGGTTAGGGTACGGGAATGGTTTAGGGTTAGCGTACGTGTGAGGGCACAGGTTTGTGTTGGTGTACGGGTTAATATTAGGGCACGAGTGAGGGTAAGGCTTCAGGTGAAGGTCAGGGTTAGGTTTCGGGTTAAGGTTAGGGAATGGGAAGGGTTTACGGTACAGGTTAAGGTACGGTAATGTTTTAGGGGTGGCATACGTGTGAGGGCACGGGTTAGTTTTCGTGTACGGTTTAGGATTAGGCCACGGGTGAGGGCAAGGCTTCGGTTGAGGGTTAGGGTTAGGGTTCGGGTTAGGTTTAGGGTTAGGGAACGGGGAGGGTATAGGGTACAAGTTAGGGTCCAGGAACGGTTAAGGGTTAGCGTACATGTGAAGGCAAGGATTAGTGTTCGTTTACCGGTTAGTATTAGGCCACGGGTGAGGGTTAGGCTTCGGATAAGGGTCAGGATTAGGGTTCGGGTTAGGGTTAGGGCTAGGAAACGGGGAGGGTTTAGGATACAATTTAGTGTGCGAGAATGGTTTAGGGTTAGCTTACGTGTGAGGGCACAGGTTTGTATTGTACTGGTTAATATTAGGGAACGGGTGAAGATAAGGCTTCGGTTGACGATCAGGGTTAGGGTTGTGGTTAGGGTTAGAGTTAGGGAATGGGAGGGATTAGGGTAGAGTTTAGGGTACGACAACACTTAAGCGTTAGCGTACGTGTGAGGGAACAAGATAGTGTTGGTGTACTGGTTAAGATTAGGGCACGGGTGAGGGTAAGGCTTTGGGTGAGGGACAGGATTAGGGATCGGGTTAGGGTTAGGGTTAGGCAATGGGGAGGGATTAGTTTACAGGTTAGGGAACGGCAACGTTTTAGGGTTCGTGTACGTGTGAGGGCACGGTTTAGTGCTGGTGTACTGGTTAAGTTTAGGTCATGGGTGAGGGTAAGGCTTCGGGAGAGGGTCAGGGTTAGTATTCGGGTTAGGGTTAGTGTTAGGGAATGGGGAGGGATTAGGGTACAGTTTAGGGTACGACAACGCTTAGGGGTTAGTGTACTCTTGAGGGCACGAGTTAGTGTTGGTGTACTGGTTAAGGTAAAGGCACGGGTGAGGGTAAGGTCTCGGAAGAGGGTCAGGTTTAGGGTTTGGGTTAGGGTTAGGGTTAGGGAATGGGGAGGGATTAGGGCACAGGTTAGGGTAGGACAATTCTTAAGGGTTAGCGTACGTGTGAGGGCACGACTAAGTTTTGCGGTACTGTTTAAGATTAGGGCACGGGTGAGGGTAAGGCTTCGGGTGAGTGTGAGGGTTAGGATTCGGGTTAGGGTTAGGGTTAGGGAATGGGAAGGGATTAGGGTACAGTTTAGGGCACGACAATGCTTAAGGGTTTGCGTACGTGTGAGGGCACGAGTTAGGGTTGGTGTACTGGTTAAGATTAGGTCACAGGTGAGGGTAAGGCCTCGGAAGAGGGTCAGGTTTAGGGTTGGTGTTAGGGTTAGGGTTAGGCAATGGGGAGGGATTAGGGTACAGGTTAGGGTATGGCAACGGTTTAGGGTTAGCCTACGTTGGAGGGCATGGGTTAGTGTTGATGTACTGGTTAAAATTTTGACACGGGTGAGGGTAAAGCTTCGGGTGAGTGTGAGTGTTAGGGTTCGGGTTAGGGTTAGGATTAGGGAATGGAGAGGGATTAGGGTACTGGTTAGTGTATGGCAGCGGTTTAGGTTTAGCGTACGTGTTAGGGCATGGTTTAGTGTTGGTGTACTGGTTAAGATTAGGGCACGGATGAGTGTAAGGCTTCGGGTAAGGGTCAGGGTAAGGTTTCGGGTTAGGGTTAGGGTTAGGCAATGGGGAGGGATTAGGTTACATTTTAGGGTACGACTATGTTTAAGGGTTAGCGTACGTGTGAGGGCACGAGTTAGTGTTGGTGTACTGGTTAAGATTATGGCACGGGTGAGGGTAAGGCTTCAGGTGAGGGTCAGGGATAGGATTCGGGTTAGGGTTAGGGTTAGGGAATGGGTAGGGATTAGGGTACAGTTTCGGGTACGACAATGCTTAAGGGTTAGCGTACGTGTGAAGGCATGAGTTAGTGTTGGTGTACTGGTTAAGATTAGGACAGGGGTGAGGGTAAGGCTTCGGGTGAGTGTCAGGGTTAGTATTCGGGTTACGGTTAGGGTTAGGGAATGGGAAGCATTAGGGTACAGTTTAGGGTAGGAAAACGCTTAAGGGTTTGCGTATGTGTGAACGCACGAGTTAGTGTTGGTGTACTGGTTCAGATTAGGGCACGGGTGAGAGGCTTCGATGAGGGACAGGATTAGGGATCGGATTAGGGTTTGGGTTAGGCAATGGGGAGGGATTAGGGTACAGGTTAGGGTATGGCAACGGTTTAGGGTTAGCCCACGTTGGAGGGCATGGTTCAGTGTTGATGTACTGGCTAAAATTAGGACACGGGTGAGGGTAAAGCTTCGGGTGAGTGTCTGGGTTAGGGTTCAGGTTAGGGTTAGTGTTAGGGAAAGGAGAGGGATTAGGGTACAGGTTAGGGTACGGCTGCAGTTTATGGTTAACGTACGTGTGAAGGCATGGTTTAGTGTTGGTGTACTGGTTAAGATTAGGTCACGGGTGAGGGTAAGGCTTCGGGTTAGGGTTAGGGTTAGGGAACGGGAAGGGAATAGGGTATAGCCTAGGATACGACAACGCTTAAGGATTAGTGTACGTGTGAGGGCATGAGTTAGTGTTGGTGTACTGGTTAAGATTAGGTCATGGGTGAGGGTAAGGCCTCGGAAGTGGGTCAAGGTTATGATTCGGGTTAGGGTTAGGGTTAGGGAATCGGGAGGGATTAGTGTACAGGTTAGGGTATGTCTATGGTTTAGGGTTGGTGTATGTGTGATGGCATGAGTTACTGTTGGTGTACTGGTTAAAATTAGGACACGGGTGAGGGTAAGGCATCAGAAGAGGGTCAGGTTTAGGGTTTGGGTTAGGGTTAGGATTAGGGAATGGAGAGAGATTGGGGTACAGTTTATGGTATGGCTGCAGTTTAGGGTTAGCGTACGTGTGAGGACACGGTTTAGTGTTGGTGTACTGGTTAAGATTAGGTCACGGGTGAGGGTAAGGCTTCGGGTGAGGGTCAGGGTTAGGATTCGGGTTAGGGTTAGGGTTAGGAAATGGGGAGGGATTAGGGTACAGTTTAGGGTACATCAACACTTAAGTGTTAGCGTATGTGTGAGGGCACGAGTTAGTGTTGGTGTACTGGTTAAGGTAAAGGCACGGGTGAGTGTAAGGCCTCGGAAGAGGGTCAGGTTTAGGGTTTACGTTAGGGTTAGCGTTAGGGAATGGGGAGGGATTAGGGTACAGGATAGGGTACGACAATGCTTAAGGGTTAGCGTACGTGTGAGGGCACAAGTAAGTTTTGGGGTACTGTTTAAGATTAGGGCACGGGTGAGGGTAAGGCCTTGGAAGAGGGTCTGGTTTAGGGTTTGGTTTAGGGTTAGGTTTAGGGAATGAGGAGTGATTAGGGTACAGGTTATGGTACGGCAACGGTTTAGGTTTAGCCTACGTTGTAGGGCATGGTTTAGTGTTGATGTAATCGTTAAAATTAGGAAACGGGTGAGGGTAAAGCTTTGGGTGACTGTCAGGTTTAGGGCTCGGGTTAGGTTTCGGGTTAGGGAATGGAGAGGGATTAGAGCACAGGTTAGTGTACGGCTGAGGTTTAGGTTTAGCGTACGTGTGAGGGCACGGTTTAGTGTTGGTGTAATGGTTAAAATTAAGACATGGGTGAGGGTAAAGCTTCGGGTGAGTGTGAGTGTTAGGGTTCGGGTTAGGGAATGGAGAGGGATTAGGGTACTGGTTAGGGTACGGCTGCGGTTTAGGGTCAGCGTACGTGTGAGGGCACGGTTTAGTGTTGGTGTACTGGTTAAAATTAGGGCACGGGTGAGGGTAAGGCTTCCTGTGAGGGACAGGATTAGGGTTAAGGTTAGGCAATGGGGAGGGATTAGGGTACAGGTTAGGGTAAGGAAACGGTTTAGGGTTTGTATACGTGTGAAGGCACGGGTCAGTATTGATGTATTGGTTAAGATTAGGGCACAGGTGAGTGTAAGGCTTCGGGTGAGGGTCAGGTGTAGGGATCGGGTTAGGGTTACGGTTAGGGAATGTGGAGGGATTAGGGTACAGTTTAGTATATGGCAGCGGTTTAGGTTTAGCGTACGTGTGAGGGCATGGTTTAGTGTTGGTGTACTGGTTAAGATTAGGGCACGGGTGAGTGTAAGCCTTTGGGTGAGGGTGAGGGTAAGGGTTCGGGTTAGGGTTAGGGTTAGGGAATAGGGAGGTATTAGGGTATAGATTAGGGTACTGCAACGGTTTAGGGCTAGCGTACGTGTGAGGGCACGTGTTAGTGTTGGTGTACTGTTTAAGATTAGGGCATTGGTGAGGGTAAGGCCTCCGACGAGGGTCAGGTTTAGGGTTAGGGTTAGGGAATGGGAGGGATTTGGTTACAGGTTAGGGTATGCAACGGTTTAGGTTTAGCCTATGTTGGAGGGCATGGGTTAGTGTTGATGTACTGGTTAAAATTAGGACACGGGTGAGGGTAAAGGTTCGGGTGAGTGTCAGGGTTACGGTTGGGGTTATGTTTAGGGTTAGGGAAAGGATAGGGATTAGCGTTTAGATTAGGGTACCGCCGCGGTTTAGGGTTAGCGTACGTGTGAGGGCACGGTTTAGTGTTGGTGTACTGGTTAAGATTAGGACACGTGTGAGGGTAAGGCTTCGGGTGAGGGACAGGATTAGGGATCGGGTTAGGGTTAGGGTAAGGTAATGGGGAGGGATTAGGGTACAGTTTAGGGTACGACAACACTTAAGCATTAGCGTACGTGTGAGGGCACGAGTTAGTGTTGGTGTACTGGTTAAGATTAGGGCACGGGTGTGTGTAAAGCTTTGGGTGAGGGACAGGATTAGGGATCGGGTTAGGGTTAGGGTAAGGTAATGGGGAGGGATTAGGTTACAGGTTAGGTTACGGCAAAGTTTTAGGGTTCGTGTACGTGTGAGGGCACGGCTTAGTGTTGGTGTACTGGTTAAGATTAGGTCACGGGTGAGGGTAAGGCCTCGGAAGAGGGTCAGGTTTAGGGTTGGGGTTAGGGTTAAGGTTAGGCAATGGGGAGGGATTAGGGTACAGGTTAGGGTACGGCAACGGATTAGGTTTATCCTACGTTGGAGGGCATGGGTTAGTGTTGATGTACTGGTTAAAATTAGGACACGGGTGAGGGTAAAGCATCGAGTGAGTGTGAGGGTTAGGGTTTGGGGTAGGGTTCGGGTTAGGGAATGGAGAGGGAATAGGGTACAGGTTAGGGTACGGCTGCGGTTTAGTGTTAGCGTACGTGTGAGCGCACGGTTTAGTGTTGGTGTACTGGTTAAGATTAAGTCACGGGTGAGGGTAAGGCTTCGGGTGAGGCTCAGGGTTAGGATTCTGGTTAGGGTTAAGGGTAGGGAATGGGGAGGGATTAGGGTACAGTTTAGGGTACGACAACACTTAAGGGTTAGCGTACGTGTGAGGGCACGAGTTAGTGTTGGTATACTGGTTAAGATTAGAGCATGGATGAGGATAAGGCCTCGGAAGAGGGTCAGGTTTAGGGTTTGGGTTAGGGTTAGGGTTAGGGAATGTGGAGGAATTAGGGTACAGGTTAGGGTACGGCAACGGTTTAATGTTAGCCTACGTTGGAGGGCATGGGTTAGTGTTGATGTACTCGTTAAAATTAGGGCACGGGTGAGGGTAAAGCTTCGGGTGAGTGTCAGGGTTAGGGTTAGGGTTAGGGTTAGGGCTAGGGAATGTAGAGCGATTAGGGTACAAGTTAGGGTACGGCTGCAGTTGAGGGTGAGCGTACGTGTGAGGGCACTGTTTAGTGTTGGTGTATTGGTTAAGATTAGGTCACGGGTGTGGGTAAGTCTTCGGGTGAACGTCAGGGTTAGGATTCGCGTTAGGGTTAGCGTTAGGGAAAGGGAATGGATTAGGGTACAGTTTAGTGTACGACATTGCTTAAGGATTAGCGTACGTGTGAGGGCACGAGTTAGTGTTGGTGTACTGGTTAAGATTAGGTCACGGGTGAGGGTAAGGCTTCGGAAGACGGTCAGGTGTAGGGTTCGGGTTAGAATTAGGGATAGACAATGGGGAGGGATTAACGTACTGGTTAGTGTACGGCAACTGTTTAGGGTTCGTGTACGTGTGAGGGCACGGTTTAGTGTTGGTGTACTGGTTAAGATTAGGGCACTGGTGAGGGTAAGGCTTCGGGTGAGGGTCAGGGTTAGGATTCGGGTTAGGGTTAGGGTTCGGGAATGGGGAGGCATTGGGGTACAGGTTTGGGTACAGCAACGTTTTAGGGTTCGTGTACATGTGAGGGCACAGTTTAGTGTTGGTGTTCTGGTTAAGATTAGGTCACGGGTGAGGGTAAGGCTTCGGGTGAGGGTCAGGGTTAGGATTTGGGTTAGTGTTAGGGTTAGGAAATGGGAAGGGTTTAGGGTACAGTTTAGGGTATGAGAACGCTTAAGGGTTAGCGTACGTGTGAGGGCACGAGACAGTGTTGGTGTACTGGTTAAGATTAGGGCACGGGTGAGGGTAAGGCTTCTTGTGAGGGACAGGATTAGGGATAGGGTTAGGGTTAGGGTTAGGCAATGGGGAGGGATTAGGTTACCGGGTAGGGTACGGAAAAGGTTTACGGTTAGTGTACGTGTGAGGGCGCAGGTTAGTATTGATTTATTGGTTAAGATTAGGGCACTCGTGAGTGTGATGCTTCGGGTGAGGGTCAGGTTTAGGGTTCGGGTTAGGGTTACGGTTAGGAAATGGGGAGGGATTAGGGTGCTGTTTAGTGTATGGCAGCGGTTTAGGTTTAGCTTACGTGTGAGGTCATGGTGTAATGTTGGTGTACTGGTTAATATTAGGGCACTGGTGAGTGTAAGGCTTCGCAAAAGGGTCAGGGTAATGGTTCGGGTTAGGGCTAGGGTTAGGGAATGGGGGGGGATTAGGGTATAGATTAGGGTACTGCAACGGTTTAGGGTTAGCGTACGTGTGAGGGCACGTGTTAGTGTTGGTGTACTGTTTAAGATTAGGGCACTGGTGAGGGTAAGGTCTTGGAAGAGGGTCAGGTTTAGGGTTTGGGTTAGGGTTAGGATTAGGGAATTGAGAGAGATTGGGATACAGGTTATGGTATGGCTGCAGTTTAGGGTTAGAGTACGTGTGAGGACACGGTTTAGTGTTGGTGTACTGGTTAAGATTAGGTCACGGGTGAGAGAAAGGCTTCAGGTGAGGGTCAGTGTTAGGATTCGGGTTAGGGAATGGGGAGGGATTAGGGTACAGTTTAGGGTACGACAACGCTTAAGCTTTAGCGTACGTGTGAGGGCACGAGTTAGTGTTGGTGTACTGTTTAAGATTAGGGCACGGGTGAGGGTAAGGCCTGGGAAGAGGTTCAGGTTTAGGGTTTGGATTAGGTTTAGGGTTAGGGAATAGGGAGGCATTAGGGTACACGTTAGGGTACGGCAACGGTTTAGGGTTAGCCCACGTTACATGGCATGGTTTAGTGTTGATGTCCTGGTTAAAATTAGGACACGGGTGAGGGTAAAGCTTCGGGTGAGTGTCAGGGTTAGGGTTCGGGTTCGGGTTAGGGTTAGGGATGGAGAGGGATTAGGGTACAGGTTAGGGTACGGCTGCAGTTTACGGTTAGCGTTCCTGTGAGGTCACGAGTTAGTGTTGGTGTCCTGGTTAAGATTAGGTCACGGGTGAGGGTAAGGCTTCGGGTGAGGGTAAGGGTAAGGATTCGGTTTAGGGTTAGGGTTAGGGAATGGGGAGGGATTAGGCTACAGGTTAGGGTACGACAACACTAAAGGGTTAGCGTACGTCTGAGGGCATGAATTAGTGTTGGTGTCCAGTTTAATATTAGAGAACGGGTGAGGGTAAGGCTTCGGGTGAGGGCCATGGTTAGGAGTCGTGTTAGGGTTAGGGTTATGGAATGGGGAAGGATTAGGGTACCATTTAGGGTACGACAGTGCTTAAGCGTTAGCGTTCGTGTGAGGGCACGAGTTAATATTGGTGTCCTGGTTAAGATTAGGGCACAGGTGAGAGTAAAGGTTCGGGTGAGTGTCAGGGTTAGGATTCGGTTTAGGGTTAGGGTTAGGGAATGGACAGGGATTGGGGTACAGGTTAGGTTACGGCTGCGGCTTAGGGTTAGTGCACGTGTGAGGGCATGGTTTAGTGTTGGTGTTCTGGTTAAGATTAGGTCACGGGTGAGTGTAAGGCTTCGGGTGAGGGTCAGGGTTAGTATTCGGGTTAGAGTTAGGGTTAGGGAATGTGGAGGGATTAGGCTACAGTTTAGGGTACGACAGTGCTTAAGGTTTAGCGTTCATGTGAGGGCATGGTTTAGTTTTGGTGTTCTGGTTAAGATTAGGTCACGGGTGAGTGTAAGGCTTCCGGTGAGGGTCAGCGTTAGGATTCGGTTTAGGGTTAGGGTTAGGGAATTGGGAGGGATAAGAGTACAGTTTTGGGTACGACAGTGCTTAAGGGTTAGCGTTCGTGTGAGGGCACGAGTTAGTGTTGGTGTCCTGGTTAAGATTATGGCATGAGTGAGGGTAAGGCTTCAGGTGAGGGTAAGGGTTAGGATTCGTGTTAGGGTTAGGGTTAGGGAATGGGGAGGGATTAGGGTACAGGTTAGGGTACGGAAACAGTTTAGTGTTAGCCTACGTTGGAGGGCATGGTTTAGTGTTGGTGTCCTGGTTAAGATTAGGGCACGGGTGAGGGTAAGGCTTTGGGTGAGGGTCAGGGTTAGGATTCGGGTTAGGGTTAGGGTTAGGGAATTTGGAGGGATTAGGGTACAGTTTAGGGTACGAGAGTGCTTAAGGGTTAACGTACGTGTGAGGGTAAGTGTTAGAGTTGGTGTCCGGGTGAAGATTATGGCACGGGTGAGGATAAGGCTTCGGGTGAGGATCAGGGTTAGGATTCGGTTTAGGGTTAGGGTTAGGGAATGGGGAGGAATTAGGCTACAGGTTAGGGTACGAAAACCCTTAAGATTTAGCGTACGTGTGAGGGCACAAATTAGTGTTGGTTTCGTTGTTAAGGTTAGGGCAACGGTGAGGGTAAGGCTTCGGGTGAGAGTCAGGGTTAGGAGTCGTGTTAGGGTTAGGGTTATGGAATGGGGAGGGATTAGGGTACAGTTTAGGGTACGAGAGTGCTTAAGGGTTAACGTTCGTGTGACGGCACGAGTTAGTGTTGGTGTCCTGGTTAAGATTAGTGCACGGGTGAGGGTAAAGTTTCGGCTGAGTGTCAGGGTTAGGTTTCGGGTTAGGGTTATGGTTAGAGAATGGAGAGGGATTAGGATACAGGTTAGGATATGGCTGCGGTTTAGGGTTAGCGTACGGGTGAGGGCACAGTTTAGTGTTGGTGTTCTGGTTAAGATTAGGTCACGGGTGAGTGTAAGGCTTCGGGTGAGGGTCATCGTTAGGATTAGGGTTAGGGTTAGGGTTAGGGTATGGGGAGGGATTAGGGTACAGTTTAGGGAACGACAGTGTTTAAGGGTTAGCGTACGTGTGAGGGAACGAGTTAGTGTTGGTGTCCTGGTTAAGATTAGGGCACGGGTGAGGGTAAGGCTTCGGGTGAGGATCAGGGTTAGTATTCGGGTTAGGGTTAGGGTTAGGGAATGGGGAGGGATCATGGTACAGGTTAGGGTACTACAGTGCTTAAGGGTTAGAGTTCGTGTGAGGGCACGAGTAGGTGTTGGTGTCCTGTTTAAGATTAGGGCACTGGTGAGGGTAAGGCTTCGGGTGATGGTCAGGGTTAGGATTCGGGTTAGGGTTAGGGTTAGGGAATGGGGAGGGATCAGGGTACAGGTTAGGGTACGACAGTGCTTAAGGGTTAGAGCTCGTTTGAGGTCACGAGTTCGAGTTGGTGTCTTGGTTAAGATTAGGGCACGGGTGAGGGTAAGGCTTCGGGTGAGGGTCAGGGTTAGGATTCGGGTTAGGGTTAGGGTTAAGGAATGGGGAGGGATTAGGGTACAGGTTAGGGTACGACAGTGCTTAAGGGTTAGAGTTCGTGTGAGGGCACGATTTAGTGTTGGTGTCCTGGTTAAGATTAGGGCACGGGTGAGGGTAAAGTTTCGAGTGAGTGTCAGGGTTAGGTTTCGGATTAGGTTTAGGGTTAGGGAATGCAGAGCGATTGGGGTACAGATTAGGTTACGACTGAAGTTTAGGGTTATCGTACGTGTGAGGGCATGGTTTAGTGTTGGTGTTCTGGTTAAGATTAGGTCACGGCTGAGTGTAAGGCTTCGGGTGAGGGTCAGGGTTAGGATTCGGGTTAGGGTTAGGGAATGGGGAGGGATTAGGGTACAAGTTAGGGTACGGCAACGGTTTAGGGTTATCCTACGTTGGATGGCATGGGTTAGTGTTGGTGTCCTGGTTAAGATTAGGGCACGGGTGAGGTTAAGGTTTCGGGTGAGGGTCAGGGTTAGGAGTCGTGTTAGGGTTAGTGTTATGGAATGGGGAGGGATTAGGGTACAGTTTAGGGTACGACAGTGCTTCAGGGTTAGCGTTCGTGTGAGGCCACGAGTTAGTGTTGGTGTCCTGATTAAGATTAGGGCACGGGTGGGGGTCAAGTTTCGGGTGAGTGTCATTGTTAGGTTTTGGGTTTGGTATAGGGTTAGGGAATGGAGAGGGATTAGGGTACAGGCTAGGTTACAGCTGCGGTTTAGGGTTAGCTTACATGTGAGGGCACGGTTTACCGTTGGTGTTCTGGTTAAGATTAGGTCACGGGTGAGTGTAAGGCTTCGGGTGAGAGTCAGGTTTAGGATTCGGGTTAGGGTTAGGGAATGGGGAGGGATTAGGGTACTGTTTTGGGTACGACAGGGCTTAAGGGTTAGCGTTCGTGTGAGGGCACGAGTTAGTGTTGGTGTTCTGGTGAAGATTAGGGCACGGGTGAGGGTAAGGCTTCGGGTGAGCGTCAGGGTTAGGATTCGAAATAGGGATAGGGTTAAGGAATGCGGAGGGATTAGGCTACAGGTTAGGGTACGACAACACTTAAGGGTTTGCGTACTTGTGAGGGCACAAATTAGTGTTGGTGTCCTGGTTAAGATTAGGGCACGGGTGAGGGTAAGGCTTCGGGGGAGGGTCAGGGTTAGGAGTCGTGTTAGGGTTAGGGTTATAGAATGTGGAGGGATTAGGGTACAGCTTAGGGTACGACAGTGCTTAAGGGTTAGCGTTCGTGTGAGGGCAAGAGTTAGTGTTAGTGTCTTTGTTAAGATTAGGGCACGGGTGAGGGTAAGGCTTCAGGTGAGGGTCAGGGTTAGGATTTGGGTTAGGGTTCGGGTTAGGGAATGGAGAGGGATTAGGGTACAGGTTAGGGTACGACAATGCTTAAGGGTTAGTGTAAGTGTGAGGGCACGAGTTAGTGTTGGTGTACTGGTTAAGACAAGGGTACCGATGAGGGTAAGGTCTCGGAGAAGGGTCACGTTCAGGGTTTCGGTTAGGGTTAGGGTTAGGGAATGGGGAGGGATTAGGGTACAGTTTAGGGTACGACAACGCTTAAGGGTTAGCGTACTTGTGAGGGCACGAATTAGTGTTGGTGTCCTGGTTAAGATTAGGGCACGGGTGAGGGTAAGGTTTCGCGTGAGGGTCAGGGTTAGGAATCGGCTTAGGTTTAGGATTAGGGAATGGGGAGGGATTAGGGTACAGTTTAGGGTACGACAAAGCTTAAGATTTACGTACGTGTGAGGGCACGAGTTACTCTTGGTGTCTTGGTTAAGATTAGGGCATGGGTTAGGGTAGGGCATCGGAAGAGGGTCAGGTTTAGGGATCGGGTTAGGGTTAGGGTTAGGGAATGGGGAGGGATTAGGGTACAATTTAGGGTACGACAACGCTTAAGGTTTAGCGTACGTGTGAGTGCACGAGTTAGTGTTGGTGTCCTGGTTAAGATTAGGGCACGGGTGAGGGTAAGGTTTCGGGTGAGGGTCAGGGATAGAATTCGGGATAGGGTTAGGGTTAGAGAATGGGGAGATATTAGGGCAGAGTTTAGGGTACGACAACGCTTAAGGGTTAGCGTACGTGTGAGGTCACTAGTTAGTGTTAGTGTACTGGTTACGATTAGGGCAAGGGTGAGGGTAAGGCCTCGGAAGAGGGTCACGTTCAGGGTTAGGGTTAGGGAATGGGGATTGATTAGGGTACAGGTTAGGGTACGGCAATGGCTTAGGGTTAGCCTACGTTAGAGGGCATGGGCTAGTGTTGATGTACTGGTTAAGATTAGCACACGGGTGAGGGTAAAGTTTCGGGTGAGTGTCAGGATTAGGTTTCAGGTTAGGGTTAGGGTTAGGGAATGCAGAGGGTTTAGAGTACAGGTTAGGCTACGGCTACGGTTTAGGGTTAGCGTACGTGTGAGGGCACGAGTTAGTGTTGGTGTCCTGGTTAAGATTAGGGCACGGGTGAGGTTAAGGCTTCAGGTGAGGGTCAGGGTTAGGATTTGGGTTAGTGTTAGGGTTAGGGAATGGGGAGGGATTAGGGTACAGTTTAGGGTACGACAACGCTTAAGGGTTAGCGTTCTTGTGAGGGCACGAGTTAGTGTTGGTGTCTTGGTTAAGATTAGGGCACGGGTGAGGGTAAGGGTTCGCGTGAGGGTCAGGGTTAGGATTCGGCTTAGGGTTAGGGTTAGGGAATGGGGAGGAATTAGGGTACAGTTTAGGGTACGACAACGCTTAAGGTTTAGGATACGTGTGAGGCCACTAGTTAGTGTTGGTGTACTGGTTACGATTAGGGCACGGGTGCGGGTAAGTCCTCGGAAGAGGGTCACTTTAAGGGTTTGGGTTAGGGTTAGGGTTAGGGAATGGGGATTGATTAGGGTACAGGTTAGGGTACGGCAATGGATTAGGATTAGCCTACGTTAGAGGGCATGGGCTAGTGTTGATGTACTGGTTAAAATTAGGACACGGGTGAGGGTAAAGTTTCGGGTGAGTGTCAGGGTTAGTTATCAGGTTAGGGTTACGGTTAGGGAATGGAGAGGGATTAGGGTACAGGTAAGTTTACGACAATGCATAAGGGTTAGCGTAAGTGTGAGGGCACGAGTTAGTGTTGGTGTACTGGTTAAGACAAGGGCACCGATGAGGGTAAGGCCTCGGAAAAGGCTCACGTTCAGGGTTTCGGTTAGGGTTAGGGAATGGGGAGGGATTAGGGTACAGCATAGGGTACGACAACGCTTAAGGTTTAGCGTACGTTTGAGGGCATGAGGTAGTGTTTGTGTACTGGTTAAGATTAGGGCATGGGTTAGGGTAGGGCATCGGAAGAGGGTCAGGTTTAGGGATCGGGTTAGGGTTAGGGTTAGGGAATGGGGAGGGATTAGGGTACAATTTAGGGTACGACAAAGCTTAAGGTTTAGCGTACGTGTGAGGGCATGAGTTAGTGTTGGTGTCCTGGTTAAGATTAGGGCACGGGTGAGGGTAAGGTTTCGGGTGAGGGTCAGGGATAGAATTCGGGTTAGGGTTAGGGTTAGAGAATGGGGAGATATTAGGGCGCAGTTTAGGGTACGACAACGCTTATGGATTAGCGTACATGTGAGGTCACTAGTTAGTGTTAGTGTACTGGTTACGATTAGGGCACGGGTGAGGGTAAGGCCTCGGAAGAGGGTCACGTTCAGGGTTAGGGTTAGGGTTAGGGTTAGGGAATAGGGATTGATTTGGGTACAGGTAAGGGTACGGCAATGACTTAGGGTTAGCCTACGTTAGAGGGCATGGGTTAGTGTTGATGTACTGGTTAAAATTAAGACACGGGTGAGGGTAAAGTTTCGGGTGAGTGTCATGGTTCGGTTTCAGGTTAGGGGTAGGGTTAGGGAATGGAGAGGGATTTGGGTACAGGTTAGGGTACCGCTGCGGTTTAGTGTGAGCGTACACGTGAGGGCACGAGTTAGTGTTGGTGTCTTGGTTAAGATTAGGGCACGGGTGAGGGTAAGGCTTCGGGTGAGGGTCAGGGTTAGGATTCGGGTTAGGGTTAGGGTTAGGGAATGGGGAGGGATTAGGGTACAGTTTAGGGTACGACAACGCTTAAGGTTTAGCATACGTGTGAGGTCACTAGTTAGTGTTAGTGTACCGGTTACGATTAGGGCATGGGTGAGGGTAAGTTCTCGGAAGAGCGTCACGTTAAGGGTTTGGGTTAGGGTTAGGGTTAGGGAATGCAGAGGGTTTAGGGTACAGGTTAGGGTACGGCTGCGGTTTACGGTTAGCGTACGTGTGAGGGCACTAGTTAGTGTTGGTGTCCAGGTTAAGATTCGGGCACGGGTGAGGGTAAGGCTTCGGGTGAGGGTCAGGGTTAGGATTCGGGTTAGGGTTAGGGTTAGGGAATGGAGAGGGATTAGGGTACAGCTTAGGGTATGACAGTGCTTAAGGGTTAGCGTTCGTGTGAGGGCAAGAGTTATGTTAGTGTCTTGGTTAAGATTAGGGCACGGGGGAGGGTAAGGTTTCAGGTGAGGGTCAGGGTTAGAATTTGGGTTAGGGTTAGGGTTAGGGAATGGGGAGGGATTAGGGTACAGTTTAGGGTACGACAACGCTTAAGGGTTAGCGTACTTGTGAGGGCACGAGTTAGTGTTGGTGTTCTGGTTAAGATTAGGGCACGGGTGAGGGTAAGGATTCCGGTGAGGGTCAGGGCTAGGATTCGGCTTAAGTTTAGGATTAGGGAAAGGGGAGGGATTAGGGTACAGTTTAGGGTACGACAACGCTTAAGGGTTACGTACGTGTGAGGGCACGAGTTAATGTTGGTGTCTTGGTTAAGATTAGGGCACGGGTGAGGGTAAGGGTTCGCGTGAGGGTCAGGGTTAGGATTCGGCTTAGGGTTAGGGTTAGGGAATGGGGAGGGATTAGGGTACAGTTTAGGGTACGACAAGGCTTAAAGTTTAGGATACGTGTGAGGCCACAAGTTAGTGTTAGTGTACTGGTTACGACTAGGGCACGGGTGAGGGTAAGTCCTCGGAAGAGGGTCACGTTAAGGGTTTGGGTTAGGGTTAGGGTTAGGGAATGGGGATTGATTAGGGTACAGGTTAGGGTACGGCAACGGTTTAGGATTAGCCTACGTTAGAGGGCATGGGCTAGTGTTGATGTACTGGTTAAAATTAGGACACGGGTGAGGGTAAAGTTTCGGGTGTGTGTCAGTGTTAGTTTTCAGGTTAGGGTTAGGGTTAGGGAATGGAGAGGGATTAGGGTACAGGTTAGGGCACGGCTGCGGTTTTGGGTTAGCGTTCCTGTTAGGGCACGAGTTAGTGTTGGTGTCCTGGTTAAGATTAGGGCACGGCTGATGGTAAGGTTTCGGGTGAGGGTCAGGGATAGAATTCGGGTTAGGGTTAGGGTTAGAGAATGGGTAGATATTAGGGCACAGTTTAGGGTACGACAACGCTTAAGGGTTAGCGTACGTGTGAGGTCATTAGTTAGTGTTAGTTTACTGGTTACGATTAGGGCACGGGTGAAGGTAAGTTCTCGGAAGAGGGTCACGTTAAGGGTTTGGGTTAGGGTTAGGGTTGGGGAATGGGGATTGATTAGGGTACAGTTTAGGGTACGGCAATGGTTTAGGGTTAGCCTCCGTTAGAGGGCATGGGCTAGTGTTGATGTACTGGTTAAGATTAGCACACGGGTGAGGGTAAAGTTTCGGGTGAGTGTCAGGATTAGGTTTCAGGTTAGGGTTAGGGTTAGGGAATGCAGAGGGTTTAGCGTACAGGTTAGGGTACGGCTGTGGTTTAGGGTTAGTGTACGTGTGAGGGAATGAGTTAGTGTTGGTGTCCTGGTTAAGATTAGGGCACGGGTGAGGGTAAGGCTTCAGGTGAGGGTCAGGGTTAGGATTCGGTTTAGGGTTAGGGTTAGGGAATGGAGAGCGATTAGGGTACAGCTTAGGGTACGACAGTGCTTAAGGGTTAGCGTTCGTGTGAGGGCAAGAATTATTGTTACTGTCTTGGTTAAGATTAGGGCACGGGTGAGGGTAAGGCTTCAGGTGAGGGTCAGGGTTAGGATTTGGGTTAGGCTTAGGGTTAGGGAATGGGGAGGGATTAGGGTACAGTTTAGGGTACGACAACGCTTAAGGGTTAGCGTACTTGTGAGGGCACGAGTTAGTGTTAGTGTCCTGGTTAAGATTAGGGCACGGGTGAGGGTAAGGTTTCGGGTGAGGGTCAGGGTTAGGATTCGGTTTAGGGTTAGGATTAGGGAATGGGGAGGGATTAGGGTACAGTTTAGGGTACGACAAAGCTTAAGATTTACGTACGTGTGAGGGCACGAGTTACTCTTGGTGTCTTGGTTAAGATTAGGGCATGGTTTAGGGTAGGGCATCGGAAGAGGGTCAGGTTTAGGGATCGGGTTAGGGTTAGGGTTAGGGAATGGGGAGGGATTAGGGTACAATTTATGGTACGTCAACGCTTAAGGTTTAGCATACGTGTGAGGGAATGAGTTAGTGTTGGTGTCCTGGTTAAGATTAGGGCACGGGTGAGGGTAAGGTTTCGGGTGAGGGTCAGGGATAGAATTTGGGTTAGGGTTAGGGTTAGAGAATGGGGAGATATTAGGGCACAGTTTAGGGTACGACAAAGCTTAAGGGTTAGCGTACGTGGAGGTCACTAGTTAGTGTTAGTGTACTGGTTACGATTAGGGCACGGGTGAGGGTAAGGCCTCGGAAGAGGGTCACGTTCAGGGTTAGGGTTAGGGTTAGGGTTAGGGTTAGGGAATGGGGACTGATTAGGGTACAGGTTAGGGTACGGCAATGGCTTAGGGTTAGCCTACGTTAGAGGGAATGGGTTAGTGTTGATGTACTGGTTAAAATTAGGACACGGGTGAGGGTAAAGTTTCGGGTGAGTGTCATGGTTCGGTTTCAGGTTAGGGGTAGGGTTAGGGAATGGAGAGCGATTTGGGTAAAGGTTAGGGTACCGCTGCGGTTTAGTGTTACCGTACATGTGAGGGCACGAGTTAGTGTTGGTGTTTTGGTTAAGATTAGGGCACGGGTGAGGGTAAGGCTTCGGGTGAGGGTCAGGGTTAGGTTTCGGGTTAGGGTTAGGGAATGGGGAGGGATTAGGGTACAGTTTAGGGTACGACAACGCTTAAGGTTTAGGATACGTGTGAGGCCACTAGTTAGTGTTAGTGTACTGGTTACGATTAGGGCACGGGTGAGGGTAAGTCCTCGGAAGAGGGTCACTATAAGGGTTAGGGTTAGGGTTAGGGTTAGGGAATGGGGATTGATTAGGGTACAGGTTAGGGTACGGCAATGGTTTAGGATTAGCTTACGTTAGAGGGCATGGGCTAGTGTTGATGTACTGGTTAAAATTAGGACACGGGTGAAGGTAAAGTTTCGGGTGAGTGTCAGGGTTAGTTTTCAGGTTAGGGTTAGGGTTAGGGAATGGAGAGGGATTAGGGTACAGGTTAGGGTATGGCTGCAGTTTAGGGTTAGCGTTCCTGTGAGGGCACGAGTTAGTGTTGGTGTCCTGGTTAAGATTAGGGTACGGGTGAGGGTAAGGCTTCGGGTGAGGGTCAGGGTTAGTATTCGGTTTAGGGTTAGGGTTAGGGAATGGAGAGGGATTAGGGTACAGGTTAGGGTACGACAATGCTTAAGGGTTAGTGTAAGTGTGAGTGCACGAGTTAGCGTTGGTGTACTGGTTAAGACAAGGGCACCGATGAGGGTAAGGCCTCGGAAAAGGGTCACGTTCAGGGTTTCGGTTAGGGTTAAGGTTATGGAATGGGGAGGAATTAGGGTACAGGATAGGGTACGACAACGCTTAAGTGTTAGCGTACGTTTGAGGGCATGAGTTAGTGTTTGTTTACTGGTTAAGATTAGGGCATGGGTTTGTGTAGGGCATGGGAAGAGGGTCAGGTTTAGGGATCGGGTTAGGGTTAGGGTTAGGGAATGGGGAGGGATTAGGGTACAATTTAGGGTACGACAACGCTTAAGGTTTAGCGTACGTGTGAGGGCACGAGTTAGTGTTGGTGTCTTGGTTAAGATTAGGGCACGGGTGAGGGTAAGGTTTCGGGTGAGGGTCCGGGATAGAATTCGGGTTAGGTTTAGGGTTAGAGAATGGGGAGATATTAGGGCCCAGTTTAGGGTACGACAACGCTTAAGGGTTAGCGTACGTGTGATGTCACTAGTTAGTGTTAGTGTACTGGTTACAATTAGGGCACGGGTGAGGGTAAGGCCTCGGAAGAGGGTCACGTTTAGGGTTAGGGCTAGGGTTAGGGAATGGGGATTGATTAGGGTACAGGTTAGGGTACGGCCATGGCTTAGGGTTAGCCTACGTTAGAGGGCATGGGTTAGTGTTGATGTACTGGTTAAAATTAGGACACGGGTGAGGGTAAAGTTTCGGGTGAGTGTCGTGGTTCGGTTTCAGGTTAGGGGTAGGGTTAGGGAATGGAGAAGGATTTGGGTACAGGTTAGGGTACCGCTTCTTTTTAGTGTTACTGTACATGTGAGGGCAGGAGTTAGTGTTGTTGTCTTGGTTAAGATTAGGGCAAGGGTGAGGGTAAGGCTTCGGGTGAGGGTCAGGGTTAGGATTCAGGTTAGGGTTAGGGTTAGGGAATGGGGAGGGATTAGGGTACAGTTTAGGGTACGACAACGCTTAAGGTTTAGCATACGTGTGAGGTCATTAGTTAGTGTTAGTGTACTGGTTACGATTAGGGCACGGGTGAGTGTAAGTTCTCGGAAGAGGGTCACGTTAGGGGTTTGGGTTAGGGTTAGGGTTGGGGAATGGGGATTGATTAGGTTACAGGTTAGGGTACGGCAATGGTTTAGGGTTAGCCTCCGTTAGAGGGCATGGGCTAGTGTTGATGTACTGGTTAAGATTAGCACACGGGTGAGGGTAAAGTTTCGGGTGAGTGTCAGGATTAGTTTTCAGGTTAGGGTTAGGGTTATGGAATGCAGAGGGTTTAGGGTACAGGTTAGGGTACGGCTGCGGGTTAGGGTTAGCGTACGTGTGAGGGCACGAGTTAGTGTTGGTGTCCTGGTTAAGATTAGGGCACGGGTGAGGGTAAGGATTCCGGTGAGGGTCAGGGTTAGGATTCGGCTGAAGTTTAGGATTAGGGAATGGGGAGGGATTAGGGTACAGTTTAGGGTACGACAACGCTTAAGGGTTACGTACGTGTGAGGGCACGAGTTAATGTTGGTGTCTTGGTTAAGATTAGGGCACGGGTGAGGGTAAGGGTTCGCGTGAGGGTCAGGGTTAGGATTCGGCTTAGGGTTAGGGTTAGGGAATGGGGAGGGATTAGGGTACAGTTTAGGGTACGACAAGGCTTAAGGTTTAGGATACGTGTGAGGCCACAAGGTAGTGTTAGTGTACTGGTTACGACTAGGGCACGGGTGAGGGTAAGTCCTCGGAAGAGGGTCACGTTAAGGGTTTGGGTTAGGGTTAGGGTTAGGGAATGGGGATTGATTAGGGTACAGGTTAGGGTACGGCAACGGTTTAGGATTAGCCTACGTTAGAGGGCATGGGTTAGTGTTGATATACTGGTTAAAATTAGGACACGGGTGAGGGTAAAGTTTCGGGTGTGTGTCAGTGTTAGTTTTCAGGTTAGGGTTAGGGTTAGGGAATGGAGAGGGATTAGGGTACAGGTTAGGGTACGGCTGCGGTTTAGGGTTAGCGTTCCTGTGAGGGCACGAGTTAGTGTTGGTGTCCTGGTTAAGATTAGGGCACGGCTGAGGGTAAGGTTTCGGGTGAGGGTCAGGGATAGAATTCGGGTTAGGGTTAGGGTTAGAGAATGGGTAGATATTAGGGCACAGTTTAGGGTACGACAATGCTTAAGGGTTAGCGTACGTGTGAGGTCACTAGTTAGTGTTAGTGTACTGGTTACGATTAGGGCACGGGTGAGGGTAAGGCCTCGGAAGAGGGTCACGTTCAGGGTTAGGGTTAGGGTTAGGGTTAGGGAACGGGGATTGATTAGGGTACAGATTAGGGTACGGCAATGGCTTAGGGTTAGCCTACGTTAGAGGGCATGGGTTAGTGTTGATGTACTGGTTAAAATTAAGACACGGGTGAGGGTAAAGTTTCGGGTGAGTGTCATGGTTCGGTTGCAGGTTAGGGGTAGGGTTAGGAAATGAAGAGAGATTTGGGTACAGGTTAGGGTACCGCTGCGTTTTAGTGTTACTGTACATGTGAGGGCACGAGTTAGTGTTGGTGTCTTGGTTAAGATTAGGGCACGGGTGAGGGTAAGGCTTCGGGTGAGGGTCAGGGTTAGGATTCAGGTTAGGGTTAGGGTTAGGGAATGGGGAGGGATTAGGGTACAGGTTAGGGTACGGCTGCGGTTTAGGGTTAGCGTTCCTGTGAGGGCACGAGTTAGTGTTGGTGTCCTTGTTAAGATTAGGGCACGGGTGAGTGTAAGGCTTCGGGTGAGAATCAGGGTTAGTATTCGGTTTAGGGTTAGGGTTAGGGAATGGAGAGGGATTAGGGTACAGGTTAGGGTGCGACAATGCTTAAGGGTTAGTGTAAGTGTGAGGGCACGAGTTAGTGTTGGTGTACTGGTTAAGACAAGGGCACCGATGAGTGTAAGGCCTCGGAAAAGGGCCACGTTCAGGGTTTTGGTTAGGGTTAGGGTTAAGGAATGGGGAGGGATTAGGGTACAGGATAGGGTACGACAATGCTTAAGGGTTAGCGTACGTTTGAGGGCATGAGTTAGTGTTTGTGTACTGGTTAAGATTAGGGCATGGGTTAGGGTAGCGCCTCGGAAGAGGGTCAGGTTTAGGTATCGGGTTAGGGTTTGGGTTAGGGAATGGGGAGGGATTAGGGTACAATTTAGGGTACGACAACGCTTAACGTTTAGCGTACGTGTTAGGTCACTAGTTAGTGTTAGTGTACTGGTTACGATTAGGGCACGGGTGAAGGTAAGTTCTCGGAAGAGGGTCACGTTAAGGGTTTGGGTTAGGGTTAGGGTTGGGGAATGGGGATTGATTAGGGTACAGTTTAGGGTACGGCAATGGTTTAGGGTTAGCCTCCGTTAGAGGGCATGGGCTAGTGTTGATGTACTGGTTAAGATTAGCACACGGGTGAGGGTAAAGTTTCGGGTGAGTGTCAGGATTAGGTTTCAGGTTAGGGTTAGGGTTAGGGAATGCAGAGGGTTTAGGGTACAGGTTAGGGTACGGCTGCGGTTTAGGGTTAGTGTACGTGTGAGGGCATGAGTTAGTGTTGGTGTCCTGGTTAAGATTAGGGCACGGGTGAGGGTAAGGCTTCAGGTGAGGGTCAGGGTTAGGATTCGGTTTAGGGTTAGGGTTAGGGAATGGAGAGCGATTAGGGTACAGCTTAGGGTACGACAGTGCTTAAGGGTTAGCGTTCGTGTGAGGGCAAGAATTATTGTTACTGTCTTGGTTAAGATTAGGGCACGGGTGAGGGTAAGGCTTCAGGTGAGGGTCAGGGTTAGGATTTGGGTTAGGGTTAGCGTTAGGGAATGGGGAGGGATTAGGGTACAGTTTAGGGTACGACAACTCTTAAGGGTTAGCGTACTTGTGAGGGCACGAGTTAGTGTTAGTGTCCTGGTTAAGATTAGGGCACGGGTGAGGGTAAGGTTTCGGGTGAGGGTCAGGGTTAGGATTCGGTTTAGGGTTAGGGTTAGGGAATGGGGAGGGATTAGGGTACAGTTTAGGGTACGACAACGCTTAAGGGTTAGCGTACTTGTGAGGGCACGAATTAGTGTTGGTGTCCTGGTTAAGATTAGGGCACGGGTGAGGGTAAGCTTTCGCGTGAGGGTCAGGGTTAGGAATCGGCTTAGGTTTAGGATTAGGGAATGGGGAGGGATTAGGGTACAGTTTAGGGTACGACAAAGCTTAAGATTTACGTACGTGTGAGGGTACGAGTTACTCTTGGTGTCTTGTTTAAGATTAGGTCATGGGTTAGGGTAGGGCATCGGAAGAGGGTCAGGTTTAGGGATCGGGTTAGGGTTAGGATTAGGGAATGGGGAGGGATTAGGGTACAATTTATGGTACGTCAACGCTTAAGGTTTAGGATACGTGTGAGGCCACTAGTTAGTGTTAGTGTACTGGTTACGATTAGGGCACGGGTGAGGGTAAGTCCTCGGAAGAGGGTCACTATAAGGGTTAGGGTTAGGGTTAGGGCTAGGGAATGGGGATTGATTAGGGTACAGGTTAGGGTAGGGCAATGGTTTAGGATTAGCCTACGTTAGAGGGCATGGGCTAGTGTTGATGTACTGGTTAAAATTAGGACACGGGTGAAGGTAAAGTTTCGGGTGAGTGTCAGGGTTAGTTTTCAGGTTAGGGTTAGGGTTAGGGAATGGAGAGGGATTAGGGTACAGGTTAGGGTATGGCTGCAGTTTAGGGTTAGCGTTCCTGTGAGGGCACGAGTTAGTGTTGGTGTCCTGGTTAAGATTAGGGTACGGGTGAGGGTAAGGCTTCGGGTGAGGGTCAGGGATAGAATTCGGGTTAGGTTTAGGGTTAGAGAATGGGGAGATATTAGGGCCCAGTTTAGGGTACGATAACGCTTAAGGGTTAGCGTACGTGTGATGTCACTAGTTAGTGTTAGTGTACTGGTTACAATTAGGGCACGGGTGAGGGTAAGGCCTCGGAAGAGGGTCACGTTCAGGG
Organism: Inia geoffrensis; assembly: GCA_036417435.1. Classification (NCBI taxonomy): domain Eukaryota; kingdom Metazoa; phylum Chordata; class Mammalia; order Artiodactyla; family Iniidae; genus Inia; species Inia geoffrensis. Next base: position 36,962,616 of record CM070919.1, on the reverse strand, counting down.
TTAGGGTTAGGGTTAGGGTTAGGGAATGGGGATTGATTAGGGTACAGGTTAGGGTACGGCAACGGTTTAGGATTAGCCTACGTTAGAGGGCATGGGCTAGTGTTGATGTACTGGTTAAAATTAGGACACGGGTGAGGGTAACGTTTCGGGTGAGTGTCAGGATTAGGTTTCAGGTTAGGGGTAGGGTTAGGGAATGAAGAGAGATTTGGGTACAGGTTAGGGTACCGCTGCGGTTTAGTGTTACTGTACATGTGAGGGCACGAGTTAGTGTTGGTGTCTTGGTTAAGATTAGGTCACGGGTGAGGGTAAGGCTTCGGGTGAGGGTCAGGGTTAGGATTCAGGTTAGGGTTAGGGTTAGGGAATGGGGAGGGATTTGGGTACACTTTAGGGTACGACAACGCATATGGTTTAGCATACGTGTGAGGTCACTAGTTAGTGTTAGTGTACTGGTTACGATTAGGGCACGGGTGAGGGTAAGTTCTGGGAAGAGGGTCACGTTAAGGGTTTGGGTTAGGGTTTGGGTTGGGGAATGGGGATTGATTAGGGTACAGGTTAGGGTACGGCAATGGTTTAGGGTTAGCCTCCGTTAGAGGGCATGGGCTAGTGTTGATGTACTGGTTAAGATTAGCACAGGGGTGAGGGTAAAGTTTCGGGTGATTGTCATGATTAGGTTTCAGGTTAGGGTTAGGGTTAGGGAATGCAGAGGGTTTAGGGTACAGGTTAGGTTACGGCTGTGGTTTAGGGTTAGCGTACGTGTGAGGGCACGAGTTAGTGTTGGTGTCCAGGTTAAGATTCGGGCACGGGTGAGGGTAAGGATTCGGGTGAGGGTCAGGGATAGGATTCGGTTTAGGGTTAGGGTTAGGGAATGGAGAGGGATTAGGGTACAGCTTAGGGTATGACAGTGCTTAAGGGTTAGCGTTCGTGTGAGGGCAAGAGTTATGTTAGTGTCTTGGTTAAGATTAGGGCACGGGTGAGGGTAAGGCTTCAGGTGAGGGTCAGGGTTAGAATTTGGGTTAGGGTTAGGGTTAGGGAATGGGGAGGGATTAGGGTACAGTTTAGGGTACGACAACGCTTAAGGGTTAGCGTACTTGTGAGGGCACGAGTTAGTGTTGGTGTCCTGGTTAAGATTAGGGCACGGGTGAGGGTAAGGTTTCGGGTGAGGGTCAGGGTTAGGATTCGGCTTAGGTTTAGGATTAGGGAATGGGGAGGGATTAGGGTACAGTTTAGGGTACGACAACGCTTAAGGTTTAGCATACGTGTGAGGTCACTAGTTAGTGTTAGTTTACTGGTTACGATTAGGGCACGGGTGAAGGTAAGTTCTCGGAAGAGGGTCACGTTAAGGGTTTGGGTTAGGGTTAGGGTTGGGGAATGGGGATTGATTAGGGTACAGTTTAGGGTACGGCAATGGTTTAGGGTTAACCTCCGTTAGAGGGCATGGGCTAGTGTTGATGTACTGGTTAAGATTAGCACACGGGTGAGGGTAAAGTTTCGGGTGAGTGTCAGGATTAGGTTTCAGGTTAGGGTTAGGGTTAGGGAATGGAGAGCGATTAGGGTACAGCTTAGGGTACAACAGTGCTTAAGGGTTAGCGTTCGTGTGAGGGCACGAGTTAGTGTTAGTGTCCTGGTTAAGATTAGGGCACGGGTGAGGGTAAGGTTTCGGGCGAGGGTCAGGGTTAGGATTCGGTTTAGGGTTAGGTTTAGGGAATGGGGAGAGATTAGGGTACAGTTTAGGGTACGACAACGCTTAAGGGTTAGCGTACTTGTGAGGGCACGAATTAGTGTTGGTGTCCTGGTTAAGATTAGGGCACGGGTGAGGGTAAGGTTTCGCGTGAGGGTCAGGGTTAGGAATCGGCTTAGGTTTAGGATTAGGGAATGGGGAGGGATTTGGGTACAGTTTAGGGTACGACAAAGCTTAAGATTTACGTACGTGTGAGGGCACGAGTTACTGTTGGTGTCTTGGTTAAGATTAGGGCATGGGTTAGGGTAGGGCTTCGGAAGAGGGTCAGGTTTAGGGATCGGGTTAGGGTTAGGGTTAGGGAATGGGGAGGGATTAGGGTACAATTTATGGTACGTCAACGCTTAAGGTTTAGCATACGTGTGAGGGAATGAGTTAATGTTGGTGTCCTGGTTAAGATTAGGGCACGGGTGAGTGTAAGGTTTCGGCTGAGGGTCAGGGATAGAATTTGGGTTAGGGTTAGGGCTAGAGAATGGGGAGATATTAGGGCACAGTTTAGGGTACGACAAAGCTTAAGGGTTAGCGTACGTGGAGGTCACTAGTTAGTGTTAGTGTACTGGTTACGATTAGGGCACGGGTGAGGGTAAGGCCTCGGAAGAGGGTCACGTTCAGGGTTAGGGTTAGGGTTAGTGTTAGGGAATAGGGATTGATTAGGGTACAGGTTAGGGTTAGGGTTAGGGAATGCAGAGGGTTTAGGGTACAGTTTAGGGTACGGCTGCGGTTTAGGGTTAGCGTACGTGTGAGGGCACGAGTTAGTGTTGGTGTCCTGGTTAAGATTAGGACACGGGTGAGGGTAAGGATTCCGGTGAGGGTCAGGGATAGGATTCGGCTTAAGTTTAGGATTAGGGAATGGGGAGGGATTAGGGTACAGTTTAGGGTACGACAACGCTTAAGGGTTACGTACGTGTGAGGGCACGAGTTAATGTTGGTGTCTTGGTTAAGATTAGGGCACGGGTGAGGGTAAGGGTTCGCGTGAGGGTCAGGGTTAGGATTCGGCTTAGGGTTAGGGTTAGGGAATGGGGAGGAATTAGGGTACAGGTTAGGGTACGACAAGGCTTAAGGTTTAGGATACGTGTGAGGCCACAAGTTAGTGTTAGTGTACTGGTTACGACTAGGGCACGGGTGAGGGTAAGTCCTCGGAAGAGGGTCACGTTAAGGATTTGGGTTAGGGTTAGGGAATGGGGATTGAGTAGGGTACAGGTTAGGGTACGGCAACGGTTTAGGATTAGCCTACGTTAGAGGGCATGGGCTAGTGTTGATGTACTGGTTAAAATTAGGACACGGGTGAGGGTAAAGTTTCGGGTGTGTGTCAGTGTTAGTTTACAGGTTAGGGTTAGGGTTAGGGAATGGAGAGGGATTAGGGTACAGGTTAGTGTACGGCTGCGGTTTAGGGTTAGCGTTCCTGTGAGGGCACGAGTTAGTGTTGGTGTCCTAGTTAAGATTAGGGCACGGCTGAGGGTAAGGTTTCGGGTGAGGGTCAGGGATAGAATTCGGGTTAGGGTTAGGGTTAGGGAATGGGTAGATATTAGGGCACAGTTTAGGGTACGACAACGCTTAAGGGTTAGCGTACGTGTGAGGTCAGTAGTTAGTGTTAGTGTACTGGTTACGATTAGGGCACGGGTGAGGGTAAGGCCTCGGAAGAGGGTCACGTTCAGGGTTAGGGTTAGGGTTAGGGTTAGGGAACGGGGATTGATTAGGGTACAGATTAGCGTATGGCAATGGCTTAGGGTTAGCCTACGTTAGAGAGCATGGGTTAGTGTTGATGTACTGGTTAAAATTAGGACACGGGTGAGGGTAAAGTTTCGGGTGAGTGTCGTGGTTCGGTTTCAGGTTAGGGGTAGGGTTAGGGAATGGAGAGGGATTTGGGTACAGTTAGGGTACCGCTGCTTTTTAGTGTTACTGTACATGTGAGGGCAGGAGTTAGTGTTGATGTCCTGGTTAAGATTAGGGCACGGGTGAGGGTAAGGCTTCGGGTGAGGGTCAGGGTTAGGATTCAGGTTAGGGTTAGGGTTAGGGAATGGGGAGGGATTAGGGTACAGTTTAGGGTACGACAACGCTTAAGGTTTAGCATATGTGTGAGGTCACTAGTAAGTGTTAGTGTACTGGTTACGATTAGGGCACGGGTGAGGGTAAGTTCTCGGAAGAGGGTCACGTTAGGGGTTTGGGTTAGGGTTAGGGTTGGGGAATGGGGATTGATTAGGGTACAGGTTAGGGTACGGTAATGGTTTAGGGTTAGCCTACGTTAGAGGGCATGGGCTAGTGTTGATGTACTGGTTAAGATTAGCACACGGGTGAGGGTAAAGTTTCGGGTGAGTGTCAGGATTAGGTTTCAGGCTAGGGTTAGGGTTAGGGAATGCAGAGGGTTTAGGGTACAGGTTAGGGTACGGCTGCGGTTTAGGGTTAGCGTACGTGTGAGGGAATGAGTTAGTGTTGGTGTCCTGGTTAAGATTAGGGCACGGGTGAGGGTAAGGCTTCAGGTGAGGGTCAGGGTTAGGATTCGGTTTACGGTTAGGGTTAGGGAATGGAGAGCGATTAGGGTACAGCTTAGGGTACGACAGTACTTAAGGGTTAGCGTTCGTGTGAGGGCAAGAATTATTGTTACTGTCTTGGTTAAGATTAGGGCACGGGTGAGGGTAAGGCTTCAGGTGAGGGTCAGGGTTAGGATTTGGGTTAGGGTTAGGGTTAGGGAATGGGGAGGGATTAGGGTACAGTTTAGGGTACGACAACGCTTAAAGGTTAGCGTCCTTGTGAGGGCACGAGTTAGTGTTAGTGTCCTGGTTAAGATTAGGGCACGGGTGAGGGTAAGGTTTCGGGTGAGGGTCAGGGTTAGGATTCGGGTTAGGGTTAGGGTTAGGGAATGGGGAGGGATTAGGGTACAGTTTAGGGTACGACAACGCTTAAGGGTTAGCGTACTTGTGAGGGCACGAATTAGTGTTGGTGTGCTGGTTAAGATTAGGGCACGGGTGAGGGTAAGGTTTCGCGTGAGGGTCAGGGTTAGGAATCGGCTTAGGTTTAGGATTAGGGAATGGGGAGGGATTAGGGTACAGTTTAGGGTACGACAAAGCTTAAGATTTATGTACGTGTGAGGGCACGAGTTACTGTTGGTGTCTTGGTTAAGATTACGGCATGGGTTAGGGTAGGGCATCGGAAGAGGGTCAGGTTTAGGGATCGGGTTAGGGTTAGGGTTAGGGAATGGGGAGGGATTAGGGTACAATTTATGGTACGTCAACGCTTAAGGTTTAGCATACGTGTGAGGGCACGAGTTAGTGTTGGTGTCCTGGTTAAGATTAGGGCACGGGTGAGGGTAAGGTTTCGGGTGAGGGTCCGGGATAGAATTCGGGTTAGGTTTAGGGTTAGAGAATGGGGAGATATTAGGGCCCAGTTTAGGGTACGACAACGCTTAAGGGTTAGCGTACGTGTGATGTCACTAGTTAGTGTTAGTGTACTGGTTACAATTAGGGCACGGGTGAGGGTAAGGCCTCGGAAGAGGGTCACGTTCAGGGTTAGGGTTAGGGCTAGGGATAGGGAATGGGGATTGATTAGGGTACAGGTTAGGGTACGGCCATGGATTAGGGTTAGCCTACGTTAGAGGGCATGGGTTAGTGTTGATATACTGGTTAAAATTAGGACACGGGTGAGGGTAAAGTTTCGGGTGAGTGTCGTGGTTCGGTTTCAGGTTAGGGGTAGGGTTAGGGAATGGAGAGGGATTTGGGTACAGTTAGGGTACCGCTGCTTTTTAGTGTTACTGTACATGTGAGGGCAGGAGTTAGTGTTGTTGTCTAGGTTAAGATTAGGGCACGGGTGAGGGTAAGGCTTCGGGTGAGGGTCAGGGTTAGGATTCAGGTTAGGGTTAGGGTTAGGGAATGGGGAGGGATTAGGGTACAGTTTACGGTACAACAACGCTTAAGGTTTAACATACGTGTGAGGTCACTAGTTAGTGTTAGTGTACTGGTTACGATTAGGGCACGGGTGAGGGTAAGTTCTCGGAAGAGGGTCACGTTAGGGGTTTGGGTTAGGGTTAGGGTTGGGGAATGGGGATTGATTAGGGTACAGGTTAGGGTACGGGAATGGTTTAGGGTTAGCCTCCATTAGAGGGCATGGGCTAGTGTTGATGTACTGGTTAAGATTAGCACACGGGTGAGGGTAAAGTTTCGGGTGAGTGTCAGGATTAGGTTTCAGGTTAGGGTTAGGGTTAGGGAATGCAGAGGGTTTAGGGTACAGGTTAGGGTACGGCTGCGGTTTAGGGTTAGCGTACGTGTGAGGGCACGAGTTAGTGTTGGTGTCCTGGTTAAGATTACGGCACGGGTGAGGGTAAGGATTCCGGTAAGGGTCAGGGTTAGGATTCGGCTTAAGTTTAGGATTAGGGAATGGGGAGGGATTAGGGTACAGTTTAGGGTACGACAACGCTTAAGGGTTACGTACGTGTGAGGGCACGAGTTAATGTTGGTGTCTTGGTTAAGATTGGGGCACGGGTGAGGGTAAGAGTTCGCGTGAGGGTCAGGGTTAGGATTCGGTTTAGGGTTAGGGTTAGGGAATGGGGAGGGATTAGGGTACAGTTTAGTGTACGACAACGCTTAAGGGTTAGCGTACTTGTGAGGCCACGAGTTAGTGTTGGTGTCCTGGTTAAGATTAGGGCACGGGTGAGGGTATGGTTTCGGGTGAGGGTCAGGGTTAGGATTCGGCTTAGGTTTAGGATTAGGGAATGGGGAGGGATTAGGGTAGAGTTTAGGGTACGACAACGCTTAAGGGTTACGTACGTGTGAGGGCACGAGTTACTGTTGGTGTCTTGGTTAAGATTAGGGCACGGGTGAGTGTAAGGGTTCGCGTGAGGGTCAGGGTTAGGATTCGGCTTAGGGTTAGGGTCAGGGAATGGGGAGGGATTAGGGTACAGTTTAGGGTACGACAACGCTTAAGGTTTAGGATACGTGTGAGGCCACTAGTTAGTGTTAGTGTACTGGTTACGTTTAGGGCACGGGTGAGGGTAAGTCCTCGGAAGAGGGTCACGTTAAGGGTTTGGGTTAGGGTTAGGGTTAGAGAATGGGGATTGATTAGGGTACAGGTTAGGGTACGGCAATGGTTTAGGATTAGCCTACGTTAGAGGGCATGGGCTAGTGTTGTTGTACTGTTTAAAATTAGGACACGGGTGCGGGTAAAGTTTCGGGTGAGTGTCAGGGTTAGTTTTCAGGTTAGGGTTAGGGTTAAGGAATGGAGAGGGATTAGGGTACAGGTTAGGGTACGGCTGCAGTTTAGGGTTAGCGTACGTGTGAGACCGCGAGTTAGTGTTGGTGTCCTTGTTAAGATTACGGCACGGGTGAGGGTAAGGCTTCGGGTGAGGGTCAGGGTTAGGATTCGGGTTAGGGTTAGGGAATGGGGAGGGATTAGGGTACAGTTTAGGGTACTACAACGATTAAGGGTTAGCGTACGTGTGAGGGCACAAGTTAGTGTTGGTGTCCTGGTTAAGATTAGGGCACGGGTGAGGGTAAGTTTTCGGGTGAGGGTCAGGGATAGAATTCGGGTTAGGGTTAGGGTTAGGGAATGGGGAGATATTAGGGCACAGTTTAGGGTACCACAACGCTTAAGGTTTAGCGTACGTGTGAGGTCACTTGTTAGTGTTAGTGTACTGCTTACGATTAGGGCACGGGTGAGGGTAAGGCCTCGGAAGAGGGTCACGTTAAGGGTTAGGGTTAGGGTTAGGGTTAGGGAATGGGGATTGATTAGGGTACAGGTTAGGGTACGGCAATGGCTTAGGGTTGGCGTACGTTAGAGGGCATGGGTTAGTGTTGATTTACTGGTTAAAATTAGCACACGGGTGAGGGTAAAGTTTCGGGTGAGTGACATGGTTAGGTTTAAGGTTAGGGTTAGGGTTAGGGAATGGAGAGGGATTTGGGTACAGGTTAGGGTACCGCTGCGGTTTAGTGTTAGCGTACGTTTGAGGGCACGAGTTAGTCTTGGTGTCCTGGTTAAGATTAGGGCACGGGTGAGGGTAAGGCTTCGGGTGAGGGTCAGGGTTAGGATTCGGGTTAGGGTTAGGGTTAGGGAATGGAGAGGGATTAGGGTACAGGTTAGGGTACGACAATGCTTAAGGGTTAGCATAAGTGTGAGGGCACGAGTTAGTGTTGGTGTACTGGTTAAGACAACGGCACCGATGAGGGTAAGGCCTCGGAAAAGGGTCACGTTCAGGGTTTCGCTTAGGGTTAGCGTTAGGGAATGGGGAGGGATTATGGTACAGGATAGGGTACGACAACGCTTAAGGGTTAGCGTACCTTTGAGGGCATGAGTTAGTGTTTGTGTACTGGTTAAGATTAGGGCATTGGTTAGGGTAGGGCATCGGAAGTGGGTCAGGTTTAGGGATGGGGTTAGGGTTAGGGTTAAGGAATGGGGAGGGATTAGGGTACAATTTATGGTACGACAAGGCTTAAGGTTTAGCGTACGTGAGAGGGCACGAGTTAGTGTTGGTGTCCTGGTTAAGATTAGGGCACGGGTGAGGGTAAGGCTTCGGGTGAGGGTCAGGGTTAGGATTCGGGTTAGGGTTAGGGTTAAGGAATGCAGAGGGATTAAGGTACAGCTTAGGGTACGACAGTGCTTAAGGGTTAGCGTTCGTGTGAGGGCAAGGGTTAGTGTTAGTGTCCTGGTTAAGATTAGGGCACGGGTGAGGGTAAGGCTTCAGGTGAGGGTCAGGGTTAGGATTCGGGTTAGGGTTAGTGTTAGGGAATGGGGAGGGATTAGGGTACAGTTTAGGGTACGACAACGATTAAGGGTTAGCGTACGTGTGAGGGCACAAGTTAGTGTTGGTGTCCTGGTTAAGATTAGGGCACGGGTGAGGGTAAGGTTTCGGGTGAGGGTCAGGGATAGAATTCGCGTTAGGGTTAGGGTTAGGGAATGGGGAGATATTAGGGCACAGTTTAGGGTACCACAACGCTTAAGGTTTAGCGTACGTGTGAGGTCACTAGTTAGTGTTAGTGTACTGCTTACGATTAGGGCACGGGTGAGGCTAAGGCCTCGGAAGAGGGTCACGTTAAGGGTTAGGGTTAGGGTTAGGGTTAGGGAATGGGGATTGATTAGGGTACAGGTTAGGGTACGGCAATGGCTTAGGGTTGGCGTACGTTAGAGGGCATGGGTTAGTGTTGATGTACTAGTTAAAATTAGGACACGGGTGAGGGTAAAGTTTCGGGTGAGTGTCATGGTTAGGTTTCAGGTTAGGGTTAGGGTTAGGGAATGGAGAGGGATTAGGGTACAGGTTAGGGTACGACAATGCTTAAGGGTTAGCGTAAGTGTGAGGGCATGAGTTAGTGTTGGTGTACTGGTTAAGACAACGGCAACGATGAGGGTAAAGTCTCGGAAAAGGGTCACGTTCAGGGTTTCGCGAAGGGTTAGGGTTAGGGAATGGGGTGGGATTAGGGTACAGTATAGGGTACGACAATGCTTAAGGGTTAGCGTACGTTTGAGGGCATGAGTTAGTGTTTGTGTACTGGTTAAGATTAGGGCATTGGTTAGGGTAGGGCATCGGAAGTGGGTCAGATTTAGGGATGGGGTTAGGGTAAGGGTTAAGGAATGGGGAGGGATTAGGGTACAATTTAGGGTACGACAACGCTTAAGGTTTAGCGTACATGTGAGGGCACGAGTTAGTGTTGGTGTCCTGGTTAAGATTAGGGCACGGGTGAGGGTAAGGCTTCGGGTGAGGGTCAGGGTTAGGATTCGGTTTAGGGTTAGGGTTAAGGAATGCAGAGGGATTAGGGTACAGCTTAGGGAACGACAGTGCTTAAGGGTTAGCATTCGTGTGAGGGAAAGGGTTAGTGTTAGTGTCCTGGTTAAGATTAGGGCACGGGTGAGGGTAAGGCTTCGGGTGAGGGTCAGGGTTAGGATTCGGGTTAGGGTTAGGGTTAAGGAATGCAGAGGGATTAAGGTACAGCTTAGGGTACGACAGTGCTTAAGGGTTAGCGTTCGTGTGAGGGCAAGGGTTAGTGTTAGTGTCCTGGTTAAGATTAGGGCACGGGTGAGGGTAGGGCTTCAGGTGAGGGTCAGGGTTAGGATTCGGGTTAGGGTTAGGTTTAGGGAATGGGGAGGGATTAGGGTACAGTTTAGGGTTCGACAACGATTAAGGGTTAGCATACGTGTGAGGGCACAAGTTAGTGTTGGTGTCCTGGTTAAGATTAGGGCACGGGTGAGGGTAAGGTTTCGGGTGAGGGTCAGGGATAGAATTCGGGTTAGGGTTAGGGTTAGGGAATGGGGAGATATTAGGGCACAGTTTAGGGTACCACAACGCTTAAGGTTTAGCGTACGTGTGAGGTCACTAGTTAGTGTTAGTGTACTGCTTACGATTAGGGCACGGGTGAGGGTAAGGCCTCGGAAGAGGGTCACGTTAAGGGTTAGGGTTAGGGTTAGGGTTAGGGAATGGGGATTGATTAGGGTACAGGTTAGGGCACGGCAATGGCTTAGGGTTGGCGTACGTTAGAGGGCATCGGTTAGTGTTGATGTACTGGTTAAAATTAGGACACGGGTGAGGGTAAAGTTTCGGGTGAGTGTCATGGTTAGGTTTCAGGTTAGGGTTAGGGTTAGGGAATGGAGAGGGATTAGGGTACAGGTTAGGGTACCGCTGCGGTTTAGTGTTAGCGTACGTGTGAGGGCACGAGTTAGTCTTGGTGTCCTGGTTAAGATTAGGGCACGGGTGAGGGTAAGGTTTCGGGTGAGGGTCAGGGATAGAATTCGGGTTAGGGTTAGGGTTAGGGAATGGGGAGATATTAGGGCACAGTTTAGGGTACCACAATGATTAAGGTTTAGCGTACGTGTGAGGTCACTAGTTAGTGTTAGTGTACTGCTTACGATTAGGGCACGGGTGAGGGTAAGGCCTCGGAAGAGGGTCACGTTAAGGGTTAGGGTTAGGGTTAGGGTTAGGGAATGGGGATTGATTAGGGTACAGGTTAGGGTACGGCAATGGCTTAGGGTTGGCGTACGTTAGAGGGCATGGGTTAGTGTTGATGTACTGGTTAAAATTAGGACACGGGTGAGGGTAAAGTTTCGGGTGAGTGTCATGGTTAGGTTTCAGGTTAGGGTTAGGGTTAGGGAATGGAGAGGGATTAGGGTACAGGTTAGGGTACCGCTGCGGTTTAGTGTTAGCGTACGTTTGAGGGCACGAGTTAGTCTTGGTGTCCTGGTTAAGATTAGGGCACGGGTGAGGGTAAGGCTTCGGGTGAGGGTCAGGGTTAGGATTCGGGTTAGGGTTAGGGTTAGGGAATGGAGAGGGATTAGGGTACAGTTTAGGGTACAACAATTCTTAAGGGTTAGCGTAAGTGTGAGGGCACGAGTTAGTGTTGGTGTACTGGTTAAGACAACGGCACCGATGAGGGTAAGGCCTCGGAAAAGGGTCACGTTCAGGGTTTCGCTTAGGGTTAGGGTTAGGGAATGGGGAGGGATTAGGTTACAGGATAGGGTACGACAATGCTTAAGGGTTAGCGTACGTTTGAGGGCATGAGTTAGTGTTTGTGTACTGGTTAAGATTAGGGCATTGGTTAGGGTAGGGCATCGGAAGTGGGTCAGGTTTAGGGATGGGGTTAGGGTTAGGGTTAAGGAATGGGGAGGGATTAGGGTACAATTTAGGGTACGACAACGCTTAAGGTTTAGCGTACGTGTGAGGGCACGAGTTAGTGTTGGTGTCCTGGTTAAGATTAGGTCACGGGTGAGGGTAAGGCTTCGGGTGAGGGTCAGGGTTAGGATTCGGGTTAGGGTTAGGGTTAAGGAATGCAGAGGGATTAGGGTACAGCTTAGGGTACGACAGTGCTTAAGGGTTAGCGTTCGTGTGAGGGCAAGGGTTAGTGTTAGTGTCCTGGTTAAGATTAGGGCACGGGTGAGGGTAAGGCTTCAGGTGAGGGTCAGGGTTAGGATTCGGGTTAGGGTTAGGGTTAGGGAATGGGGAGGGATTAGGGTACAGTTTAGGGTACGACAACGATTAAGGGTTAGCGTACGTGTGAGGGCACAAGTTAGTGTTGGTGTCCTCGTTAAGATTAGGGCACGGGTGAAGGTAAGGTTTCGGATGAGGGTCAGGGATAGAATTCGGGTTAGGGTTAGGATTAGGGAATGGGGAGATATTAGGGCACAGTTTAGGGTACCACAACGTTTAAGGTTTAGCGTACGTGTGAGGTCACTAGTTAGTGTTAGTGTACTGCTTACGATTAGGGCACGGGTGAGGGTAAGGCCTCGGAAGAGGGTCACGTTAAGGGTTAGGGTTAGAGTTAGGGTTAGGGAATGGGGATTGATTAGGGTACATGTTAGGGTATGGCAATTGCTTAGGGTTGGCGTACGTTAGAGGGCATGGGTTAGTGTTGATGTACTGGTTAAAATTAGGACACGGGTGAGGGTAAACTTTCGGGTGAGTGTCATGGTTAGGTTTCAGGTTAGGGTTAGGGTTAGGGAATGGAGAGGGATTAGGGTACAGGTAAGGGTACCGCTGCGGTTTAGTGTTATCGTACGTTTGCGGGCACGAGTTAGTCTTGGTGTCCTGGTTAAGATTAGGGCACGGGTGAGGGTAAGGCTTCGGGTGAGGGTCAGGGTTAGGATTCGGGTTAGGGTTAGGGTTAGGGAATGGAGAGGGATTAGGGTACAGGTTAGGGTACGACAATGCGTAAGGGTTAGCGTAAGTGTGAGGGCACGATTTAGTGTTGGTGTACTGGTTAAGACAACGGCACCGATGAGGGTAAGGCCTCGGAAAAGGGTCACATTAAGGGTTTCGCTTAGGGTTAGGGTTAGGGAATGGGGAGGGATTAGGGTACAGGATAGGGTACGACAATGCTTAAGGGTTAGCGTACGTTTGAGGGCATGAGTTAGTGTTTGTGTACTGGTTAAGATTAGGGCATTGGTTAGGGTAGGGCATCGGAAGTGGGTCAGGTTTAGGGATGAGGTTAGAGTTAGGGTTAAGGAATGGGGAGGGATTAGGGTACAATTTAGGGTACGACAACGCTTAAGGTTTAGCGTACGTGTGAGGGCACGAGTTAGTGTTGGTATCCTGGTTAAGATTAGGGCACGGGTGAGAGTAAGGCTTCGGGTGAGGGTCAGGGTTAGGATTCGGGTTAGGGTTAGGGTTAAGGAATGCAGAGGGATAAGGGTACAGCTTAGGGTACGACAGTGCTTAAGGGTTAACGTTCGTGTGAGGGCAAGGGTTAGTGTTAGTGTCCTGGTTAAGATTAGGGCACGGGTGAGGGTAAGGCTTCAGGTGAGGGTCAGGGTTAGGATTCGGGTTAGGGTTAGGGTTAGGGAATGGGGAGGGCTTAGGGTACAGTTTAGGGTATGACAACGATTAAGGGTTAGCGTACGTGTGAGGGCACAAGTTAGTGCTGGTGTCCTGGTTAAGATTAGGGCACGGGTGAGGGTAAGGTTTCGGGTGAGGGTCATTGATAGAATTCGGGTTAGGGTTAGGGTTAGGGAATGGGGAGATATTAGGGCACAGTTTATGGTACCACAACGCTTAAGGTTTAGCGTACGTGTGAGGTCACTACTTAGTGTTAGTGTACTGCTTACGATTAGGGCACGGGTGAGGGTAAGGCCTCGGAACAGAGTAACGTTAAGGGTTAGGGTTAGGGTTACGGTTAGGGAATGGGGATTGATTAGGGTACAGGTTAGGGTACGACAATGGCTTAGGGTTGGCGTACGTTAGAGGGCATGGGTTAGTGTTGATGTACTGGTTAAAATTAGGACACGGGTGAGGGTACAGTTTCGGGTGAGTGTCATGGTTAGGTTTCAGGTTAGGGTTAGGGTTAGGGAATGGAGAGGGATTAGGGTACAGGTTAGGGTACGACAATGCTTAAGGGTTAGCGTAAGTGTGAGGGCACGAGTTAGTGTTGGTGTACTGGTTAAGACAACGGCACCGATGAGGGTAAGGCCTCGGAAAAGGGTCCCGTTCAGGGTTTCGCTTAGGGTTAGGGTTAGGGAATGGGGAGGGATTAGGGTACAGGATAGGGTACGACAATGATTAAGGGTTAGCATACGTTTGAGGGCATGAGTTAGTGTTTGTGTACTGGATAAGATTAGGGCATTGGTTAGGGTATGACATCGGAAGTGGGTCAGGTTTAGGGATGGGTTTAGGGTTAGGGTTAAGGAATGGGGAGGGATTAGGGTACAATTTAGGGTACGACAACGCTTAAGGTTTAGCGTACGTGTGAGGGCACGAGTTAGTGTTGGTGTCCTGGTTAAGATTAGGGCACGGGTGAGGGTAAGGCCTCGGAACAGAGTAACGTTAAGGGTTAGGGTTAGGGTTACGGTTAGGGAATGGGGATTGATTAGGGTACAGGTTAGGGTACGACAATGGCTTAGGGTTGGCGTACGTTAGAGGGCATGGGTTAGTGTTGATGTACTGGTTAAAATTAGGACACGGGTGAGGGTACAGTTTCGGGTGAGTGTCATGGTTAGGTTTCAGGTTAGGGTTAGGGTTAGGGAATGGAGAGGGATTAGGGTACAGGTTAGGGTACGACAATGCTTAAGGGTTAGCGTAAGTGTGAGGGCACGAGTTAGTGTTGGTGTACTGGTTAAGACAACGGCACCGATGAGGGTAAGGCCTCGGAAAAGGGTCCCGTTCAGGGTTTCGCTTAGGGTTAGGGTTAGGGAATGGGGAGGGATTAGGGTACAGGATAGGGTACGACAATGATTAAGGGTTAGCATACGTTTGAGGGCATGAGTTAGTGTTTGTGTACTGGATAAGATTAGGGCATTGGTTAGGGTATGACATCGGAAGTGGGTCAGGTTTAGGGATGGGGTTAGGGTTAGGGTTAAGGAATGGGGAGGGATTAGGGTACAATTTAGGGTACGACAACGCTTAAGGTTTAGCGTACGTGTGAGGGCACGAGTTAGTGTTGGTGTCCTGGTTAAGATTAGGGCACGGGTGAGGGTAAGGCTTCGGGTGAGGGTCAGGGTTAGGATTCGGGTTAGGGTTAGGGTTAGGGAATGCGGAGGGATTAGGGTACAGCTTAGGGTACGACAGTGCTTAAGGGTTAGCGTTCGTGTGAGGGCAAGGGTTAGTGTTAGTGTCCTGGTTAAGATTAGGGCACGGGTGAGGGTAAGGCTTCGGGTGAGGGTCAGGGTTAGGATTCGGGTTAGGGTTAGGGTTAGGGAATGGGGAGGGATTAGGGTACAGTTTAGGGTACTACAACGATTAAGGGTTAGCGTACGTGTGAGGGCACAAGTTAGTGTTGGTGTCCTGGTTAAGATTAGGGCACGGGTGAGGGTAAGGTTTCGGGTGAGGGTCAGGGATAGAATTCGGGTTAGGGTTAGGGTTAGGGAATGGGGAGATATTAGGGCACAGTTTAGGGTACCACAACGCTTAAGGTTTAGCGTACGTGTGAGGTCACTAGTTAGTGTTAGTGTACTGCTTACGATTAGGGCACGGGTGAGGGTAAGGCCTCGGAAGAGGGTCACGTTAAGGGTTAGGGTTAGGGTTAGGGTTAGGGAATGGGGATTGATTAGGGTACAGGTTAGGGTACGGCAATGGCTTAGGGTTGGCGTACGTTAGAGGGCATGGGTTAGTGTTGATGTACTGGTTAAAATTAGCACACGGGTGAGGGTACAGTTTCGGGTGAGTGACATGGTTAGGTTTCAGGTTAGGGTTAGGGTTAGGGAATGGAGAGGGATTTGGGTACAGGTTAGGGTACCGCTGCGGTTTAGTGTTAGCGTACATTTGAGGGCACGAGTTAGTCTTGGTGTCCTGGTTAAGATTAGGGCACGGGTGAGGGTAAGGCTTCGGGTGAGGGTCAGGGTTAGGATTCGGGTTAGGGTTAGGGTTAGGGAATGGAGAGGGATTAGGGTACAGGTTAGGGTACGACAATGCTTAAGGGTTAGCATAAGTGTGAGGGCACGAGTTAGTGTTGGTGTACTGGTTAAGACAACGGCACCGATGAGGGTAAGGCCTCGGAAAAGGGTCACGTTCAGGGTTTCGCTTAGGGTTAGGGTTAGGGAATGGGGAGGGATTATGGTACAGGATAGGGTACGACAACGCTTAAGGGTTAGCGTACGTTTGAGGGCATGAGTTAGTGTTTGTGTACTGGTTAAGATTAGGGCATTGGTTAGGGTAGGGCATCGGAAGTGGGTCAGGTTTAGGGATGGGGTTAGGGTTAGGGTTAAGGAATGGGGAGCGATTAGGGTACAATTTAGGGTACGACAACGCTTAAGGTTTAGCGTACGTGTGAGGGCACGAGTTAGAGTTGGTGTTCTGGTTAAGATTAGGGCACGGGTGAGGGTAAGGCTTCGGGTGAGGGTCAGGGTTAGGATTCGGGTTAGGGTTAGGGTTAGGGAATGCGGAGGGATTAGGGTACAGCTTAGGGTACGACAGTGCTTAAGGGTTAGCGTTCGTGTGAGGGCAAGGGTTAGTGTTAGTGTCCTGGTTAAGATTAGGGCACGGGTGAGGGTAAGGCTTCGGGTGAGGGTCAG